>OZ025272.1:14667092-15064592 GCA_964019165.1 Mastigias papua | reverse complement strand
TTATCTATGTCGATCTGAAGTATTTTTTGGGATAATATGGTGCAATCAGTCAAGTGTCATATAATGGACTAGCACTGACATAGATCTTAATATGAATGAGAACTCTTATACACTATCTCTGTACTACGTGTCCTTCTGAAAGGTCCAGATTCCTGGTTAAAATTCTTAACTGTATTCATTTATTGCCAATCATAAATTATTATATTGATTAAATCTTCCTTAAGAATCTTCTCAAGCTGCTCAAAAAGAGCTGGTTCAGAACAGGCGTGGATAAGCTAAAAACCAATATAAAAAACCACACCAGTAAGCTCACCAGATTTCTTGGTCCTTCAGATGTTGAAAAACGAATTGCTTGACAGGTAAATCGAGTTTCTTTGGCGAATCTTGATTAACTAGAAAAGGCAAAGGGGAGTGAATACAGCGGAATGCAGTACCATTCTGGAATGTATTTTGAAAAGGTTTGGCAAATACCCAAACCACAAGATCCTGGTTAGGAACGACGACCAAGGAAAAAGAAGAGAAGATGCAGTGATGTAGACATGTGCAATAAATAAAGTCAATTGAGACTTTTTAAGAAACTTCAAAAAGAAGCACATGCCAATTTAGCTCTAACTGGGAAATATTATAGTACAGTAAAAACCCTCAAAAAAGATGTCCAAAAAGGTTTTACAAAGGAAATGTGACAAAAGTAGAGTTTCTTAATAAATAATTCTTCCTGCTCAAAAAGCAGTTGCGAAATAGTATTCTTAAATTGAACAAAACCTCCCAGTTTTCTTTCTGAACCAGTCAAAGTCAAAGTTTAGCATCTTGACTATAACAGCCTGAACATGTTTAGGGTAAGTTAGGTTATTATTTAAGCAACCAGAATCATAGAATTCTATTAGGGCAAGGGCTCTTCAAAATTGTCGTTCTTTTATGCTGCTTTTACCCCAATTGGTAAAGCATCCATTTTAGACCGTTCAAAGCATTCACAACAGGCAACTGAAATCGAGTGCGTACAACTACTGCATCTCCGCAACTAGGTAGAACCAACAAAATTAGAGTAAAATATGACGGAATTCCAAATACTAGAAAAAATCAAAGAGCCGGTAGAATCACACACGTAAAAGGACTGCATATAGACAAAAGGATGATTAGACGGTGTTACAAATATTCCTAAAGTTCAGAATGCCCAACAGAACAGTGACATAAAGTTGGTTGGCTTTAGCGACTAACATGGAAACATATTTCTTGCCTTCACCTACACAAAAAGGCAAAAATGAGCTTTTATTGTCTGAGTGCTGTAAAACCAATTAAAAATAAAAACTAAACAAAACTTTAACCTGAGCAAGTATATGGTTGCCAAATGGGCACACGAGTATACAAAAGGAATTCCTGGTAAACAAATGGGACTCTCATGGCAGTGATTCCTCTATTCAAAACCATTGCAATAGTAGTGTGATTGATAGCATATGAGCCTAACTAAATTACCAATGCATTGACACCAATACCTTTATATATATATATATATATATATATATATATATATATATATATATATATATATATATATATATATATATATATATATATATATACTAAGTCATGAGTGGGCTACCACAATTGGAAAATTTATTTTGGCCCCAGTGCGGATTCGAACTCACGATGTTTAGATCAGAAGACTCCTGTGCTAATCAATTGCGCCATCCAGGCGCAATTGATTAGCACAGGAGTCTTCTGATCTAAACATCGTGAGTTCGAATCCGCACTGGGGCCAAAATAAATTTTCCAATTGTGGTAGCCCACTCATGACTTAGTATATATATATATATATATATATAGATATATATATATATATATATATATATATATATATATATATATATATATATATATATATATATATATATATATATATATCACTGAATCAGTGCCGCATTCGCATGGTATATAAATATATACAAGAGAACGAATCAAAAACATACTTTACTTAAATTACAGACGTTTCGATAAATATTTTTATCAGCACTAATGAAGATATTTATCGAAACGTCTATAATTCAAGTAAAGTATATTTTTGATTCGTTCTCTTATATATATATATATATATATATATATATATATATATATATATATATATATATATATATATATATATATATATATATATATATATATATATATATATATATATATATATATATATATATATATATATATATATATATATATATATATATATATATATATATATATATATATAATCTTAGCAGTGAAATAACTAGAAACTGCTTTATGCGCTTTATAGCAGTGAGAAAGCAACAAAGTGATTCTCGTATAAAAATCATATTCGTAAATAAGAGAATTCACAAATATTTACCCTCAGAGAAACCAGTTTGGAAAAATGTAAAAGACATCTGTAATATAGTTGTAGCCGGACAAAAATCATCTGACAAGAAGCATCTATGATACAATAGTTCTTAAGTATAAATGACATATCGCTGAAGCATTGAAAAAATAAACAGGAATTTACTAGCCAATCATTGTTTGAAGGTTTTGCCATCCATTGATTTTAGTTGCATAGCAAAATACTGGGGAGCATTTCCTCTTACTGTTAGGGTACTTGCAACCTGTCAAAGATATAACCTTACTTCTGAGTAGAAGAAAAGGGTTTTCAATCACAACTGATATTTTAGAGATGCATAGCTTTTAAGCGGTCGCCTCTTCCAAAACGCATAACACACACGTTTTCCAAAATACTGTAGTAGAAGATATAGATTATTAGATTTTCGTACAAAGATCTTCATACTCGTTGCTCGCTAAGATTTCAAATTCCTTGATGTAAAATGGGGAAATCATAATGAAAGAGACATTTATACTGATTATTAATGCAATACTCTCAAGTACTGTTTTGAGCTAAAGACAAAAGGACAAATAACTGCCCTATGAACCTGCAAATATGAGCATACAATGCAAAGGAAAACGGTACTGAGTATAGCTGCCTATTTTTACATACAACATATGATTAAATTTATTAGCATATCAAATTCAATTATGCAGGGATTGCCAATACATGTTTATTGAATCTTCATGGTCACCACAATGATGTTCAACATGACATCTGGGAAAACTAGGAGTCTCAAACAAATATATGTACTTCTATATATGTATGCTCAAATAATGCATGTATTTCAAACAGCCATAGAAGTCTTGTGATATAATATTTGAATATATAAGCGACAGAGAAATTAAATATTTGGTAAGAAGGTTATCATCAACATAAAAATATCTACGTATAGATATGTTTACCGACTGTAAATCGCATTTTGAAACTGCGATGGACTTTCATGACAGAGGTATCTTGAAAAACAGTCTTGAAAAGCAATTATTTCTTGCACTAAACATACATGTCTCAATATCTATTCCCCACCTTCGTTATTTTGAACTTTGTCCGTCTGCAAATCTAGCCCTCAACCCAACCTGTCTTACATGTCCAAAAGAAACTCATAATCACCCTACATTGTAGTACACGATAGCACAGACGTGGTTATCAGAGGGGGAATTGGGGGATTTGCCATCTACTATATGAAAATATTGAAAAGTGCCCTCAGAATGTTAAAATAAGCCCTTATCTGGAGAAAAAACTATGAGCAAGGTCCTGGCAGGATCACACGAGTGCCTTTCTTCATTTGTTTGAAACAAATCAGGTTTCTATGCTAATACTCTCCCACCTAGGCCATCCATGCCCTTCTCTGTCCGAGATAAACATATTAGCACAATACGCAATTTAGGTATGATTGGGAGAGACTAATAAACTTTGGGGTGTGACTTTTTAAAATTAGAGAGTAGAATAAGTGCCCCTTAAAATTCTTTGTCTCTTCACCTTACAAATGCTTCTTAACTCTATGCGTAGAATAAAATAATTCTTCAATAGCAATGGTTCATAAATGTCTATGGCTGAGTATTCCTCTGAACCAAACGAAGAGATCTAAACTTCTAAAGAGCTAGCAAAATGCCCGGTGATTATGATGATTTCTCAATAACACTGTTTGATATGCCATTGGCTAAGGAGAATTAGGGAAACTATTCTCACTACCCTCACTTCCAAGCAATGGTCAATGCTAATAAAGCACCTTACACCATACAGCTTGTACATGCCAGCTGTTTACGAGTATTCAGCTGTCTTTTCGATAATGTAACAGCTAAAAGTGAATAACCTGTCAAGAAATATGGTTTTCAAACATGCCTAGAGAGAGGAATATAGCAAATAAGTCAAGAATGCATTGGAGAAGGGAGTTAGGAGGGCAGGGCTTGACAAATGGCCGTTAGCACAGGCAGAGGCGCTGCCAGGAAATATTCGACGATAATTCCTCGCAGGAAATTTCAGACTGCTTCGCAGGAAATTGCTTCTAAACAATTCGTTTAATCAATGTTATATCTTATTAAACGGAGAAACCAAGTGGAAATATAACTTGCAGTAGCAGAGAACTTTGGGATTGCTTCGCAGGAAATTTTGAATTTTAGTTTTTGCCGCCAGAAAGAAAAAATGTTATCAAGCCCTGTAGGAGGGGATCATAGCTCCACTGGCTACCAGGTGAACTTGAATCAAGTGCCAGGAGGACCACTGAAGGTGTAAAGCTAACTTTCGATCAACATGTTTTGCTCCACATGAAGTCCTCAGCCCCTCAACTTTTGAATATATGAATCAAACTTGTCACACTTACTCGAACAAAATTATCGCAAAATATTGCACCAAACGGAACAAGATGATCTCGTTAACTTCTTTGGCATCTACACGCTGAAAAACGACAAGTAAGAATTTTATGAAGTAGGTATTGCTCCGCATGTCACGACTCATGCTCTTCCATGGCATAAAGGCCACTAATTTTGCATGAAGACATACAATACTCATCTAAAACAGCTACATGCTAGGATACCAAAAACTGATTATGGCAAAAATGTGAGCACAAAGGCATAAATTGTTGTTGGCAGACCAAACAGAAATATGGCTTGATATCTATTTATGCAGCTGCTGTATCACAAGAGAAGCTTGAAAAAATCAAAAGCACCATTGAAATTGGCCAATGATTTTAGGAAACTTTGTGGTACAATTCATCCCCATTTGCACAAACTACTACATGTCACAGCAAAGAACTTGACAAAACTGCAGCAGTGCAAAGAATAACTGTACTTTTACCTTTGCATCTACAAGCCTTGCAAACCAAATTCTTCCTGGACTATGCTGAAAGTCAAATGTGGTGGAGTAAACTGTAATTATACTGGCACAATAATAGGCTTTCAAAGCTGCAAATTATTTGAGGATTATTTACAAGCAGATAAATAAGAATATTGGGGGACATGGGGCATGTGTCCCACTAAAATTGAAAGTGTTGAAAATGTGTCCTCAAAATGTGAAAATACGCTTTTTGCATAGAGAAAAGTCTAGGAGTGAGTACCTAGAGAAAAAATCACATCTCCATGTGTTTTGACACAAATAAAGTTTTCCTGCATGATATAATATTCTCTATAAAACCCCAATATCCTTCTCCATCCTCACTAAGTAGATTAGAATAACACGCAATTTCTGTATGATTCAAGGTGTCTCTTAAATGAATGGGTGTGGCATGAGTGCCCATAAACTCTATCACTCCAAAATTAAAAATGTTTTGCAATCACCAAAGAATCATGCCATACCTTTTGGTGTCCATGTCAGCTGAAATGGTGGCACAATCTTCCCACCTACCCCTCTCTTGACATCCCTGATTACTAACACTAAATCTGGGCCCTGGAGCACTTTCAAGGGTGTCTCAAGATGAAATGATTGATCTCAGATAAATTTTCATATGCAAGCAAAGAATAAAAGTAAAACTGTCCTTTTACCTGACAAAGAAGTCCAAATGTAGCTTTTGTTTCCTGAGTAATTGAACAGCTAGCAAAAATGTTGAAAGAAATAGATTACTAATACATCAAACAGTATACATTGCCTAAATAATAATAGATGCTTATAGAGGGATTTGATTCCTAAATGGTCTTCTGTACACAAATATGATGTGAATTGATGGGGTCTCAATCATTTGAAAGGGATAAAAATATTACCATATGGGGGAAGGGAACAGGGAATGGCCTAAATCTTTGCAGTTCTTCACAGTGGTGGTGATGGGAAGCTGTCAGTAAATAGCAAATGATGCTTGCATCAAACTTCTGCTAATCAAGCTAATATATAATTGATAAGTTGAGATGGGAAGGTACTTAATGCAAAAAAGCTAATTCCAAGAGCAATAGTTTGTAATTCACTGGCTACAATGTTCTCTAACCAAGCCTCTTCATTTCAACCATTATCAAGAGAAACTGTGAAATATCTTTTCAATATTTCACTTTAGAATACAAATGTGCACTGTCAAACCATATCAGGAACATATATTATGCATATATGATATATCTGAGTTCTTGGAAACTTGGAGAATTTGCTAGATTGTCTAATGAAACTGCCAGTTTGGGACCTGACTTGAACATAATGTATACAATATATGCATATATAATAATTCACAGGTATTCCTTGAATGGAAATTTGTGTTAAGCACTCCAAATCTACAATAGTCACCAAAATTCCTTGGACACTTTCCAATTTTTATATTCTGCAATGAACTTTCACCCCCCTCTCCCCATGAAACAATGTTGGTTTTCTGGAGAAGTACATGTGACAATCGGAAAATTTCATGTTCATACCAATTCCAAGTGTCTCACAGACAAACCAACATTGATCTAGGGGGAATGGAGGTGTAATTATGTAGCAATGATGATAATATGCATAAGAAAGTGGCTTTTATCAGTTTTTTGTAAATGCACCAAGGACTTGTGGTGAGTACTGTAGTTGCATGATCAAAGCATTACAAAAACTGACATTTGGCACGATAAGCTATCACTCTGGCACATAAAAAACTTTTAAAATATTATTTCTTCAATTCATACAGTTGAACAAATGTTTCCTATTTATTAATCTCATGGGAAATATATATACCTCTCAGAGAAAACAGCTTCAACAAAAGATCTCATGAACTTCTCACATTCTTTCTCAAACAGTTCTGTTTCCCCACTATAATCAATTGAAGAACCTGAAAACAATTTAACAAACAACATGAAGCCAACATACAATGAAATACAACTTTATCAAATTATAAAACATGACAGTTCAAGTGTGCTATCAATAGTCATGCAATGCATAACAGCTATTGCAAGGTTCAAAGTTCTCTGTATCCTAATGTCATGTGAATCCCTTCATAACAAAAGACCAAAATAAAGAACACCCAAACCAAGGCCTAACCAAACCAACTACATCACAGCCCTGTCAAATCACAGCACAGATCTGGCAAAATTTTGGTCCATTTGAACTAAAACTTTCTTCATATATGTATTAAGCTACCACTAAAATTGGCACAATAACTTACTGTGCTGCAATGAATAAACTACAATATTACAATAAAATTGGCAAAGTTTCAAAATACCATTAAATAATTTAGATTCTGGCTTAGAAACATTTGATGTTTTGATTCCATTCTCCCAAACATCTGTTGCCACTGACATTGTTATCTGAAAAAAAGAAAATCTAAGAGTAATGACACAAGCATGGGAGATTCTCTTTAATTACATTTCAATCCTACAAATTCCTTTTTCACTTTCCATTTAAGGGGATTCCTTCACCCAAGCAAACTTTCAGAGACCAATTACAGTAAAGGGTCTCTGAAAGAAGTGTATATATCTAAGCTGAATAGTACCAAGGCACTGCAACAAAGGACAATCACAGACAATGCTATCAAAACCATATATCTTCCATTTTCACATGATCTCAAACGAGATTGCATCTCTAAATTGAAAATACACAATAGATGGTAAGGCCTGCTATGACCCAGCTGAAGAGCAGCTCCGTGAGTCTGCTTCGTTAAAGTCAATCTGTATTCTTTATAGAGTGCAGGGAATACCTCCCCATACCCCATTCCCCAGCCTTGAATGTGAGCTGGGTTTATAAATGAAAAATGCATATAATCTTCTTGCCTAACAGTTACAAACACATGAAACATATAAAGTGGAGCCAATAAAGATTGATTAATATCCTAGAAGAAGTAGTTAAGTCCCATGGATTTCCACTGGATTGGTTTGTCCTTGATTTTTCGAAAAGTTTTCAACTAAATCAAAACAAGTTTGAAGAGATAAATCATTGAACACTAATAATTACAGTATCTCTACATTGCCACTTAGGTCCAATGCTGCTTATTTTGTAGGTCACATCCAGAGGTGTACTTGCAGGGTTCCCTTTCTGGCAATGGTATGAGACTTACGTATTGAAAAAATTCAGACAAGATAGTAACATCGGAAAAGACTGCTTACCTTTCCAACAGTCGTTTTCAAGTATAGTTTGGAGCAACATTTAAATATTTCACATTAATAGTACCCTTTATTCTATAGTTCTGCAATGTTGCAAAGAATGAGCAAATCGGTTTCTAATTTAAGATGAAATGCCTGTCTCTATTTATGACCAATCAAAGTGCAAGTAACTCACCATAGGTGCTTGCCTTCAGTATATACTGGTATTATGATGAAAAGAGGTTCACGCTCTTGGTACTAGCGACAAAGCTTTCTTCTCATATCGGTAAAGATTCCACAATGACTATGACAGGAGACAGAAACCGTAGTCATTTGTATCCAAATTAACAAATGGGAAGTTAGTGTCCCACCTTAAAAACACATGAACACTTTTTAGAAGTGCGCCACCTTAATGTTTTATGATGTGCCAACCATGCATACAGTCATGTGGGTTTTGACATCATAACTCTTTCGTTATGACAAAAAAGGTTAGCTGTGGTTGATTAGTGCCCGAGAGAGTACACGCTATTTATATGGGGTCCTATTTATAAGGAACCTACATGTAGAAGGCGAATATGTCCAAGGGAACTGCAGTAGACTAAATTGGAGGACATCAAGTCAAGTTTCATCCATATAGACAATAATATTTAATAATAAACACAAAGTCCTGTTTTCAGAACAAGTACACTAGGACTGAAACCTGCAAAAAGGGCAACTCCCCCCCCCCCCTTTACTGAAAGGATCTGGAAGAAGTAAGATATGCTTGTCCCACCAAAGAAGAAGCTCAAATGAAGCCAAAAAGCACAAGACCTCCTGATTCAAACACGTCAGACCTGTAAAAATAGAATTTTTAAAACCTGGAGATTTGGGATTTTGCCATAAGAAAAACAGGGAGATTTAGCCAGAAACCGGGAGACAACTAAAATTCGCTAAAATTATAAATATAATTGAAAATATTGTGCTCGGCAAGTAGATTGCAACAAAAATACTCATGAACAGTAGAATGAAAAGTACCTTCATAATGATTCTAAGCCTCAGAACATTCATTGAAAAGTCCTCCGTTCGTGCATAAAATCGAAAGTAAACCAGGTCATCGTTAGGAAAAATCCGAAAAAGATAATTTGATTTTTGCAAAAATTAACCGGGAGAAGATGTATAACAACTGGGAGACCGGGAGAAAGCAGCCGAAACTGTGAGTCTCCCGGTGATGCTGGGATCGAATCCCGCAAAAATTTCACACAAATTTTCTTGACTTCAACTATAATCGTGATACTTGAGTGTGGCCTATATAGATATACGAGATTTTGACGCAAACTCCCCACATGTTCACTAACGTGTAACTTTAAACATACTTACGAATTCGCAGTCAACTAGAAAATATCGCGTCATCGGATAAACTGGTCACTTTTCAGCAAACTACGGGGTTGCATAGACATAAGTTTCTTTCTCTGCTGTCTCAATATAATGTACATTTAGTGCAGACTGCTATCAATAATGATCAATCAGACACGCGCTCAAGAATTAAACTCTGCAGGTTCTTTACGCGTCTAATCAACATAGCTAGACACAAGCAACCACTAGGTATTAGACAGTGGCGTAGAGCTAAACCTTGTACAAGGGGATCCTTCTCAAATCTGATGCGACTACGTGATGCGTCCCTTATAGCTCCCGAAAAATCTCACAGCAATCCCTATTTAATAGCAAACTGGTGGGTTACTGGTTTATGATTGTAAAAGTGGGAAGAAGAGTTGTAATCTGATACAATTAGGATTCCAGTTTATTAGTCTGATTCATATATAAACATTACTTAGAAAAAGAGAAGGAGACCCTGCCCTTCGGGCCCTCATCTTCTACAGCCTTCGTAAAAGACCATTTAGTAACCGACATCATTATTTCCAACATAAATCAGCAATGATTTCATATATTATGGAGACCGATGGTGGAGACGTCTTGAATCATTTCTGAAAGTACAAACAAACAGTCGATGATCATTCGTAATTTCCCATTTAATTGCAGATTAATGATGGCTAAATTACCCTTGATGCCCTCGTTAACTGTGCATGAAAATTAACATACACAAAAGCAATTAGTTAATTTGAGTTCTTTTGCAAATGGCGGAAAATCGGTGTCTGAAGTGCCTCGATATTCCGGCCAATGCAAATATATACATATACATATACATAAACATATACATATACATATACATATACATATACATATACATATACATATACATATACATATACATATACACATACATATACATATAAAAATTTAATGCTGTAAGCGCTGCTGCACTTGTTCATTAATCTAATTAGAACGAAATTTGCTGATACTTTTCATTAGTTTGGTAAGAGATGGCTCAAGAGTAGCGGCAGGGGTTGGTTGCAAGGAATTATTTCAAACACAGAAAAAGGAACTTCTAGGGCAACTTTGAAATTCCATGGAACTTAGAAATTTTAATATACTTATAAGAAAGCAGTGTTTGGCTCCTCAAAATGTTAGGAAAGTTCAGCGCCGGACTTTTGAGAAAGAAGAATGCTAACAAGTTGATACACAATAGAAATTCCAATTTTTACTCAAGTCCATAACCTCTTTTCTTTAATTTGCATACATTTTCCTTGAAAATCTATGTATATCAGAGTTGCATTTGTGTAGTACCTGCTTGTGTATCGTTGCAGTGTTACACGAACTCTCGAATATTCTTGCTAAGAAAGTCTTTAGAAAGTGTCAGTACTGAAATCATGAAAAAGCAAAGAAAGTTTCATTACTAGACGAAAAATCAACGAACTAACAAAATCGGAAAATACCACTTCATTGTTACCCACTATTCCAGGCTTTCCATTTACTTTCAATGTTCGACTAGTATTAGCTTTCAGGAGTTTCACCGTATCATCTTTCAATGTAACGCAGTGAAATATACGTAATCATTTGGTCAAAGGATATTCTGTGAAAGCTTTGTTCAGCTAAGTACTTACTGTGATTAATACAATACGATATCGAACAACTTCAAATACAGGACGATAAATCAAATGGTATGTCAATGATATCAACCCTCTGTAGTCTCAACAACACAGGGTAATAGATGTAGGAGAAAGGGGCACTGGGGATACGTGCCCCCAAATTTTGCATATACTCAAAAAGTACCCTAAAATCTGACAAGATGCCCTTTATCTGGAGAAAAACCTATCAGTAGGTCTCTAGCAAAGTCAAAGAGTGTCCCTCAATTTCAATTAATGTAAATACAGTTTTTCTACATTCGGTATTATCTTTCCTAGTTTCTCGCTGTTTCTATGTTTGCTATAACTATATTAGTATAACACGAAGTTTGGTAGGGTTGCGTATGGCTTCCATATTGAAGGGTGTGGCATGAGCGCCTTTCAACTCCTGTGTCCCTCCACGTTCCCAATAAGTTTGTCCCAAAATCACCAGGGAGCTACGGTACATACAATCAACGCTGTCTATTTGTTACCCACTTTTCAGATATCGCTCATTTTCAACAAAACAACAAAGATCCTTGTATCGTGCTGAATTAACTATAAAATCTGTCATTCTCTATACATTCTCTGTAAAATCCCTTGACTTGGAAGCAAAGAAGACGCAGGAAAACGCTCATCCAAGGATGCTTTAGTTTCTCTTGTTAAAACTTTTCGACAATACAACTGTACCGACATGTAAGCTCTTTCGGTTTCAGATATTTTTGTTTACTATTACAATGGCTTAGAATGCTTCACAGCCAAAAAGCAAAACAAAACTTACCATTTAAAAAATATGAGCAATGACATCGAAAGATTCAAATAATTTCAAGATCTGACCAGGCAGTCTGCATTCAATAGAATAGGGGTCGCGATATTAATTTGATGTCATAAACCAAAAATGTACGCTTTTACGAAAGATTTTTAGTTTAAATAGGATGTCTATGGAAGAACGTTGTTTCTTAGAAAATCACAGTATTCAAGTGAAATTAATTGCATATGCGAAATAAACCAAACATATAAGTTCACAATGGCCTAAAACGTTTCACATTGACCACTTCATTGGTCTAAAACTGGTGAGGCGCAGCTATCAAGTAAGTTGCACACCTTCATTTGAAGGTGCTCACAAGCAGATGTGGGAAATGAAGACATCGACGGTTCCAATTGTAATCGGAGCACTTGGACTTATAAAGAAAGGCTTTAAGACGTACATAAATCAAATTTCCGGACACATAAGAATTGAAGAATTTCACATAAAGGCCAAGAACATTGCCAATTCAGTGTCAAGCTGCTACTTTTCATGGTCGTAATGAAGTAACAAAAAATTTATTGTAAATGTTTCGAAATTTCAAAATTCAACATTGCAATCCTATAAAGATCAATTCTCATTAATTCTGTGAATGAAAAGAATCAACAGTTTCTTAGAGATTGCCAGTGATTGGACTAAAGATCCAGTTGTAAGGAGTCATCGGGTTGCGTTCCAAACTCAAACGAGGAAATACAGTTCTGATGTGCGCGGAAATGGTGCAGAGAAAGAAAGACCAGACTAAGCAGGATTGTTGATAGTGAAGAACACTGCAACCTACACACCATAAACATGTGTTGGTACCGGTTGTCAAAAAGTTTGAGAGATCTACCAAATAAAATTCTAACTTGGTGGATGCAAGTTTCAATTCTCGAAAATGAAATCAAAATTTTTCCCAACAAAGGCCATTGAAGAAGATACCAATTACCTGATATGACAAAAACTGATCAAACTGTAAGTTTGCATTTAGAAATGGATTCTATCTCTGACAGCTTATCATATTCTAACTCTTTGTCATATCAAAAGCAATAAAAAATTCATAGCAGACACTTAGAGAAGTTTCAATGCTAAAAAACCATTACCTAAGCATCACAATTCCATGGTTTCACGAATGTACATGCGCCATATATTAACAAGTTGTATACGATTTAAACATAAAGCAAAATGAGCTGCAATATCACATCCATTGCATCACAAGGAAATGACCAAAGTTATGAGCGATTGTCCTCCACAACTATTGTTTCTGGTGGGTACCCCTCAAGTTCAACAAATATATACCTGAATTCAAAGTTCCCTCTTGAAGTCTGAAAACAGAAAACAGAAATGAAAACATTGTATACAAGATTTCAATACAGGCCATGATTATCGCAAGCAGAAAATTGCCATGTTTTCCAAACACACGAGGACAGCAAAGAGGTACCAACTAAATTGGTAAAGCCGAAGCTTGCTTCCCTCATAGAATGGCGTATCGATATTAGAAAGAACGTTTCATATTTCGCTGGGTGCTTAATAACACCTAAGAACAATGGCCACGAGGAAGGGCAGAAAACAACAGTAGAATCCTAACATTGAAAATTTAGATAATACTGACTAAAGTTCCTGGATGACAATGATCATCAAAGCAAATTAACTCAAAAAGAAATGATTTCACACAACCTACATGTTCGAAAATAGCAACAAATAGCTTTGCTCATAAAGAAATGTCAAGGCATTATATAAATCCTGAAATATTAGTCAGAATAGAGCAAAGTTCGAATAATGATATCTCTCAATATATGTGTATAATAAGAAACAATCTAAATCAACTTGCATAGTCTACATGTGGATTTTACGATATTATGTATGGTAGCATACAGTGGGTATATATACAGATATATATATACATATATATATATATATATATATATATATATATATATATATATATATATATATATATATATATATATATATATATATATATATATATATATATATATATATATATATATATATTATATTTTATATATATTTATATATACATATATATATACATATATATATATGTATATATATATATATATATATATATATATATATATATATATATATATATATATATATATATATATATATATATATATATATATATATATATATATATATATTTATATCTATTAGCTGAAACATAGTCATTTTCCTTGTGTATTATCTGGTTTCATATACGTATATATAAATAATCAAAAATATACTTTTCTTAAATTACAGACGTTTCGATAAATATCTTCATGAGTACTGATGAAGATATTTCTCGAAACGTCTATAATTTTAGTAAAGTATATTTTTGAGTCGTTCTCTCATATATATTTATATACTATACGAATGCGGCTCTGATTCAGTGATTATATATATATATATATATATATATATATATATATATATATATATATATATATATATATATATATATATATATATATATATATATATATATATATATATATATATATATATATATATATATATATATATATATATATTTATATTTGCAGAATACTGGTCAGAAAAGACACAGCAGCTTAGTCAGTGACTAAGCTGCTGTGTCTTTTCTGACCAGTATTCTGCAAATATTTATGCTCCTCCTGGGATTGAGCACTGTATTCGGTATTTTGGAGATAAGACTGTATTTTATAATTATTATTATTATTATTATTATATATATATATTTATATATATATACAAAATCGCAGTATTGTGAAAACCTCCGGACGTATAAAATGTCATCTTTGCGTCATTACAGGAGGACCAGCTGATGATACAATGCTAATTTCGCGTAAACAAGACCAAACCAGGACGCTACTTGGATGATCAATCTGGTGTTAAACACTAATCAGGTAATCGCAAAGTGCTGAAACCTGATCATGGTATTAACTTTCAAGTGTTTCTCGCTTAAAATATATCCAATCTTGTACACCATATAAAGTAGACACACAAACAATCAGTGGTTGCGAATCGCAAGTTCATATTCCAAATGGTGTCATCTTTGCAAAGGATATCAGAGAGTACCGATTACAAACTAAGATTCATCTCGTACTAGCCTATGGAATCCAGCTTTCTTGCTGTTTCAAAATGATTCTTCAATCATCTAAGCTTTTTATCTCTAGTGAGCTTTAACTTCATCTATTTCTCTTAAATGGTTTGATGCAAAATGTCCATAGGGCATTTCTAGTGCCCAGAGCAGTCAATAGCAAATAAACCAGGGTTTTTATAAAATTTGTGCTAAGTGCAGATGTTTCTCAGCACTACCAATAAACATTATGGTGGCGACGATGCTGGGAATTGTTTGGGGAGGTGAATAAACAGTCTCAAATCTTCTCCATCATTCTATCACAATTAAAACCTAGGCTACTTGCTTTCCTCCTAACAGGACTAGTTAACTAGCGACAGCACGCTGAATTCGGCAATTCATTTATGTTCCAGTAACTGGAACTCTCGGGTCTTGGGAACTGTAGAAAACAAATACCGGCAACACTCTCATTCAGAAGTTTCAAAAGCAACACATCGCCAAGAGGTGGATATTCTGCAAACCATAAAAATAACGATCTACGCATGCATCGGTTTGCAATGAGGCCCTATTCATCTTCTGTGATGTGGGCTTACTAACCATTCGCAGTTATTGCATGGCGGCAATATGAGGGGGGGGGCTAAGGGAGCCCAATACAATGGTCTACAATGCTGTAGAGTAACTGGTAATTAACCATCGTACATTCATCTGTATCTCCATTTTCATATTTCAAATGCAAAAGAAATCATTAAATATAGTCATCAGCTCATACAATACGACAATCCAATGGCCCAAAAGTTGAGAAATTTCCAAGAAACTGACACCTAGCTTGATGTTCCAACAGGATTTACATACAGAGGTATATCGCTCTAGCCTTCAATCCAATTCTCAACAGGATTTACATACAGAGGTATATCGCTCTAGCCTTCAATCCAATTCTTAGAGAAACTTATCAGAGAAATCTTGCACATCAAGGAGTCAAAACTATGACTCATATTACACAAGACTTGCCTTCTGTTGTGTAAAATCAGCAAGGGAGCCCTATAAGTGTTTTCCTACCACAAACATGATAAAGAGATGGAGCAATCAAACCTACTTCTTTGGTATCAACATGCACTGTTGCTTTCCGCTTACTGCCAGAAATGTAAAACTTTACTCTCATGTAAGTACAGCCATCTACAACATATTCCTGGTGACTGCAAGGTAAAAAAGGAATTAACAATGTGACCGAAGCCAAGTGAATAAAACCCTCACAAAACGATGGCTTCAGTGTTTAAATTCTCGATCAGAGTATAAAAGGTAGTGACAAAAAAGCAGGGAAACCTCTTGTCATCCCCAGAAAACCTTTCCAGTCCCCCAAGGAACCACAGACCCCAACTGGGAACCACGGTTATATATGGCTTGCTTTCAAATTTCATAGAAAAATCAGGACTTCAGGAGTCAACTTTATTTTATGTACTTGGACCATAAAGCATGTGTATCTATGGCAATCATACCTAACATGTCTTCTTCTTCCTCTGGATGTTTCTTCTCCATAAGCCTTAATTGGCTCCCCAACAGCAAGGCTCACCTGTTGAGTACATTCATATTTATTTCATCCACAAAGAAATGCGATATGAACTAAGGAAAGCAGTGCTAATTCTTTGGTATTCTGTACACCCGCTACATTGGCTTTCAATTTCTCCAAGTCATAATTTGAAAGACTGTATTGAAAACACCAGTTATTCATTACAAAAAGTGCTTCTGAAGGAGGCAAAGTAACTTTTCTTGACAAATGACAAAAAAATTTTGCAAGAAGCTAAGATTCCTCAACATCTCCCGATAATGAACTACTTAACTTTTTCAAAACCCATGAAAGCATATCCAGCTGATAGCTTTCACAACAGAAAGAAGGGAAAAAGTAGGGATTTTAACTAAATGTCTAATCTGGGAGACATAATGTACTGTAGATTTAAACTTTAGCTAGACATCTTAGACTTCTATATATGACAGAATGATTGGCTAATTTTCAAATCAGTGAGATAAACTTAACCAAGGGTCAGATTATTTCTGATCTTCAATCAATATCTAAAGTGCCAAAAGAGAAGAAAATAAACAAAGACTCACATCCCCATGCTGTTTCACTACATCCAGAGCTTTAGAATATACCGAGTTAGGGCTGAAGCTAAAAAGTAGCTCACTTAGCACATACCAAATTAAGACACCTAAAATGGAAAATAAATTAATATGTTAAATCCAATAAGTTGTCAAACTTTTATGATACAGTGCAGTTGTATCATGATGATGATAGTTTTCTTACTAATCCAAACAAAATGAGACTAAAAACTGTTGACTAACTCAAAGCCTATAAAACTAGGGACATTTACAAGACCAATATTAAGTAGATAATAAGGTTTTGCAGGGAGAGCATGAGGAAAAACAACTGCGGATCACACACAATGCCTGTTTGAAGTATACTTCCCAATTCTTTTCTTTTTGTCAGAAAACTTTGTAGTTATCTAGATTACTCACCAACTCTAACAATAATAATTTCTATCTTCAACAGCACTATTTGAATCCGTAACACCACTATTTGCAGTAAACACCATTGCTTTTTTGGCACCTGGACTAACTAGAGCAGTCAGAATGCTCATCATCAGGCAACATTTGTAGAATGCAAAAGTTTCATGAGTGTGACCAAATTATTTCATTTCATTTTAAATTTATTTACACAGGGTAACAATTCAGTATAGAAACCTGTTTTACAATTGGCCCTGTGAAAGAAAATGCCTAATAATAACTAGTTATTTTAATTAAATATAAAATTACTATATAAAACAAGCTAAAAGAACAAATCATGAGCTCTGTGTTCAGTTTACCAATGCAGTGAAAAATTTTCAAATTAGACTCAGAATGATTAAATAGCTTATAAGATGTGGCAAATGTCACAACCCTCCACAAATGCACAATAGTATACCCATTAGTTTCCACCATACCTGTAATTCCAAAGCCAATAACTAGTACTCCCATATAGCTTGCATCTTTTCCAGCTTGTTTTACTAAAATAGAAGGATATATGATTACCCTCACTTGCTTTTATTGGCTTTATACATGGGCTGCTGGACATAAAATATTTATAGGCACAAAAATAGTGCTTTATTCAAATCACAGTTGGGAATTTGTTTCAAAACACTAATGCCCCCCAAAGGATACTCCGCTGATCTAATGTTGCTATTATTCAATAACACACTTCCTATTACCAGTTACTTACTCTCTCATACTGTCAACACACAAAGCACTTTATTTTTACTACATAATAAAATACATAAAATGAACCGTGGCTATTTGCACCATCTGTAAAAGTCATGCAAAAGAGTAATGTCGTGGTCCCAAGGGGCATTGATTGGCATTGGGCATTTATGTTGCATGAACATTGACTAAAACAACAAAATTGTTTTATGGGGGTATGTCATCAGCAGCAGAAGTGAATAGAAGCATGCAGGATGATTCCTTAGGGGGAAAGGCTGAGGTTGTTTAGGGTTTGTTCTTGAGTACGTGGGATATAGATTGCAATCTCCATCTGCAAGAATGCTAAATTTTTGACAATATTTGTAAGTTGTTGTTTGTTTGCTAATCTTCATTGTTTCTTTGTTGCATTTATTGCTTTTGGTAGTGGCAACTATCTTATCTTGTTAATGTTTTGTTGTAGCAAAAACCTATGCAAACTTATCTGTTATTACAATTGCATGGATATTTTTGAGTTGTCCTATTTCTATCTTTCAATAAAGGAATGTTCCCCTTCAGGTAGGTGTCAAAAAACTATGTACAGTATCATTCATGCCAACAACCCCACAAAGTGTAGGAGTCTCCCACTAGTTTCACTTAGGAGTAACCTCTTGCATGCAACCACCAAATCAGAGAAAACCTCCAACAGCTTAATCTTTTGTAAGCAAAAGGCCTTATTATCACCAATTTCAAGGGAACTTAATTTTGAACATTTCAACTTGAATGTAGCATTTCCTATGGACTGGCCAATTGAATATAGGATGTTATGGGAACAGGAGCATGCCAAATTAGGAGTGTGGATACTGCCATGTTTTGTTAGCAACTTTGCTACCTTTGTTACTTTGCCAGATATTTTGTGTCTTACTGAGTTCCTTTTGCTATGCTGACTATTGTCATCAGAGTACAGTGACAGCCTCTTTGCACTGCTGTATAATATCCATTCAAATTTTAGTCTGAGAGATGTCTTTTGTAGCCTAGCTGTAGGGCAATATTATAACAATTTTCTGTGGCGTTGGACACAACCATCGTGAATCCAGCTACGTTACTAACTTCAGTTATCAAACTTCCTAGGTAAGAACGCATGCCTCCTAAAGAGTATGAGCAAGCATATGGATACAAGGCGCCTCCAAGCAATCCCCAACCATATTTTCAACAGGGAGTGGCCAATTCGATCTGCTCCTACCAGCCACACCTTTTGAAAGCTAACATATGATGGTAAGCTGCTAAACTCCCGCCACCTCACAAGAGAATGTTGCCATGTATGGTGCACAGTATATATATGTCCTCCCCTATCTTCAGCCTATCAGAAAATTGAGCAAAATGCCAACGAAGAAGCAGACTGAAAACATTATAAAAGTATCATTAAATTATATCTAATTCAAAGTAAAACAACCTTTCTGGCCGACAGTCAACTGTCCCGTTCTTGCCTGGGAGGACTCTATAATATCATGTTGATCTCCTTTTCGAACTTGCTGCAGTTTCCCATCAGTACTATAAGATTGTCCCAGCACTTCATTTCTGGAAGTCTGCAGTTCTATTTGCAAAAGCGGAAAACTGCGAAACTCTTCTTTCCTTCTGTTGAGGCAACATAGCCATTCGTTTCTACCAAAGCTATGCATCGCTACAGTAGGGGACAAGTTTGTGGCGTACTTTGCAGAATCTAACAATAACCGACGGTTGTTCAGTATATCTAAGAGTATTTTTCGGGAATTCATACTGCCTGTACAGATACATCTTGTTCGAAGTATTGAGAAAGATGGCATTTCAACGTCCAAAGTTCTACAAACATAAACTTACACCACTAAAAGTATTACACCATGGCTATGCACCATCTTGTACCCCATTATGCCGTCTCGTTCTCGACTTCAAATTAATTTAAAACGAGGTAGCACAATAATAAAACAGTGTTGCCAGTTGGGCGGTTTTCCCGCCAATTGGGCTGGTTCTCTTTACTTTACTTGTGCGGGATTTTTTGCATTGGGCAGGTGTGCGGTTTTTGGGCTGGTTTTAGCATTGTCAGTTTTATATGGGCCAATATATGGAAAAAAAACAGCACAGACACCTATTTGATGTCCGAAACTAATTAAAAATTGAAAAAGTAACCCTCTTTTATTGCAACATAAGATCGCATACACCTAATTGACGTCATTTGTACTTACCGATTTTGTGGCACAGAGTAACAGTTGCTGCTATGAATTCTTGCCCACCAAAACTATGCTCGACAAATTTAACAATGAAATGTGCGCTACTAGCAAATCAAATCAAGAAGACAATGTTTCAGAGGACATTTATGAGCACAGACAAACTGTTTACGGATATTTCTTTTTTCCAGGTTTTTAGTTTCTAATCGTTTCTAATCATTTTCGAGACTTTTTTGTTAACCTTTTTTTCAAAATCGGTTTAATGACGTCATTGTTTAGTGCTTGCATTTACAATCTTGTTCTAATTAAAGCTTTGTATTTTACATCGAAATGTGCAAAGATGAGGCTGTATTATCACTGTGTATAGTAGAACGGCACTGGGTCGATGGATCACTAAAATTAAAATATACCAGTTCCTATTCCGTATTGGCTGATTGATAACGGCAAGAAATGGCGATGAAATTTACTACGTATCAAAATTAATAATTACTGATTTTTGCCATCTGTGATATGAGAGCTTTCAAAAGCTATTACACGGTTTATTTTATAAGAAACAAGTATATAAAAGACATGAGGTTGAAATCAGGGAAAAATTAACAAAC
Source organism: Mastigias papua (assembly GCA_964019165.1). NCBI lineage: Eukaryota > Metazoa > Cnidaria > Scyphozoa > Rhizostomeae > Mastigiidae > Mastigias > Mastigias papua. Next base: position 15,043,425 of record OZ025272.1, on the reverse strand, counting down.
AATTAAAAAACACAGGAGGCTGAGTACCAAAACTAAACTTGAGAAATCTACTTTTGCGAGGAAATTTTTAATTGAACTGGAAACAAAATGCAAACAACATCCGTCTCTCAAGTGTTTTTCTTTGAAAACTCTATGTCTCGTCTCATAGTTGCCTTGTTGCTATGGGAAAATTTTAAGAATTCTAAGAAACACGAAAAATTTAAGGCTGGATTTGACAAAATATTAAGAAAAATCCATGCTGAAGAGAGAAAGTTTGTTTCCTGTATAAAATACACGTACAGGAAATGACATCATGACAAGAGCATTTAGAAACTTTAATCAACTCCTTCAAAGAAGCAGGAATGTCATGCAGTATATTATCTCTAACAACAAATAGGAGAATGAATGAATAAATGAAACTGTATTAAAACACATTTTGTATTATTCATCATCTCCTAGCTTTTATAGAATGTGAATTTAAACGATTGTAATCTTGTCAACATGCAGAAATATATCAAAGAAACCACTACTTTGAGTCGCATACAACCAATCCCGATGACTATCTTTTACACCAAGTAATTTCAGTCGGAGAGTGTGCACAAGCATTCAAAACACAGGCACCAAATAAGTGAGATTTTGATCCAAACCGTGAGAATGGGAGATTTGCGAGGTAGTCTCCTGGAAAAAGCGGGAGAGTTAGAGTACGATCAATCCTCAAATTGGACATCTCAGCGACAAATATGTCATCTAATGCCAAATTAATTTGCATAACGGGTAAACTCACTTTCTGTCGAAAGTCAAAAAGGAAAAATTACTGGTAGAAAATCCCAGAATGAATAAAAACAGGTCCTACCTTTTGTAAACAACAACTGATGACACTTGGAGACTGATTGTAGAGTTTCTTTACCTGGTGGCTGTCAGTGTGCTATCTTTCTAGTTTATTTATGCATGTGTTGGATCTGCACACGTAATAACAAAACAATCGAGAAGAAAGAAGTCTGCGTCAATGAATAGAATTAATCGATCATCTTTATACAAGATTGGAATGTTGTGCAAGAAAAATCAACACTATAGCAACAACAACTATCTTTCAAGAATGAACATCCAATGATTGACAGCAAGTTATGAATCCTGTATCTTCAGTATGGTCACCACATGGTGTAAAGTTTTGAAGAAGCCGGGGGGTTGCTTTTCTAAGTCAATGCATGGCTAATGCTAGCTGACAAGAGGGTACTTTGATCACACAAATATACGAGGAAAGCTCAAACATGCATGAAAGGAATGACTATGATAGCTTAGGGTCCATGCAAAGAACTTGACAAAAGTTAGAAAGTGGATGGAGTCGAGCCCCTGTTAGCTCCCCTACCCCTCCATGTCAAACTATTAAAAGAATATTTGTAATATAAACTGCTATACTCTATCTCTGAAATGCTTTTTAAGATAAGTTCCATTGCAAACTTAGTAAGGCAATATAAGACGTTCTTGGAAATTTACCAATTTTTCTGCTAGCAACATCTTCCCATTTTTTTCTAAATTGAATAACAGAAATTACCTACTGACTCGCTCCATAGTCACCTTAATTCAACTATTAAAATGCCGTGGTAAGTCTTAGAGATTGGGCTATTGTAGACGGCATAAAAATGATGTATTGTTTGTTGATTTGTGTGCTGGTTTGGAACTAGCTATCGCGTTAAACTTGTCAAGAGTGCTTTACTCTCTAGCTTAAAATTTTTCCTGCATATTTGTCCATGCTGGCAACTGCATAGCATAATAAGTTTCGAAACAAAACTCCTAGGCTGTTCAACAGCTCACATTATTGACATTGAAAACATTCATTTATTCATTTGCCTTGCATGTCCTAGGTTATTTGAAATTGAATTCCATTAAAACTTTATTGGTAAATTATGCATCAGTCGTCAGTTTTTCTGATCACTTTTCAAAAACTGATTAATAGGAGTGTTTGCTTAGTTTCTAATGAACTCAGTTTGATAAACTTCTGTCAAAATTTACTGACTGTTTAAAAATATTGAGGTGGGTTACAACTTCCATCCAATATGACCAAACAGTGAGCAAATTCGGCCAAGTATCTGCAATATCATTTTATAAATTTGTAGCATTGAAAGTGTTCTATTGACAAGTTAAGAACAAATATAAATAACTGTAACGCATAAGATACTATCAAATGCCCAAAATTAATCAATCTGAGAATGTAAAAGTGCCGTTTCAACACCGTGACCAATTCTTTGCACAGATAGCATTACATATTTTATTCCAATCATTCATTTTTACTTATTTCATTTATGATTAGCTATTTTAGTGATAATTATAGTAAAATTTATATAGGTTTGCTTGGTCAGCTAAAGGATGCTGCTATAATTCAAGAGTCTGTCAAAGTTAAGATATTTAAAGTTATATATAATATAAGGTTTGTTTAAATATTAATATTGAAGTCGTTGCATTTCTTTTTTAATCGTAAAATTCAGTTCTCATTCTTGAAATCAGCTGGTAATTTGTTATAGGTCTGTACGCCTTGGTTGCCAAATGTTTGTTTGGCAATTTCTGTTCGCATGCGAAGCACAATGAAATTTAGCCTGTCACCTCGAGAGCATTTTTGATGACCAAATATGGCAAAATGAGGTCATTTCATTTCATATTCTGTAGCCAGGATAGATTATACAGCTATTACTGATTCATATACTGCCCTTCAAAGTAATATCAAATTAAATAATCTAATTACAGTCAATGTGAAATGAGCAGTATAATAAAAATTACATGCAATATTAAAAACAAGAAGAGAAAATTTAAAATATTGTAGTTAGCAAAAAGATTGATTGCTAATTTTGTATTCTGCTTTGAATTGACTTAGAGTTTGGAAATTTTTGGGGATCATCACTGAAATTGTTCCAGAGTTGTGCTCCTCTGTAGGAGGAGCATCTCTGGCCACTGGAAGTTTTTAAAAGAGACAATTTAACGTCAGTTTTAGTATTGCGAAGCTCCCAAAGTAAACTTTTAGACCACCTCTTTGAAAGTCATCAGAAGCTAGCCAGTATGGGTAAAATAGAGATTAATATAAATGGTAAAAAGATCTTCGAAACACATAGCTATAAATGTCTCGGGATAACACTTGAGAGGAACCCAAATCTATTGAGCGATATTGAGAAAACGTACAATAAAGTATCACCAAGCATCAAATTAGCTATTGACGAGATTCTGAATGACGATCAACCCTGCCACTGCTGACACAATCTATAAAGTAATGATTTTGCCTATTATGCTATACTGTATCAAGGAATCTATGGCTTATTCAACTTAAAAACTGGAAAACACTTAAAGTAAAGCCCCCCCAGTGGAATTTTCTAATTTCTTTGGAGCAAGACCATTTAGGCACTTAAATGCATGAACTGCACACCGTTTGTGTTTTAGGTAGTGTATAGATGGAAAGCTAGTAGTGCTTTGTCGCCCGTTAATGATCCTCACAGCATGCTCTTGAAGTTTTCCCAGTTTTGACTTGAATGAGCCAGAAATCCTATACTTATGTTGCTACAGTACAGTATTATAGGCAACATCATTACTTTATATTGTTCCTATTGTTTCAGCAGTGGCAAGGCAGATGTTCATTCCGACTCTCGCTAGTAGGTAATTTGAATCTTGGTGATACTTTAGTGTACGTTTTCTCAACATCGCTTAATAGATTTAGGTTCTTGTCAAGTGTAATCCCGAAACGTTTATAGCTATGTGTTTCGATGATCTTTTCACCATTTTATATTAATATTAATCTCTATTTTGTCCTTACTAGCTGGCTTCTGATGGCTTTCAAAGACGATACTTGCTTTTGACTTTTTAAGGTTTACCACGAGATGATTTTCAGCAAAAAAGCTCCGAAGGTTTTCCAGATCATCATTCAACCTCTCAACAATTTCCTTACTATTCTTGTTGGATGAAATTATAATAATGCCATTTCAAAATTTGCCAGTTAAGAAAATCCTAATTAAAAATTCATATAAGTACAGATAATTCATTCATAGATTCATGCATATAAATTAGTACATTATAATTTCCTAGTTAAAATATGCAAAATATTAATGAAAAAACTTAAAACATGTAAAGTGTATCTATCAGATTGCATTTCAATTTTGTCAAAATGGAAATTAATTTAGTATCACACAAATTTTGCTCGACGACACGGTTTAAGACCTGTAGATGATCTTGACATATGTCTAACAACGATCAAACAGATACACTGTTCGACTAGAAACCTTCGAACCAACCTCGTACACTTACATTTTCATCCGATTAAATTGAAGTTGTATTTCAAGTTTGTTAGAAAAATTCGGGCAATTTTCGACACGTCTCAATGCTTTTGAAGCATCATGCATTCCTGCAGATACTCCCACTAGTACAGAGTTAAATAGGCATATATCAGAGAGAAATGAAATAAACACACACAGAAGATATAATCTCTTTCACATTCTTATACCAATTTGTAGCAATGTCATAATAACTGTTGATTAGGTAATAGTATTTAGAATGGACTGCCTCTTTCTCTAGCACATGGATCATTGCACCAACTTGGCGAAGGATTCGCATAGTTATCCTCACCAAAGTAATCCACTGATAGATAGTAGACATTGGCAGCTTGTCTGCATTTATTTAAACCATCAGACATGCCAACTAGCTTGGTAATCTCTTCTCCCAGATGAATACCCTTTATGACCTTGTCCCATAAAGATCTCTTCCTTTTACCAAACTTTGATGTACATGCTCTTTCCATATCGCGTTTGAAAGCAATATCGCATTCAGAACGTGTCCAGCCATATTTTTGTCCCTTGAATGAAATTTAATTTAAGTCTGAACGAATAGATTTGTTCCAACTCAGTACTAGATGTAAATAAAGAATGATTTTCGTTTTTGTTAGAAAGCAACAGACACAGGTAACATGAAATCAATATATATCAACAATCAATATACAATATCAACTTTCTAAGAATCATCTCAATATCTCTTCACCTCTCATTCCTGACTCTTTCGTTTCCATACCTGCCTCATTCTCTCCTGTCCTACTCAATCTTACTCCGCTCTATTCTGTCAGCAATGTTCTGCTGTGAAATTTCATCCCAACTGCTCTACTGTTCTTTTGGTCTCTTTCCTATTTGCTCTTATCATGAGTTCTTTGTTAATGCGGCATAAGGACTAAGTACATAATATTATATTTAGCGTACTAGAGCTGTTATCATCTATATAATATACAGTTGTACTTACACAGAAATAGCAGATGTCATGCTTGTGACAGGAAGGTGTAAACTCCCTTTTGTAGTAAAATGGCAAGCCCAATGGAATGCTACAGCCATTTACACGACTATCTGCAATGCACTGAGTTTGAGTATACCCTGTCAGTGCCAAAATGGAAAGAGTAGCAATATACATTACTTTCAAGTCCATTTTATTCACTCCGCGACTGCAAACAGAAAGCCCTTTGAACACGGAGTAGTTGCTGGATAAGTAAAGTTATGTTGGATTCTGTCCTTTTATATCTAGTCATTTTTAATCCAGGGGGTATAATGCTATTTTCTATTTAGATATTTTACGGGCACTGCTTTATTCCCTACCCTAATTAGAGACTTCGTCAATACAATTCTTCAGTAACGGATGCTTTGAAATTTGGCAGAAACTGTGAAAGATCTTTCTGTCCGTTAATGATTACTTGTCATCACATTCAAATGGCTTGAGCCAATGTGCTTCTTTTCACCACTTCGGGATTCATTGTAACTTTTGGTGTTTGCTTTCAGGACCTTACCTTCGGTGGCATGGGATGTAGCACTCCAATTTCCCAAAGCCCGTTGATGAAATGAAATCATATTGTACTTATGGATATCATCAGCTAGAAGTATGCATTGTCGATTGGTAAGAAGGGAATTTTCATCTACAAACTCCTGCTGTTTATTTCTGTGAGTACATTACAAGGATCTTCGTTCGTATTTCTCATTCAAACATGTGAAGCTGCTACCATGGCTGCTACCCTATCTACTCAATGAGGATATAACTATCTCAATAAACAGAGATGATTAAAGAGCCTATCTAGACTAAGATCACCCCCTGGAACGAAGCTGTAGCCTGCAATCTGTGGGAGGGACATTTAGTCCTGAAGCTGAGTCAATCAATGTAGAGACGTTGTTTATTACTTGAAATGGATATGATTAAATATTTGTTAAATATATTATGCCAGCTTTATTGAATCTCTTAATTATGAACAAATTTTAATTCCGAATCAAATTTATAATTGTTTGTTTGACCTGGCTTGTCTGCTTGAACAATGATTGATGCAATATTGAATGTTGACAAAAACAAGACATATACCATAGAAAAAGATTATATATACAATCCACCTATATCTTCAATTTATTTAGCTGCTTTCCCATTTTTGTTTTAAATTCCGCTAGACATTTCTCAAATTGGAAATGCTGAGGTACAAGAGCCAGAATCAAGCAATCTCTAGGAGAGATTGCTTTCCAGATTGAATCAATCAGAGAACAATTCTCTTCTCTTTTTTGTCTTTCATTTCTCTAAGTTTAATAAGATGGTTAAAGAATCACTAGTAAACTAAACTAAGCGGTACTTGGATGGATTGCGAACTTTCTGACCACAGTCTTTATTCTTTCTTTTAATGTGGGCAACGATATTTTGCTTCAAAGTGAGTTGAATGAACATTGACTTGTGATTGCTATTGATATCGCATGTAATATTTGAATCAACGGAATGTTTGTTAGACGCAACAGTTCATGTAAACACTTTCGAGGAGTAGATTGGTACTACCACGACAAAACTTTACAGTTTCGGTTGCTTTTCTAAGAATAGAAGAGAGAGATTAATATGCCCGTACTTGTGGCAAAATAAAGTTGATCATCAGACTTCACAGCAAAAAGCTGGGAGAAAATCTGGAGGTGGCTTCAGAGATTTCAAGTACAGTTGACTATTTCTTATCAAAAATATCACCTAAGTTTCCAATTTTCTTAGAAAGTGTCCCTTGTTCTGTAAAAAGTATATTGGTTTGTAGGAGGAATTTTACGCTGTAGAGTTAGGTAACCCCAAAGTTCAATGTCTCCTGTCTTTCTATTTACCAATTGGTCATTACTTCAATCTTTCCTTCATTCTCAACTCTTCCTTCACCCTTTCTTCTACATCCAAGCAACTTGCAACTAAAATAAATCAGCCAAACACAAACCAACTTCTTCCCAATAAATCATCCAATGTATTCCGCTAGTTTCAGTGGAAACAACAACCTGTATACAACTTGCAAGTAGGTAATTCTGACAATCGATCGAGTATTCTCAAGAAGATGGAACCGGGTTCTACAAGTCCCTTTTCTCTAGAGATTTAAGGACTTTCTCCAGGATCTACCTTAGACATTTGGCAATTTTCCTCATTGTCCATGATAGATTTCTCCCAATTTCTCTCTACCTAATTCCGTCATCTTTTATTATCTTTTGGTCATCCTCCATCTTCCCTGACCAGTTCCACCTCCCTATGTTTTCTGTCAAGATCCAACTTTCAGTTTTCCTCGTTTAGGGTTGCTATAGAACAAGTCCCAAAATACTCGATCATATTTCGATTCCCCACAAGAGTTCGAAAGTGCGTTTCAATTATTTCAGTCTTAAGACCACCTCCACACCTATACAAATATTGTTGACTACGTTACTTTTTTCAGTCTTGAATAAAGCCTGCGTCCATAACGTATTCATATTACGAAAAAAATAATGATTAACATCTTGGCCTTGAGGAGCAAGTTCGAGACTGTGACGGAAGCGTCTTCAATACGATGCGTTTTACCCATCCATGTGACATATGGAAAACGGAGTTTTTGAAAAAACTCACTTTGGAGAGCTTTTACAAAACAAATCCATTTGTGGTAAACAAAAATGCCGGCCATGTGTAGATGGGAACCCAAAATTGATAAAAAGTATGCGTTTCCAAACATATCCGGGTACGTGTGGACGGAGCCTAAGTCACATCCTTAACATTTACAAGACATTACGAAAAAGCGGTACCATGTTTTAACCACACTGAAAAGCTTTTTTTCGGATGAAAAAAAGCTTTTCAGTATGGTTAAAACATGGTACCGCTTTTTCGTGCTGTAGTGAGGTTCTGTAGTACCAACAGACTTTTCATTTACAAGACAGTTCAAAAGAAGTAACATAGATAACATAATGCTTGATACTGATACGATATTTAACATTCTCATGTTACTCATTTTATCATCAGTTATTACAGGTATGGATCGCCTTTCCTTCTTGCGCAGGCTTCGTTGCACCAGGCAGGCGAATTATGTACATAAGCAGTGTGGCCAAAGGAATCAACAGCTTTGTAGTAAATATCAGCGCCATGTTTGCACTTTGCAAGCTGTCCCTTTATCCATGGCCATTTTAATATTTTGTACCCAATGTGGAAACCATTTTTCACTGCATTCCATAATTTGCTGAAGAATCTCTTTCTGTTAGCATATGTCTCTTCACATTTCTTATACAAATCTCGTTTGAATGCAATGTCACAAAGTCTTTGTGTCCACCCATATTTGCCTCCCTTTGAGATAAAATTCATGATTATTTCCTCAAACCATACTTTTTATACACTTAACTCTAGCTTACCTGGATGCTGGAAGCTTGAAAAAGTCTCCTACATACAGCAACATCAAACTGCATCAAAGACAGACATATTGAATTCCCCTTGAAGATGGGAATGATGACAAGGCAATGCAGACATAATCTTCTGTAAAATAACGGAAGCTAACTCATTTCAATTTGATTGCTCCTACTTTCTATTGAATCTTCGAACCAGAAAGACGACAAAAAGTCATGATGATTTGGCGAGTCTTCGTTTCATTACGACACACACCATTAATGACTAACCGGGAAATACTTTTAAGGATAGTACATTGCTCACTGAACTGTGCTCATAGTTATTACTTTGTTGAAAACGTCTTATGTTTCACAAAATGAAGACTCCCATCAATGGGGTTGAAAAATAATTTGATCAGTACCTAGCGAAGATACTTACACAGTAGTAGCAGATGTCATGTCTGTCGCAGACTGGCTTAAACTGCTTCTTGTAAGGAAAATCCACATCAAGTGGAACACTGCAACCATTCACATAAGAGTCAGAGACGCAAGCAGCATCTGACAAGGAAACGATGGCAAGTACAGCTGTAATCCCAATGAACATCATCTTCTTCTTTGGCTCTTTCAGAGTTTATGGAGTACTTGCCAGCAAAGACGGTAAACTATGGAGCTCTTCTCATATAGCAACGTTTTTATAGCAATGTTTCAGGAATCTAGCCATTGATTCCCTGGAAATTATGCAGGGGGTAACACATGCAAAAACTGGTACTTGATTTTGCTTATTGAAAGCTGGTTTTCCATCTTGATTGTAGTGTTAGTAAACACATGTACACATCTAGTATACCTTATGAACAGCAATTGTGTAGTTGCAGAAATATTCATGATTTACACTACGACAGACAATTTGTTACAGTAAATTTGGAACAAAGCAATCAAGTGTAATAAATGCACAGGACACTTAACTTAAAAGGGAAAATAGTCCATTATAATGTTTTTAAGAAAGCAGAACCCACAAGTTTAGTAAAAATCTGATTTAAAAGTCATAGTTACAACCATGTTCAACTAACATCTTTCCTTCTTTATTTTGAATGATTTCAATGATGTTTTAAGCATATGCATGGCTATGGTTGGACTAGCTTAACCACTTGGGAGATAAGAACAGCGATGAAAAGAACTTACAACCCCACCTCACTACGTCGGCTTGGAGTAAGCGTCCTCTATACTTCCGAACGTACTGAATGGGATTGATCTTTACCTTTTTATGATAGTAAGAGTGGCAAACAAGAAATTGTTTGAATAATGAAATCAGTAGATTTCATAAATGAACCACGAGAGTGCTACCAGATGACTTTGAGTCTTCATTTGAAGAACTAACAAAAGAGAGGCCAGCATGCGTTCCATGCAAGAAACAGTCAAGAATTAAGGCTTACCCTCGTACAATTCTTCCTTCTTGTGGGATCTTTTTAATTAAAGATTGTAAGTGTTACAATCTTAGGGAAAACGATCTTGTCCAAGCATCAAACATGAAGCGGTGAAGATATGGGAATGAATCAGTAGAAACTAGAGGAAGCATACTTTGGAACACACTCTCTGATGTGATAATGTCTGCCAACGACAGCAGTCAGTGTAAAAACAGCATAAACACTGGGTAGATCCATGTCTTATCGTGTGCTATGCAGATAAAAGAAATTGTACATGAGACAAGTTGGTTTGTATTAGTTACTTAACTATTTTTATAGCTAACTATAAATACAAATATAGCACTTTACTGTCTTCATATCGCATACTGTCTCTGTCAGTAGAGATCATTTGTCTTTAGGCTTGGTGACAGCAAATTTTCTCAAATCTCAAAAACATTCCCGAAGATTTTTGCAGAATACAGGATGGCACTCTTCTGCAATTCCTTTACCTTTGTTTAGGTGCCAATGTCTTCCAGTCTTTTTCCTGCCTATTTTTAAGTTGTTCCTAAAGTTCTAATTATGATAGGAATGGCTTTCACTCAGTTGCGTCAATTCTTTCTTAGATTCCTTGACAAATCTTTATATTAAAAATTTGTCAATTTCCTTTGCATCTACTTGGTATCAATCAGCACCGCAAAATCAAACATCTTGCTTGTACTGACCTTTATGTCTGTCACGATTACCTTAGGCGACCTGGCTTCACCTAGATGGTTTGCTTGTACTAGGAAATCTTACAGAATGTCAAAATCATTTTTCTCATAGACAGCATTTGGCTCACGTTTGTACAATTTCTCACTAACATCAAATCCACACCGTTTGCTAACGTCCCAGTGCACCTTCTTCCTAACCAACATATTTCATTTCATTTTTTGCTTCATTTTCAAAATTTATCAATCTATTTTATATACAAGTCTATTTACTACCTTATAAACTACAATGCATAACACAAATAAAACTACAAGACTGTATGAACAATGGATTGATTAAGGAGGAGCTCTCTTACTAGATAAACTAATCGAGAGAGAAAGAGGCCTCCGTAAGAGAAAAATAACATTATTTAAAAACAATAGCAAAAGCCTAGATGTACCAGATAGGCTTCGTTGAGGTTAATAATTAGGTATATAATGAGTTTTTAATTTCAATCAATAAATACTAATGAAATTTTAACATAATCAAACTTACGTTCTCAAACTTAATTGGAAAGTCATCGTGCAGGATTCTGACCACACGTGCGTTCAACAGCTACATTTAGGCCCACTCTTCATGGTGATTAAGCTGGGAGATAATAGACTTGATCAGATCTCTCAAACATGTGATGGCTGACGAGTCCCATACCTATGAAGAAAAGGATCAGGAGTGAGATAGTTATGAAAATGAGGCTGAGCCCAGTTTATTGGTAGCTTTATAGATGATGGATTGAATGTTTAGATGCACCATTTCTTCAAGTGTTAATATTTTAATCAATAAAATAAAAAGGAGAAGGTGATGTAGTCGGTTGCAATGCTATGCATCGGAGAACTTTCTATTAAAGAAGACATACTGGAGTAAGATAGGTGTCAAATGTAAGACCTCAGGCAACGAGTCCATAATTTAGAAAAGCCAAAAAAAATAAATTATTCATACATGTCCCCTCCATATCCAAGTATTTAAAGAAACTTTTTAATAGAAACGGTTATACTCTATCTTTGAACTGCTTTTTAAGATGAATGCCATTGTAAACTCTGCATGACAGTACCAGATACTCCTTGAAATTTATTAATTGTTCTGCTAGCAACCGTTTTCACTAAAGAACTCACTGCACTCGCGCTCTCTTAAGCTTCATTCCATAGTCTCACTCATCTATTATAATACTATAGTAAGCATTGGAGTGTGGGTTGGTATAGATGGAGGGACTACTATGAAAGAGTTTTGATTTATGTCCGTTTGTAACAGGCCATTTTATTGCCTGCTGATTTCTGCCTTTTACATCCAACAGTCAACAAGCTTTCAGCATTCCTAACCAAGGAGGATAACCGAGAGAAAGCTCAGTTTAAAGTAGTGCTTGGTTCATCTTTCTGGGCCTTGAAATTATCGATCTTCCGTCCGTAACGCATTTGAATTTCGTAATAGGCCCTGGAGTAAACATACCGCGTTATCTTTTGATTCATGTGCTGTTTTAGAACTAGATATTGTTTTAGTCTTGTCCAGAATGGTTTACTCTCTGTTTTAAAATTTTTACGGCATATTCGCCAACCCTGACAACTGCATAGGATGATAAGTTTCAAAGCGAAGCTCCTTGGCTGTTGAACGACTCACATTATTGATATTTGATATTCATTTGTTTTGCATGTCCATTGAACGTTGACATTGAACTGTACTCAAAAATTCGGTTGCAAATTATGTGTAAGTCTATCAGTTCTTCTGATCACTTTAAAAAAAAAACGATTACTAGACGTATTTGTTTAGTCTCTTTTGAACTTAGTTCGATTAACTTCTGCTAAAATTGACCACTGTTTAGAAATATCTAAGTTTGATACAACCTCCACCCAATATGCCTAGATAGTGAGCAAATTCGGACAAGTATCTGGACTGTCATTTTGCAACTACGTCGCATTGAAAGAGTTCTATTTACAAGTTAAGAACAACTATAAATAGCTGTAGCGCATACGATACCATCAAATGCCCAAAATTAGTCGCTTTGAGATCGTGCAAGTGCCGTTTCAACAGCTTGACAAGCACTTGCACAGACAACATGCAACTTTTCATTTATTTATTCATTTTCGAACAGTATGCATACAGGTAAAGAAATTTCAGCCATAATTAGTTGGGCTGCAAATTTTTCTGTTAAGAAAGCCTAATTAATTGCTAATTGTTAACTAGCAAATTAGAACTTCCAAGCTAAAATATGCAAAGTAAAAACAGGAAAAGAAACCAAAATGCGTGAAATATATCTACCAGGTGGAATTTTTAAATTTTGTCAGGGTGAGGACTATTTTAGTTTAAAACAATGTGTTTTGTGAAGTGGAGATATTCTTAAAAGAAGTCTAATAAAGATCAAATAAATACACTATTCTAACGGAAACTTTCGCATGAGCCTCCCATATTTAAATTTTCATCGGATTGAGTTGAAGTTCTGTTTCCAGTTTGTTAGACAAGTTTGGCCATTTTTTGACTTCCCAGTGCTAAAAGTATGATGCATACCAGTAGATACTCTACTAGTACAAAGTTAAATAGACAGAGATCAGATAGAAATAAAGTGCACACTGAGAAGATACAATCTCTTTCAAAATTCTTACATCAATTTGTAGCAATGCTATGATAACTATTGACTAGGTAATAGTAAATTCAGAATGGATAACCTTCTTCTCTAGCACATGGGTCATTGCACCAACGTGGCGAAGATCCTACATAGTAATCTTTACCAAAGAATTTGACCCCTAGATGGTAGACTTTGGCAGCTTGTTTGCATTTCTTTAAACCGTCAGACATAAGAAATAATTTGCTAGCCTCTCCTCCCACATGAACAAGATTCTTTATATTCGATACAATCTGCTCAAGAGACCTCTTCCATTTGCCAAACTTTCTTGTACATGCATTTTCCATATCACGTCTGAAAGCAATATCACATTGTGAACGTCTCCAGCCATACTTTCGCCCCTGTGGAAGATAGCAAGATCCTATTTAGTATGATTACTGTAAAGGAGCAGAAGATAGAATTAACCAATCAATAGTGTCATATTATAGAGATGATGTGATCTAATTTTCTAAGAAATATTTCAATTTCTCAGCACTACTTACTCCTGACACTTTCGTTTCTATGCCTGTCCTATTCTCTCCTGTTCTTTGCGTCGTCTCTCAACCTGCTCTCTTCTCTTCAGTCCTACTCCCTCCTATTCTGTCCTACTCCCCTCGCTTAGTTTTGATCTGCTCTAGTCTATTTATGGTGAAGTTTCATTCCAACTCCTTGACTGCTCTTTTGTGCTCTTTCCTATTCGCAAATATCATTATTCCTGTGCTTCTGCAATTTAAGGATTAAGTACAAAATACTCTGTTTAGTATACTAGAACCGTCCTCACCTATAAAATGCATAGTTGTACTTACACAGGAGTAGCATACATCATGCTTGTTACAGGAGGGTGTAAATTCCCTTTTGTAGTAAAACTGGAATCTGAACGGTATGCTACAGCCATTTACGTACTGCTTTGTAATGCACCCAGCTTGAGTGTACCCTGTCAAAGCTAAAATGGAAAGAGCAACAATATGAATTACTTTCAAATCCATGTTAATCTTTTCAGAGACTTCAAACAGGAATCTCTCTGATCACTGGGGGATAGCTGGAAAAGCAAAGTTGTGCATAATTTATATTTAGCCGAGAGTTACTTGTAATTTGAAGGTTGATTGTGATTCTATGACTCGGTAGCCAGGGGGCAAGGAGCTGTACGAGAGAGTGCAACGCATGCGTTAGGCAAGCTTAACAGCAGGACAGTGGTGAAATGTCGTTGAGAGAAGCAGTTAGGGTTGCGTTATGCCGACTGAGCATACAACTCCTTCACCCCTGGCTGGAGGTTCATAGAATTACAATCAACTCTCACCTTACAGGTAAGTCTTGGCTAATTACAACTTACAGGTAAGTGTTGGTTAATTACAAATTCAATTTCATCACCAGCCTGCGTTATTACGGAGGTGCACAAGATTTTAATCCAGGCAGATCAGATCAGAACACCAAAAAACAATGGAGCTGATTAAAAGAGTCATTCGGCTATAAAATCCATATGTAAGGATTCCAAAATAGTCCTTCTACTATTAAACTCGTCCTCAAGTGGCTTGTTATAATATTGTTGGAACACTCTTTCACTCGACCAGCCAACTGAATTAATAATGTCACTAACACTGATTCTTGCTCCCTTGTGCATTTTTTTATTGTTTAAAATTGAACTCGACTCTTCTTTTGATTTATTTGAACTTTGATCGATAGCTTACGGACTATGAACTTTGATCTCAATCATATGATGTTCTGTTCTGTGTGTGCGTTGTGTTCTACGTTGTCTGTACTAGCACGTTTTATTACTCACTCCTACGATAATTGTTATGTTGTGATTTGAAGCTGGTACTTATATCACTTTGCTTCTCAAGAAACTCCGCAACAGATTATGGGCCCAGCAACAAAAGTTGTGTATGGGTGCAGATTTGGCATTTTGTGGACCACGTCCTTTTGAAACTCCATGCACGCCCATTTTTAAAATAGATCTAGATCTTCCCTTGTAACGTGAGTATATTCGTGTTATAATTGTTGTTACCCCGCAAATGATCGAAGTCGCTGTTACTTTCGTTGGTAGACTCGTTTAACTCTTGCAATACGATAATGGCCGCGGAAACGAAAACTAGTAGTATTGTACATCTAAATGGGTCAAATTATTCTACTTGGAAAATTCAGTGCCACATGGCTTTAGTGAAAAATGGACTATGGTTGTACTCCCCTCAAACGGAAGTAGAGAAGTATGCAAAGTTCGTCGCACAGAGAAAAAGCTCTGGGTACAGTTGTGTTATCGGTGGAACCGTCTCTGTTATACTTCTTGAGAGATGCTCAAGACCCTGTGACTGTGTGTGGAATAAGCTTGCCGCTCAGTTTCAATAGAAAACATGGGCGAGTAAATTAGCTCTTCACAGAAAGTTGTATCATTAGTGGTTGAAGGAAAGTCAGTCTGTTCAGCAACATATTAAGGAGATGACTGAAGTTTTTGAAGAATTGTCAATCTTTGGCGATCCTATTGCAAAAAGGGAAATGGTGACAGAGCGCCTGTTGCGTGAAGAAATAAAGCTGAAAGAAAAGGAAGCCTGCGGAGGAACAACTCATGATTTGAAAGCACTGACATTTAAGTTACGGCCTAGAAAGAAATGACCAATTTGCAATCATTATGGAAAATTTGGCCAAGTAACGAGAAACTGCTACGAGTTGCAGAGATGGAATGAAGCAATGAACAATCACTTAAAGAAGATGGTTTTTGAGCAGACAAACAGTGACCCATGTATTTACGCTGCTTCAGGAGGAGAACTTTTCTTGATTGCGGTGTATGTTGATGATATAATTCTTGCAGGAATGTCAGACAAGCTCATGAAAGAAGAGAAGGATGCTATCGGAGAACAGTTCCTGGTAAAAGATTTGGGTGAGTTACACCACTTTTTAGGCGTACAAGTGATACAAGGTAAAGACACGAAGATTTGACAAGAAACATATGCAAGAGAACTGATAAAACAAATTAAAGATGGAAGAATTAAAAGCTGTGTAAAGGTCTATTCAGATGGGTTCCAATCTTGCAAAAACAGTAGACAAAGATGACATGTCTTATCAAGAAATTTACTGTACCTGTCTACTAGAACTCGTCCTGACATCAGCTATGCTGTGGGCAGTGCTGCACGGTTCGTGTCAAGACCAACAAAACATGGAGTAAACAATGGATGGCAGTGAAAAGAATCCTTAGATACATTAACGGCACGATCAGTCTTGGATTGCTATATAGCAAAGACACAGAACAAGAGTGCATGGGGGTACAGTGACGTTGACTGGGCAGATGACCTTAATGATAGAAAGTCCACCTCAGGCTTTGTATTCAAGCCTAGTAGTGGTGCAACAAGCTGGAGAAGCAAAAAACAAAGCTGTGTAGCTTTCTCTACAGCCAAACCCGAATACATTGCTTTGGCAAGAGTTGCCGAAGTGTCTGTATGGCTGTAAGAGCTTCTGACAAGTATGAAAGAGCCAAGAGTTAAACCAGCCTCTATCTATGAAGTTGATAAATCAGCAGTTTGCAGCTTAGAACAATTTTCTAAATTCACGTATTCACGTGATTGCATATATCCGATCTCCGCTAACTGAATTTTCTAGAATATTCCAATCCCCCGGGGAATTAGGTAGCGAAGAGTACTTACATTATTTCCCAAAAATTTGGCACATATATGTAGTCCGAAAATTGTACCGTCCGAAACTTTTAGCATCTCATATTTATAGCGTCCGAAAGTTTGATCACGGCTATATTATCTCAGATGAGGATAGTCTTAAGTTTAGCTATTGATGACTCAGCTTTCATTTTATTGAGAAGTTTATTACATATTTTACAACAAGAAATGGTAACGATTTTCTTCCTGCTTCAGATTTCACTTTCGGAAGCGACAAGCTATGGTAATTTCCAAGCGTGCCTTTGAAGTGATGTGCACATTTAAAGTGTTCCTCACAGTCAGGTGGTAAAAGACCGTTTAAACATTTGAAAACTTTAATTGCACACATTCTATTTCTGGTATAGTTTATTGGTGGTAGTTTGATACTGCTTCTTTTACCACTTACAATCTCTAAGCATCGCATTTGACTTTTTTCAAATTATTGTTTCCTACATGGCGGCATGTCGATAGAAATGTTGCTGCAATAAACTACAATAGTCGCCAAAAGTCCTTGGGAAACTTAGAAGAAACAGATAAAAAACCACTTTCATCTATATATTGTCATAGTTGCTACAAACATGCACCCCCCTTCCCCCTAGAACAATGTTGGTTCGCTTGTGGGACACTTGAAGTTGGTGTGCACCGGAAATTTTCCCATTATAGCAGGTACTTCTCCAGAAAACCAACATTGTTTCAGGGGGAGAGGGGGATGAAAGTTCGTTGCAGAATACAAAAGTGCAAAATGTCCCAGGACTTTTGGCGAGTATTGTAGGAGAAGCAGTATCATAACTCGGTGTATTTTTTTAGCTGCATGAGGTGTCAAGTTTGGTCTTAGGTGGGACAATAGTTTAATTTTCTCAATGTGCTCTGTGTATTTGAAAATCCTAGCCATCATAACCCCCAAAAGTTATAGACTGATCTTTGTGGTACCCAGCAGGTTTTAGGTTCAATTCAGAGCTCTGTCTTTCATATACAATAGACTGCCTTCTATAAAACAAATAACTGCTAAACCAGGACATTTCCCTATCTTCGTTGCCGTAAATCGATAGCTTGGACAAATCTTAAATGATCCTAGACATCGAACACGCCTCGTCTTTTTAGTTCACGGAATATGAAATATTTATGGGATGTAATTATTGTGAGAAAAATATGTGGGTACTATTGTACCATAAGAAGAGAATATTTTATGTACCCACTTCTGTTGGCTAATTTCTGTGGGTATATCAAACAGATCTTCCTGTTTCCATTAAAATAAGCGCAACTGCTACCTTTTCTATTCCATATGGATATGCTACTTCAAAAGATTCAGATGGCTAGAGTCTGTGTAGATTAAGAGCACCTCCTGGAAGGAAGCTGTAGCTTGCAATATGTAGGAGGGACATATAGTCCTGAAGCTGAGTCAATCAATGTAGAGACGTTATTTATTACTTGAAATGGATGTGATTAAATATTTGTTAAATATATTGTGCCAGTTTTATTCAGTCTCTTAATTATGAACAAATTTTAATTCCGAATAATGTTTATAACTGCTTGTTTGACATGGCTTGTCTGCTTGAACAGTGATTGATGCAATATTGAATGTTGACAAAAACAAGACATGTATACATAGAAATAGAAGATATATACAATCCACCTATATCTTCAATTTATTTAGCTGCTTTCCCATTTTTGTTTTAAATTCCGCTAAACAATTCTCAAATTGGAAATGCTGAGGTACAAGGGCCAGAATCAAGCAATGTCTCGGGTAGATTGCTAGATTGCTTTCCAGATTGAATCAATCAGAGAACAATTCTCTTCTCCTTCTTTTTTCTTTCATTTCTCTAAGTTTGATAAGATGGTTAAAGAATCACTAGTAAACTACACTAAGCGGTACTTGGATGGATTGCAAACTTTCTGACCACAGTCTTTATTCTTTCTTTTAATGTGGGCAACGATATTTTGCTTCAAAGTGAGTTGAATGAACACTGACTTGTGATTGCTATTGATATCGCATGTAATATTTGAATCAACGGAATGTTTGTTAGACGCAACAGTTCATGTAAACACTTTCGAGGAGTAGATTGGTACTACCACGACAAAACTTTACAGTTTCGGTTGCTTTTCTAAGAATAGAAGAGAGAGATTAATATGCCCGTACTTGTGGCAAAATACAGTTGATCATCATACTTCACAACAAAAAGCTGAGAGAAAATCTGGAGGCGACTTCAGATATGTCAAGTACAGTTGAACATTTCTTATCAAAAATATCTCCTAAGTTTCCAATTTTCTTAGAAAGTGTCCCATGTTCTCTAAAAGGTATATTGGTTTGTAGGAGAAATTTTACGCTGTAGAGTTAGGTAACCCCAAAGTTCAATGTCTTCTGTCTTTCTATTTACCAATTGGTCATTACTTTAATCTTTCCTTCATTCTCAACTCTTCCTTCACCCTTTCTTCTACATCCAAGCAACTTGCAACTAAAATAAATCAGCCAAACACAAACCAACTTCTTCCCAATAAATCATCCAATGTATTCCGCTAGTTTCAGTGGAAACAACAACCTGTATACAACTTGCAAGTAGGTAATTCTGACACTCGATCGAGTATTCTCAAGAGGATGGAACCGGGTTCTACAATTTCCTTTTCTCTAGAGATTTAGGGACTCTCTCTAGGATCTAGCTTAGACATTTGGCAATTTTCCTCATTTTCCATAATAGATTTCTCTCTACATAACTCCTTCGTCTTATGTTGACTTTAGGTCATTCCCATTTTCCCTAACCAGTAGTACCTCCCTCCCTGCATTCTCTATCACGATCCAACTCTCATTTCTTCTCGTTTATGGTTCTTATAGAATTGGCCCCTGAAAACTCGATCAAATTTCCTTCCCCACAACAACTTGAAAGTGCGAATCAAGGCCACCTCGACACGTATACAAATATTGTTGACAACGTAACTTTTTTCAGTTTTGAACGTCTACATCCACACAAGAACTGCTTCCAAAAAGATCTGCGTCCACAAAATTGTCATATTATGAAAAAAATAATGATTAACACCTCGGCTTTATGGAATAAGCTCGAGACTGTGATGGAAGAAAAAGAGACTCACGTGCGAGAGTGTTTTAAACAAGATTCGTTACTCGGTTCGAAACAAAAATGCCAGTAATGTATAGATGGGAGCCGAAAAAGAACAAAAAAATAAGCGTTTTTACACATACGCGGATACTTGTGGACGGAGCCTAAGTCACAAGTTTTGAGTTGTACAAGACCGTTCGAAAAGAGGTAACATAGATCACAAGACACTTGATACTAATACAATATTTCGCATTCTCATATTACTCATTTTACCGTCAGTTATTACAGGTTTGGATCGCCAGCCTCTCTTGCGCATGCCTCGTTGCACCAGTCAGGCGTGTCATGCTCATAAAATATGTGACCAAAAGAGTCAACAGCTTTGTAGTAAATATCAGCGCCATGCTTGCACTTTGCAAGGTCTCCCTTTATCCATGGCCATTGAAATATTTTGTGTCCAATGTGGATAGTATTTTTCACTGCATTCCATACTCTGCTGAAGAATCTTTTTCTGTTCGCATATTTCTCTTCACATTTCTTACGCAAATCTCGTTTGAATGCATCGTCGCAAACTTTTTGTGTCCACCCATATCTGCCTCCCTTTGAGATCAAATTCACATTTAACTTTTTACACCATTATTTTGATATACTTTATTCTAATGCACTAGTTTTTAATTGTGAAAGCTGGACATATATATATATATATATATATATATATATATATATATATATATATATATATATATATATATATATATATATATATATATATATATATATATATATATATATATATATATATATATGTATTTATATAACGATACCTGTTTCAAGTCACCAGTTCTTCAAATACAGTGCAGAGTATACATAAGTTAAGAGAGTTAAGAGGGACTATATGCTTTCAACACTAAATATATATATATATATATATATATATATATATATATATATATATATATATATATATATATATATATATATATATATATATATATATATATATATATATATATATATATATATAATCAGTAGCTAGCGAGTAACCAGGATTTCTCCTTTTTTGGTGCAAACGGAAAGGTTGATATACTGCTCAGAAAAACCAGGAGAAAATTAAAATTTGCCACCACCTGGGATCGAACCAGGGTCTCTCGCATTCCGGGCAAGCGTCTTAACCACTAGACCACAGTGGCTTGTTTTAACTCCCCTGGTTTTTAGCACCTTATGGTCACTTTCGGCTTTCGCCTTTATCAAGCAGCTCTAATATATATAATCAGTAGCTAGCGAGTAACCAGGATTTCTCCTTTTTTGGTGCAAACGGAAAGGTTGATATACTGCTCAGAAAAACCAGGAGAAAATTAAAATTTGCCACCACCTGGGATCGAACCAGGGTCTCTCGCATTCCGGGCAAGCGTCTTAACCACTAGACCACAGTATATATATATATATATATATATATATATATATATATATATTTATTTATATAAATGTATATGAAAATGTATTTATATACCTCATTACTTATGTCATGTCAATTTGGTTAGTCCTACTTTCTACTAGTTGAACATAACTTGGAATACGCTCTATTTGGTGCTTTCTGTAAAAAACCTGTGCTTTCCAATTTAATGAGTATCCATAAGAAGCTTTAGATGATTCATTTTTGTGTCTGAAATGACATTGAAAGGTGCTAAAGGTTACTACTTGGTTGAAAACATCTTATATTTCATCTGCCGTATCCTTAGAAACTTCTTGGCGAAGTTGAACTGTTAGTACCTAGCGAAGATACTTACACAGTAGTAGCAGATGTCATGTCTGTTGCAGACTGGCGTAAACAGCGGCTTGAAAGGAAATGGCATACCAAGTGGAACACTGCAACCATTCACATGAGAGTCAGAGACGCAAGCAGCATCTGACACGGAAACGACGGCAAGTAAAGCTGTAATCCCAATGAACATCATCTTCTTCTATGGCTCTTTCAGAGTTTATGGACTACTTGCCAGCAAAGACGGTAAACTATGGAGCTCTTCTCATATAGCAACGTTTATATAGCAATGTTTCAGGACTCTATCCATTGATTCCCTGGAAATTATGCAGGGGGTAACACATGCAAAACCTGGTACCTGATTTTGCTTATTGAAAGCCGACTATTCATTTTGGCTGTAATGTTAGTAAACACATGTACACATCTAGTATACCTTACGAACAGCAATTGTGTAGTTGCAAAAATGTTTATGGTTACATTAAGATAAACAACTTGCTATAGTCAATTTACAACAAAACAAGTCCAACAAAGCTAATACAAATGCAGAGGACCCGCTATTTAAAGCGAAAATTTTCCATGATAGTTGTTTGAAGAAAATATAAGAGACACGTTTGGCAAAATTTGATTTTAACGTCCTAGCTACGACCATATTCATAGAAAATTTCCTACATTCTTGATATCGAATGATTTGAAAGGTATTTTGAGCACATGCATGGCTAGGGTTTGATTAGATAAAATACCTGAGAGATAACGGCGGTGAGGAAAAGAACCTACAACCCTACCTCACTATGTCGACGGCTCAGGGCAAGTGTCCTCTCAAACAGGCACACCCAAGGAACCGAATTGTATATGGGACTACCCTTTACCTTTTATGATAGTATACAGCAAAAGTGGGAAACAAGAGCCTGTTTTAGAATTGCTCCTAACCTTGAATGAGACAAAAATGTTAGAAAGCCATATTGCCCCACTGATCTGGATGTCCAGTGGTGAAGCATCGAATGGTGAAATCAGTAGATTTCATATGAGCCACGAGAGTGCTACTAGATGACTTTGAGTCTGCGCTTGAAGAGCTGCCATAAAAGAGAGGCGAGCGTACGATCCATACAAGAAATATTCGAGAATTAAGGCTAGAGGTCCACAAATCCCTACCCTTTAGTAGCTCGTCCTTCTTGTGGGATCTCTTTGAAGGTAAGATTGCAAGTGTTACAATCTTAGGGAAAACGATCTTGTCCAAGGAACAAACATGAAACGGTGAAGATATGGGAATGAATCATTAAAAATTAGAGGAAGCACGCATTGGAAAACACTATCTGATGTGATAAAGGCTGCCAACTACAGCAGTCAGTGTAAAAAACAGCATAAACACTGGATAGATCCACATCTTATTGTGTAGGATAAATCCTACTATGCAGATAAAAGAAATTGTACATGAGACAAGTTGGCTTGTATTAGTTACTTAGCTATTTTAATAGCTAACTATAAATACAAATATAGTATCTTACATTCTTCATATCTATCATATTCATATCTAATTTTCAGTCTTTATAGTAATTAGACGTTTAACTGGTATGAATATTGGATGTATATTCCTTAATTTGCAAATAAAATATTGTACTGTTTTGAGAACAGGGAGAGAAATCCGTTTCACTGTACTGCACAGATGGCCTCTGGTTGCCTGACGAGTCAGGTGTCTATGAACGAATGAATCAAGAGTGGGATAGTTGTGAAAAGGGGTTGAACCGTAATTATTGAAAGTTTTACAGACGAAATACAGAATACATGAATCATTCCTTCAAGTTCTGTAACCTTTAATGAGTAGAACAAAGGTGCAGTGGACGGTTGGAATATTATACATCGAAGAATTTTCTTTTAAAGAAGACAAAGTGGAGTAAGATCCGAAGGACATTCCGTGCTTGCCCATTTTTCAAATACAGTGCATATCTCTTCAATTAAGACGTATTACAAGGTACTATAATTAAAATTTCACATACAGATATGAAGTCACTAAAACCAGGCTATTGCACATGGGATCTACCTCGTCTGGTACTACAAGCATTTGCACATGATGAATGGTGAGAAATTTGCTTAGACTAATTACATCTGTCCTTCTGCTCAAACAAATGATGCCTTAAAGATGCCGACTCCGACAGAATGCTGTTAGCTTACACAACGGCATGAAGCCCGCAACAGTTGAATAAATTGCGGTGTCTATAAGAAAGGTTATATAAATTAATTCTACAGCAATTAATTCATCGCTCATTGTAGCATTGTTTCATATTCCTATGTTAACAAACATTGAAGTAAATTCCGGGGCGGTCTGGGATCATAATCGCAGGGTGGCAAGAAGGTCAGCAGCGCCCTTCAAGGTGTGGCAGAGAAAAATATAAGCGGCAACTATTGTAGTACTTCTTGCTACTCGGACAGACCCATATGTGCAATCAATGTCATGTGAAATGAGAACAAGTTTTCACAGAATTAGTTAATGCCAAGAAATGACCATTTCTCAAGAACGCACTTTCAACAGGTGGTGTTGGTAGTTAGTGCAAAAATCAATCTTGAAACAAAATAGTATGAGTTCTACAGACTAACTTTCGAAAAGCTTTCGATTCAATTGACCACAACACACCTTTCAATAAAATGAAGTAGATCAGCACTGGGGGAAAACTGCATATGTAGAAGAAAAATTGCGCCGAGGATAGGACAGGATTTGTGAACATCGATCATGGAAGATTCTCAATTAGGAACGCAAATTATTGAGTACCACAAGGACCTAAGTTTGGACCAAGACTCCTTTCTATGTATGTCAATGATCTACCCACGTTCAACACATCAGGAGAGTAAACATGTGTGTAGACGATACTACACCACCCGTAGCCGGTAGCAGTTTTGAGGAGGCTGTGCAGGAAGGCAGTTCAGAAACTGAATGATGTAGCTCCACAGATTCACAGATGGAGCAATAAGAATAAATCAACTGTACATGCAAAGAAACCAAAAGCAAAGTTATGATTTTCCAGTAAAGAAGATCCATTAGGGCCTTCTTAACAGTTCAAATGGATGAAAAATGCCTAGAATATGTCAACGCAGAGAAAGCATCGGGAATTATAATTGATAAGAGAAGCTAAGTTGAAAGGAGGATACAGATAATATTGTGAAGTGAATGAGCTCAAATATTTGTATGTTAAAAAGACTTATGCGATAATAAGCATTGGAAAAACTATATCACAAAACATTGATGTATGCCACTTGTAATACTGCTATTCGTGCATGCTCAGCTTTTTAGTTATATTTTCTTCAGTCTCATATATTTTCTTTTTGCTTGCTTGCGTATTTATTCGCTAGTTTGCATCTTACTACTGTTTACATAAGTGCATGCATTCAGCTTGTTTACGTATTTAGTAACATAATTCTCAGTTGTGCATCCAAGATCCATTATGCAGATAATTAACATCATGCGTAATCTGTGCATTCGTCATTTAAACTAGGATCCAATTTATGTTTATTCGGAACCAAGTCATTCCTTCATATATATAGCACATTTACCACGTCAAGTTAGCTAGTTATTGGGCAGAGAGCTAAAAAGTATCGCTTGAAAAAAGCTACGAATTATTCACAGTATAAGTTTGAAAAAACTATATCCGTGTGTTTTCCTGACTCTAATCCCGTGAGTTGACGCTCGGAACTTGCCATAAATCTACGAAGATTTACATACTACCTACTGCATTATCAGTGCGGGGATCTTACCCAGAAGTACCGCTTTCAAGAGTGGAAAAACGTCACATAAGGGCAGCTGACAGTTGTTTACGTTTGAATAAATCAATCAGAGCTGAAAACGTAGTAGTAAATTGGCAACTCCTCAGTTATATCAATAAAAGGAAAATCGTACCTGAGATCAACAAAGTAACATTTGATATCAAAAGTAGCACTGTTCATTAGCATTATGTGGCGAGACAGTCTTTGAGAAAGAAGGCTCAATTTCAAATACCAGGAAAACAGTCTCTACAACGCAGGAGTCCCATTATTTGAAATTCAATAAACAATGAACTAAAGAAGCAAATAAACAAAGAAACTTTCAAACGCTGATTAAAATCCAACATGGAAACATTGAAAA
The DNA here is from genome assembly GCA_964019165.1 of Mastigias papua. Lineage (NCBI taxonomy): Eukaryota > Metazoa > Cnidaria > Scyphozoa > Rhizostomeae > Mastigiidae > Mastigias > Mastigias papua. Next base: position 15,017,557 of record OZ025272.1, on the reverse strand, counting down.
AGCTGTCTGTTAGAAAAGAAACAACTTTTAATACAAATAAAGATGATGATTATGAATAGTAGTATAAACTATTTTAATGTGTCAATAGATACATTCAATTGTTAACTAAGGACAATCAGAAATCCGCTGTATAGATAATTGTTAACATCTAATTTAACTTTTTCATGAAGAATTTTTAACTAGCCTTACTAATATGGCTCTAAATTTTCTATTTAAGAGGTCCACATCAGCTTCTTTTGCTGCCAAAATTTGATTCATGAAAATAAATTACGATTGCATGAACGTATTTGAGATAAGTGTCCCCTATCCCTCCTTCCTTCTGTGATGCCACCAGAAAGTGCCGATCCTCGACAAACAATCAAAAACTTGTGTTTTGACTTTTCTACGCTATGGCCTAGAGGCTGATGTGCCTGCTTTCCTCCCGGTGTATAGTCCTAGTAGTGCGGTAAAGTGTGCTTATAATTGGCGTTATGTCATGTGATTTTTATTAAACGTAAAAAAACCAATCATCGCTACTAGATGTTTATCACAAAAGAAGTTGAATCAAATGAAATAAGATTTCAAATCGAAAAACGATGTCCATTTCAGGCAAAGCAGGCTACCTTCTCATTTACGATCATATAATATATGAAGATCTTTGTGTTTTACGATCAGGTCCAATACTCTCTTCAAAGTCATATCATTTGTTATTAAAAGAGCTCTTAACTATATTAGCTTGCAATGCACCGGCTTCCTGTGGAATGTATACCATGATTCCATACAGTGAACAGAAGTAGCGAAGACTTTAATACGGCTTGCTACAAAACTTTGGTAGCGTCCAATAAACTACCTCATACGAGAAATCATCGACTTAAGTAGAATTACTGCTCGACAGTAAAACATACTACAAAAGCTGGCACACGGGAGCGCTCTTCCAGGTGGATGATAGTTTTAATTTGGGGTCAGCGAATCAGTCATGGTAAGAACAATGAACAAGACTGTGCGCTAGGAACCAGGCCCTTGAAGGGCCTTTGTGGTGCTCGAGGCAAATGAAAACGAGGCCCCAGAATCGTTAATAGTAGACTTTTGTAGAATTTAATTTATCTATTTGGAATTAAAGTTTTGAATTTGTTAATATGAATTTCAAAGCTATTGATAATAACAAAAAATCACTTCAAAACTTATGAGGATTCATCTCAAGATCGGGACTCGGCGCGTCTACTTCTCTACGCCCTCTCGGCGTCCAGAATAACAACCCAGTACCAAAATAGCCGCCCTGCTCAAATAAGCGCCCTGAGCCGTTATTCGCTCATTTACGACATGCGTAGAATATTTCCACTCATACTAAAGCTGTATAATAATACAAGCATTTAAGCCAACAATCAGAACTGGGCATGGGCATAGGAAGGTCTTGGATGAATGGAAACATCTTGTACCCAATAATATACTCTTCATCTTTACAAAGGCTACGTAGGCTATACACTGTCATGATGATAAGTATCTGTTGAACAAGATATGAACAAGATACTGACAGCAACGATGCCACAGTTACCTTGACAACAGTTATGCTACTGGCAGGTAAGGACTTCCTCTTTCGACAACGCAAGGATCATCACACCAGTACGATGGAAATTTCTTAAATGAATCGTCACCGTAGGCAGAAACTGCTGAATAGTATATTTTGGCTCCATGCTTACAGCTGTCCAACTTTCCGTCAATGAATGGCCACTTCGCGATAGATCCTCCAATCTTAAAACCCTCACGAAGACCAGCCAGAAATGATCTTCTACCATTAACGTATAGCGATTCACAAATAGTTATCATATCTTGCCTGAAAGCATTGTCACATTGCGTTCTAGTCCATCCATACCTCACACCCTAAAATAAGGAAGGAGCATTAAAATGACATAACATCTATGAGGATTCATGGTTGGAGGGCCCATGTGGAATCGACAGTCTTCTTGCTAAAGTGCACCCACTTTAACACGCAAAAAGAAACGACGCTACTTCAACACGAATGAAATTAGAAGTGTTTGATGCTGATAAGACTTCCGATGTCTTTTGAACAAATAATCTTCCTAAGCTTCTTTTTAATCTTGCGAATACCTTTATAATCTTGCGAAATCTAAGATTTCTAAGGTTGACAACTCGGCGCTCAAGGTATCTAACTGTGAAAAAATCAATATGAAAACACATTGCTTGGGTCATTTATTTTCTCGCACTTTCACTTTTCATTTCTCCCATATCCTGTTGTCTTAACATACATTGGTTTTATGAAGACAAAGAATAAAAGTTAGCTGTTTCCTTAGGTTCAAAAGACATATTCATGCCGTACATCCTTGCAGAAATTTGGTCAGTTAGTACTGATTGAGAAGCCTATTTGATAACTTCCCTTTTCTACTTTCGACTTCTATTCTCTACCAAATTGAAGACCTATTAAACAGATTGCGGCAAGCTGTGCTTTACGGGTAAGAAGCTTGCCTCATAAAAAATCTGCTTTCAACTGCTTTTAATATATGTCGATGATCTCATTGCTTGTTTGAAATCGATGTAATGCAACACTGTGTGCAGATGACAAGACCGGCCTCATAGTACCAAATTATATGTTACCTGCTCAATAAATCATGGTTTAAAAAATAGAAGATTACGCAGCCACAACGCTAATGACAGAGAATCAGCCGATTCTCTGTCACCACTGGCAGTAGTATCTTCACATTCATTTCAATTCCATTTTTTAAATCCATCCACTCCAATCTTTAACCAATGATTCGTTTCTCCAAAATCTTCCATTATCCTATTTTCATTTTTCCTAATACAAACACTAATTATGTCTATAAATAATATTGCTGGGGAATTTTGGAAGGAGTCCGAAATATTACTGTCTTAAGGCCGGATAAAGCCGGTGTCAATTAGAGCGAATTCTGCAGTGAATTGGTCAGCGAAATCGTCAAACGTGTTTCGACTAGGAGGAAGTTGCAGCGAACTTGGTACTGAATTCTTCAAGATTGAAACAAGCACTCTTAAGTCCTGAATAGAAGGGGGAGAGGGGGAGGGGGAGGGTTTGGAAATTTCCTAAAAATCTAGTAAATGGAGACAGCAATAATCGGGGTGGGTAGATAACTTCTCTAATTATAATAGTTATAGATGAGTTTCACAACTCATTTCAACAGTAAACAAACTACTCGATCGCTACAGACTCAAACGTAATAAACGGGGGGTCTGGAATAGGGATGCCTTGAGTGGATTTTTTCAAAAAAATTAGTAAGTGGGGGGGACGTTTATTCGGGACTCAAGGGTAGCTAGTGTGCTTTTATTAGTCAACAGAAACAAAGGCGATTCCAGCTTTCCTGTCACTGGAGTTGAGTTCCTCTCAACTGTTACATTTCGTTAGTGAATTGGCCTGTGCCCAGAAACACCCTTTCCAATCGCTGATGGATTCGCTGAGGATTTCGCTCCAGTGGAAACCGTCCATTAATCATGATGACTTTCACTGTTGCACGAAAAAAAGCGGAAACATTCCTTATGATGAATGGTAATAGATATATAAATTTATAACAAATAGCTCCTGGCAAACAGTATCAGAAGACTCTTTTTCATTCTTCTGATCGTGAGATTCATTAAACGAATCCACGGAACAGAACGATGAAGAAAATGGCAAAAATCTAATAATTAGTCATTAATTATTAAGTAATATGGAATACTTTATTGATACTAACTAATTTTATTTTCTTGTTGACATTGCATTTATAACTCTAATTACAGTCACTACGTCATGCCGACTATGCTTCATATTATCAAGGTGCTATCTTACACTAAGTAGATCGCTCGTGCTATGCGAAATCCTTCAATGCTACGCATGCGTACTTGAATTTTTGTGAGTGAGTGATCGCTTCAGCGATGGCTATGGTATTTCTAACGTGGTCTGCTTGCCGTGAGGCAGTAAACATATATATATATATAACTTGCAAGCTACTGAACTGGGTTCATATGTACAGTATATACGTATGTATGTATATGTATATATATATATATATATATATATATATATATATATATATATATATATATATATATATATATATATATATATATATATATATATATATATATATATATATATATATATATATATATATATATATATATATATATATACACGTAGGTAAATGGTTCTATTTTATATTCCTAAATTTGAGGAGAACGTGATAAATTGGTTGCTAAAGACTAAGATATAAAACTGTTTTCAGGTAACTTGTATCATTGAGCCTACAAAACATTTGAAGTTGTTGATGTACGACACTGTGATACAAATTTGCTCCTGAATGACCAACACATATTTTCCTTCTTCCAAGAGTGCAGAACTCAAATAGATAGAAACTATCACAACCTCAACTCTGAGCCACACCTACATTGGGGGTATGCGGGGGGGGAGGGGTTGTGACACTCCTAAGAAAAAGGTTCAGTCCACAAATCGATACGAAATATTACGTCAGTTGGTAAAACATTTTCCTGGTTTACAAACTTCCAGAAATTCTCTCGAGATGGCCTGTCCCAAACGCTTTCTACTGATAACAAAGGATTTTATCGATAATCAAGTTGAAAACGTGAACTCAGGTTATCGCAAAGCTCCATACAGCGCTAGGGAAATTGTAAGTAAGAAATGACACTGAAATGAATGAAAACACTTGAAGGAAAACTTTCGGTATTTCTTAAAAAACCTGCGTATTGCACAGTTTATAAAGCGTTGCCTTGACTACAGAATGCGAACAGAAAAAATGTAGCTGTTTTATGGATAGTGTGTTCCGATCGATATCTCGAGCTATCTTTATGTATTGAAATGCAAAATGCCTACATAATAATCACATACGTTAATCTCTTCTATTTGATTGTGACTACAAGTCATGACAGCTGCACCCATAGATTGTACTGGGTGTTTGAGAAATTGCGAAAGAATGTCAAACAAAAGAAACATACTGTATGTATTCTTCTTGAGTGTAGCAGCTGCAACATAGGCTGACAACACACTACGCACTGGCCTCTGTTTATCCAGCATGGCAGAAATGTTTCCATCATAGATCAACTCTAATCCGTTCGTAAAGAACATAAACGTATTGAATCGCTACAACTGCATACAATTATTTGGTACAGTATGAGACAAATTGATCTCTCCAGACACAATTCTGTGCTAGGTCGTGAAAGAATAACAAAAACAATAACAATACATTTATATTTACTAAGGTTTACTTGTTCAGAATATGAATTCTGCTATCAACCAATGGCTTGTTGAAGAAAGATAAAGAAAACAAAATTAAGTTAAAGTTAAGACTCACACAATTGAAGATATTTGATAAAATGTTTTGTGAAACCTAAATTTGTGGGTAGAGTGTACGTGGACTCTTCCATACGAATGTCCTATAGGAGGTCAGTAAAATAAGAGATTCCTGGATTCTGTTATCAGTATTGTTGTTCCTCTACATAGCTAGGATCTCTGATACATCGAAAACCAGGAACGGTTCATTATGCATCGATTATTAGGTTTCAGGTATTCTGTTGATCATTGACGAAATGTTAGAGTTTAAGAAGAACAATAATAGTCTGGCAATACTGCAATAACGTTTGCAGACTGCAGTCAAAAACAAACAGAATTCAATAGCTACGATTTGAGAATGACAAGTTAGTGCGATCAAAAAAAGGAATGATTAGTACTATAAAAAACTTTATTAGGGAAAGAAATGATAAAAAAATAAGAGGTAAATAGGTATATGAAGTCAAAAACAGCGAAAAGCGGAATAGAAAAATCTGTAGATGAATGATGGTAAATGATATTACCACGCGCATTGCGCATGTAAATAAATGAAATTGTAGTCAAGTCTGGTATCCTTGACATAATCAACCCTGTCAGACTTACTGCAAAATATATATGTTCTCATGGTATTGTAGGGACGGGTATACAAATGTAAAAAGTGCAAAATGTGATTAGATTAGGAAGGGAAATATATTCAAATTCAATCAAAGAGGCGACATGTTTGCGTGTGACAATTTGGATTTTAAAGGAATATGACTTATAAACTCTCATAGGTCTCAACTATCCAGTATTGAATTTTCTTAACTTTTGAGCAGTCGAGTAGTAATTTCATGTAAACCAGTTTCTTATAAAAAATACGGTTAGCTAGTAGATCTATTTCTGTTACGATGACATAGTCGTACAATCAGCAGTTAGCCACCGATAGCATGGCGTTATTGACACAATTACATGGAATATCTCACACCATCTGAGTTATCTCCAGTGGTACAAGAACACTACATACTATAAATATACACGTACAGCACGTGGTTTCTCAATAATTCATCGATCTATTTTCATGTGCTACAAAAAAGCAGCATAACTTAAATACGACGTGTAAAGTAATCTCAAACGAATCCTCAAAGGCTAGCAACACATATCTAAGACTCTATACAGATTTTTAAGGAAAACGAACTGGATAGTCTTTAAGCATTTATAACTCAGCGTGATACACTCTAAAATTTTCATGCACTACCTTGATTTTAATGAGAGCTTAATCACAAAGATTACTGTTAGGTCCTTGATTGACAATGAAACAGTTTGTGTCTGGCAAAGTCAACCTGTCAAAACACTAGCTATGTTTTTATTTCTCATTTATGATCTCCGGCAATTCAAGCGTAAAAATTACCTTGCTATGACAAGCATATAATGAACAGAAAGAAATAATGTATCTTAAATGCTAAATTCTAAACCTAAAATTCGCAATAAATGCAATCAGATGTGCAGAAACACTCATGATGGCTAGAAGGAAGGCTGTAGAAACGAAAAGATCGTTAAAGCGCTGAAACTATAGAGCTTCCAAATATACAGCGAAAAATGATTAGTTGAGGGCTCAATGTATCCTAATTCTTCTATTTGGTATGACAAACCAACTAGGGTTTTTCTCCACAACTCAAAATAAGCATTAGGAAGATCAGGAATATTTGTTTGTTATTGATCGATGAAATTACAGCAATAAACCAATCAGAAATGACATTCCTCGGTTGTAAATCCACATAGTGAGATGAGGTACTAGTGAGATGAGGCATTCAACCAGATAAGGATGAGATACTAAACTAGAGGATTCAATCAAAAATGTACAATCAAATAAATGAGAAAAACTTACACAGCGGTAACAGATATCATGCTTTCTGCAAGCCGGTCGAAAGTCAGTTTTGTATGGGAATGGAGCCGATAATGGAACACTACAACCGTCGTTCATCGTCACACAATAACAATCACCATGGTTGCAAATGTAAATTGCCAAAATTAAGACAGAAATTGTCTCCTTGGCGATCATCTCACGAATTCCAAGTCAGGATCAAACGTAAATTAATCAGCTAGATAAATCATCGGGTGTTAAGACAGTCGAGAGAGAATGTGATTCTGAAGCACGTGCAACACTATCGGATGTACAACGTACTGACACTGACGTGTATGGATGATGAGATGTAGCGGTTAGGTCAGTATGCTGAGAAGCACTGATATCGACCAATCGAAATGCGCAAGGTGTTTTCTTTGATTACGATAGAGTTTGGCAGAATTATTGAAATTAAGTAGAATTGCTAAATCTACACAAAATTAACGAATAGCCGGCTTTGAAGACTGCAAATAAGCCAAATTTCCTATGAAATATTCATGGAGTTGCTTTGTTATAATCAATAGCAAGACTTTGGAGGTGATTCTATGTAAAAAGTAGATGATTCAACCAAAAACAAAGAGATTTTGTAGGCGAATGCAGATTGAGTTTGAGAAAAGAATACAAAAATAATGACAGCTATGCGAGGTTGATTAAGCATGGACAACCCTGAATCCACTGATAGATCAATCAAAAGTGGAGTTTCGACTAACAAGATTTACCCGTCAGTTTCATTAATAATTTAAACAAGAGCCAACACGAACAAATCTGGTATCTTGGAAAATCTAAAAATGCAAACCTTGGAAAGCAAATTGAGCGTTTTCACGTAGGCGTCAACTGTAAAAATCCTGCACAACTATGAGCATTAATGGCTAAAGCGATTGAAAAGTGCGACTTTAAAAAGATGCGCTGATAATTGGCGCTCTTAGGAACTAACTAAATCCACAGAACACATGGCAAAACTATCAATTTTAGAGTAAAAAATTTATCGTTTCATCAAATATCTGATGGGCAACTTTTAAACAGTGACCATAACTCGAGATAAATCCTAGCTTTTGCTTTGAAAACAAAATAGTAGGCATGAGATGTTGAAATTAAACACAAGCTTGGTAGTGTCATACAAATATTATTTCCCACCACATTAAATCCTTGGGGAATCTATAAAACGTTACGCTAGTTCTGATTCCCAGTGGACGACTGTGAATCAATATAAATATGCATACCAGTACTTAAGTGTACATACATAAGCATATACTACGAAGAGAAAATACAAAAAAAAATTTCAAATGGGAGAATTTTCGTCAGTGCACAAGTTTTGTTATGGCTGACTTCTACTTGGAAACGTTCACTTTTCCATCCAAGGTTTCCATTTAGATTCAGATTAGAGCTACTCGTGTAGTTGTTCAGTGCGAGACAATGTTTCCAAAATCCTGTTGTCTTCAACTTAATGTACATAGCTACATGTAGATATATACGTACGTACACATACGTATATAGAGATATCTGCATAATATACAAAACATACAAAGATACATACATACACACACAGGTAAGGGACACAGAGCGTGTGCTACATAGTAGTCTAGTGAAACTCACAGTGAATGTGTATGTACCATTCAACTGTCAACCAAATTCTCAAACTATCTTAACGTGAAAATAAACCAAGAACTCAAAGATCACTCGAGATTGGCAAGTACATGAAATCCATCATAACAGCGCACTCCGAAACATATTTCCCGGGTGATACAACTGAATGATTAGAGAAATTACTTGATAATTGTAATAGCTGGCGAGCTTCAGAGGAAAGTTGGCGGGTACAAAAAAGACAACCGCTAATGACGCCCATGATTAAATCAAAAACATGTAGCAAAAATAGAAACGTTCGTCCCATGTACGATTCCGTACTTTGGGGAGCGCCTATTGGAGAGGATGCTTATCTCCTGGGCCATCGGCGTCGCAAGTTAGGGTGGCCAGTTCCTTTCCTCGCCGCCCTGATCCTTCTAGTGTTGCCACATGGTGCTAATTGGCTACATAGTGGACCATTAGCGTGCATCCAGATTATTGCTCCAAGTGCGCCTTGAACTACCAGTTTTTCTACACACGACTTAAAAGCAAGGATATCCTCTGCAAAAGAGGTCTAGTATTATTTAAACGCTATGTAGTACTTACATACAAAAGTTCTCTCTTTGAGGAGCGATTCACTTTATTTTAACACTTTTTACAACTCGAGACTTAATTCCAGTAAGTTCACCACCATAATTCATAGCCTCATTTCGTATCGTTGGAACCTGTACAAAAAAAGGCAGTAGAACTTACAACAGAGCTCAAAAATTGAAACTCAAAAAGTACAGAGAACAAATAACGTCAAAATCTTCTTTGCATACTCGGGCTAATGCTTTTTGAAATCATGGGACTATTAATATCTCAATCAAACAAAACTAAATTGCAGGAAAGAACCCCATAGTAGCGAAATCCCGACAAAGCACAGAGGCTTATTGCGCGGGTTTCTGTTATTACCAGCAACACGAAAAATGTTGGCATATTCTCAAAGGTAGCCAGTGAGAATTATTGAGCTGTCAAAGCGAAATATGAAACAAAGAGGCAGCTATTAATTGTCTCAGTTACATTTTCATCGGTTTCAAGTTCAGTGAATCAAATGATATACCAAGATATAGGAAAAATGATAAAAAGAACAGAGGATGCGAAATTCGCGGCCTTAGATTGCGGATGAGTAACGCTGAGAGTTATAAAACAAGAGCAAGCTTCCCTACAGCTGTTGATTAGGAAAATAGAATTGGCTAACTAATGGCTTTAGACTTCAAAGTGTGCAATTCATATGTCATTTACTTTAATTCTTGTAATATTCAAAAGAAGTCTACTTCATCTGATGGTTGTTGCGTAAGAAGGTAAAATTAATTCCAACTTAATTCGCAGGACGATAGAATTAAACAATAGAAAGGGAAATCTACACACTTGGCTCTTCCTCCTAACTACCGCCTTCTTGAATTTCATTTTGTGCTTAACTCGAGGGTTGCGGTTTTCTTTCTTTCGTTTTCTAATCAATCCCTTGTTCTTTGCCATCTAGAACAATTGAGGCGTGATCAATATAAAAAATTGAAAATGACAGACAAACAGTACTGCTAGAAATAACGAAAGCGTCATCATTTAGGATTTCGAGGCAGGCCTACATACTTCCTACGGCCTATCTCTCAATTCAGATTTCTGATTTCAAATTGAACCTCGTTGCTCTCAATCGATATTAGAACACCCTATGGCTTGAGGACATTTGGATGTGAACAATATACTCACACCCAAAATTCGAGATCCGAAATCCGAGCCAGGTAAAATCCAAAACCCTAAATCTGAAAAGGCTTTCATGTGTGTAACCTATGAGGTGTCAGTAAATCATCAATAGCTACTCTAATTGAACAAAACGCTTATGATGCAGTTAGCATATTCCCATGAATCATAAATCTTGAAAAATTTCTCCTTACAAGGAATAATCAATCCTACATTTAACCGAGTACATTAAGAATTGATAAAGAACTGGTTACCTCATATGTGATAGCGCGTTTTCCTTCTATGTCTTCATCATTATTCTCTTCATACTGAGCAGCCATTGGTCTGTATTGTGAATCAATAAAAGGTTCAAATGCGAAACCTAATTTATTAAGCAAACATGAATACATATACATATACAAATGTATACATACAAACAATCACACACGAATACCTACATACAAACCTACAAACGTATATATATATATATATATATATATATATATATATATATATATATATATATATATATATATATATATATATATATATATATATATATATATATATATATATATATATATATATATATATATATATATATATATATATATATATATATATCTGCGCGCGCGTGTATGTGTGACAATATTCAAAAAATAAAAAAAAGTCGTCTTAACACCCCCTCCCCCACCTTCTCCTGAATTAGCTTCGAAGCGCATAACGATGCCCCTAACCATAAAACTGACAATATCCACGGGAGGGGGGGTGGGGATATATTACAATTTAAGAAACCAACAAACACCTAACCGGACAAGCAATAGATGATTATCAATGACCACTAAACTATTGATGAGTCTCAACGAGAATTCTCACCGTAACTGCAAAAGATCATTAATATGGTATCACATCTGTGAGGCCATTAGATCCATTGTACAATATGCAAAACATACTTCAAAACAAAATGAACACAACTGTTGGTTGAGACTAGAATCAATGCAGATACAAAGGCACACAAATTGTACAAGTTCAATTCTGTGCCTATGATAATTTGTTTAGGCAAACAAAACGCAAGTTACAATAGATATAATATGACCTCTGTCTCTAAAAGCCAGTGGTTGCGTTCATTATCGAGATCGGTACACGATAAAACCATTTCATTAAAAATGAATTCAGTAGCTCTTAAGCATACAGTGCTACGCCAAACTTGTCAAAATTGGGACGAATCCTACTGTTTTGTAACGCACCTATGCTTAATGGCAAATCGACTAACTTACATTTGATATGCATCCTTCTTGCGTTCATGTTCCTCTTTCTTCTTCTTGGCAACGCTGTTATAATATTCCCAAGGGTCTTGTTTAACTTTAGCTTTGTCTTGCTTTTTTGTGGCTACCTGCAGACGTGGAAACTTCGGTTCATTCACCGTCAAAATTTAGTACCGATCCTTGTCTCTAATGAAATGAGGTAATTTCATGTACCGACATTTTAGTACCGGCACATAAATTTCTTGAAATGTCTCATGGTACTACAGAACTTCACTATAGCACGAAAAAGCGGGAACATTGCTTTAGCATAATGAAAGCTTTTTTCTTATTTAGCATACTAAAGACTTGAGTTCACAGGGCACTTATGATTTGCTCTAAAACCAAGTTAGATTCTGAGCTGGGCACAATAAAACAACTGTTTATTGACAATGGATATCCAGAAGATGTCCTTGTTTCTTGCATTAAGGAAAAACTAGCCAACATTTCATCAGAAAAACAGTTTGGTCCTGAAAAGTGCCCGGTCTACCTAAAATTGCCCTGGATTGGAAATGTTTCTTCAAAATTTGAAAACCAAATTAACAAAGCCATTACATCTTGCTTCTATGCTGTGAAGCCCCGTGTGGTTTATAACACTAGGGTCATGCTACCATCTGCTAAAAAAGATAGCGTTCCTACCACTCAAAAAAGTTGTGTAGTTTACGAATTTTCGCGGTACGTAGGGCGCACCATGCAGAGACTAGCAGACAGAATAAAACAACATGTCCCCACGAGCATCAGGACGAAAAACACAACAACAAGAGAACAGCCACCTCGTATGTGAAAAAACTCTATTTCTAAAATGAAAAGTGATTCGGCCATAGGACAACATCTTATTACAAATCCAGAATGCGCCAAAACATATACAGACGATAATTTTCGGATCATTGGGCAAGCAAGATCGTCCTTTCATTTAGGTGTTTTGGAATCGGTTTACATCAAGACTCAAAACCCAGTCTTGTGTAAACAAAAAGAGTTCGTTTTTTCACTTGGACTCTTCAAGTAAACAATGGTGAATAGGTGCTAGTTGGCCAATCATAGAGCCAAATAGACGCATTATTGATCATATCACGTATACCCGCATCTGGCTATATATTTCGTTTCACCTTTCGGTCGCTATCCGACGTTTCATACTCTGACGAGTGTCGGACGAAAAAAGCTTTCAGTATGCTAAAGCAATGTTCCCGCTTTTTCGTGCTATAACATAAATTTCTATCTGAAATAGCAGACGTATCGATTGATATCTAATGATACCGGGCCTGCTTAATTTCCTACATAACCACGGGCGCCGCAAAACAATCCTCATTGTGGGAGGAGGAGGGTTACGATTGTAATTCTACCTGATCAAAGCACATTTTGTCAGAAATTCTTGGTGAGGATAACGGCCGAATACAAATTGTCATACTCGCCTTTTACAACGTAATCGTTCAATGAAAATGAAATGAATCAATCAATTAAAATTCTAAATAGCTACTCGATATCTTTGCCTCGATTTTTCAAAGATATCAAACATGCCAATAGCCTACAATACCTGCACACCAAGTATAACAGCTGCAGCTGTCATGAAGCTGTTTGTTGGGAAGAATGGGTGACCACGCCTTTTAGATCGTACGGAAACACCCATTTTAATATAGAGATACGTCCATTATAGGTAGAAAACAAGAAACGAAATCAAAGATGTGCGTTTGAGAATTTTAATAGATGTATTGTTTCCTAGAGTCAACTCAAGTGTTCAAGGCGACAACAACCCACAGGACTTTATAGAAAGGAATGTGAAAGCTAAGGAAAAGAAAAGTTCCAGAAATGAAAGAGAGCAAGAATGAAAGAGAGTAGGACAAGATGTCACAATAATGTGATCATATTTAGCATCAGGTGAGCAACAAAGCCAGATTTACGACTGAAAGCAGACCTACTATCTACATTGCTTCTCATTGCAAACAAAATTTACCAGATATTTTCTACCAAACTGTGATGGGGGGGGGGTGTAGCACCCCCGGCCGTGACGCATTTGTGCATAACGATTAGATAATAATGAATACTACACAAGGAGAGCCTGTTTTATAGGCAAACAAACATACGACAAATTTTGATAGCTTACTGGCGACAAAATCTTTCCAATTTAAGAAAATTTCTGTTCATTAGACTTAATTAAAAATGCTAATGGCCTTTGCAGCGATCATAGCTATATATTTGAATTCGCAAGATCCCTCACAGCTACAACCACTTCCCAACAGGAAAATACATGAAATCAATGCAAAATTTTCTACGACGTTCCACCTTTGCTAATGGCTTTCTCTTCCACACGCATTACAAAATATATGTTCAGTAAATCTTAATGCCAGCGATCCAGAGCTGATTGCCTTCCACTGCTAATCTCCCATCAAATGAAGCGTGGAGGAACAGATCAACAAATTATCTAACAATATTTCAAAACGCGTCTTTTCATCCACATATACGAAACACCTGCATAATTTACTTTCGGTACTAATGAATCTAATTACAGACTAACCATCAAGCTAGACGTCTAGGAATATCTCATAAGCAAACTAGTTTCACAATGAAATACTCCTTGATTTTTCGTTACTTCGTTGTAAATTCGGTTCCTTTATGTACTTCCTCTCTCATTTCCTTTAATCATAATTACGTTTTCTACACAATTTGGGATATGTTGTTTCAGAACTTGAATTTACTACAATCTTCTAACTTCAATATAGAGCACAATAGCAATAGCTATAACAAACCATCAAAGGTTTTCATATTTATTTCATAATTTCGTATTTTTTAACTTACTCACAATTCCTGACTGAATAGTCAAGATCAACGAACTAAATGGGTTACTTTCTGGCAGTATTTGATAGCAAATGAATAGCATTGCATCCAGTCAATGAAATCTGAACTCGCGTGAATCTGTCAAACTACTTGGAACAGAAAACACAGTTCATCACAATTGCATGAGAAAGAAATTTTTTTAGCATACTACAGCACTTTTTTCGTTCGACACTCATCAGAGTATAAAGGGTCAGACAACGACCGAAAGGTGAACTGAAATATATGATCAGATAAGGATGAATTCGCGCGGAAAAAGAAATACGCGCAATGTATTATTCGCAATGAGCCGGCTGACAAGTACTCTCAATTAATGTTGTTGCTCTGTATGAGGTTGGCGTTGATAGAAAATTTACTGGCTAGTTTCTTAACAAAACAGTAACAGGCAATGCAACTCCTAATAAAGCAATATATATACATGTGTATATATATATATATATAAATATATAAATATATAAATATATATAAACTGATCCTAAGCCGCATCCACAACGTATATAAATTGTATACATAGAATAAAAGGATGCTGGGAGTAACTGCGGCTAAAAAGCGAGTAAAAAACAAACATGTGGCCACTACCTTCTTTGTGCTCCTGTCTGCGTTAGACTTTGATTGAGAGATAACAGTCTGCATTGAGTTGGCCTTCTTTGCTAAGGTCTTGAAATTCTTCTAAAAAAACCAAAGGAAAGTTATTAATATGTTACACAATGCTAGGTCGTACTTAACTCAGCAGCTAAGAATATGGGCACTTTGGTATGAATCCAATTTTCGCTACATCAAGGGTAGCATACAGTGAAGAAAATGATTTGCAAAAGTCTACAACACAGCAGGCCATACGTGAAGAATGAGAAAATAGCATTCTTCAGTCTACATTACGGAGAAACAATTACATGTCGCAGTATCAGCTTTAAAAGGAAAATTTTAAAATATTACATGTTCGGATGGTGATTCATCAGCAACCAACGAAGTCTCTACAAGGATGAACGATAAATATGAGTGTCTTAGAATATATTTGGCATAAAAATAAAATAAATCTATAGACGGCGACAAAGAAAAGAAACACGTAGCAAAGAAAAGAACCACATAACAAAGGTATAAAGCAGAAAGAACAGGAGCTAAACTGGGTCGAAAAATTACGGATTTTCAAATTTTCAGAGACCCAATTGCAGAAAGTTGAGACAATTCCAAAATCTAGCGTTCAAAACAGTTGAGAGTCAGATTTAGAGCGGAGATTCAAAAGGTGTATTGATAAGGTGTAAGTTCAAACGCCAATTCCTTGACGAAAAGACAAATTGCAAGAGAACAAAAGCCTGAAATATCTTTGAGAGATATGCATTGTTAACGGTACGAATATCATTAAAAATTGAAGTTTCTGATAGGGATATTAGCCAAAAACTGTAGACTACAAAGGTAATCATCGCCCAACACTTGATCCTGGATTATATGTATAAAGGTATTCGGAACCTGAACGTAAGCCTATTACAACTACTCTCGTGAGAAGAAGGCGCCTACTCTATATTAATTTCTTTTGCCGTAAGCCATAATGCAATAGCAGGTGTCCAGCCCCTTATAACTGCTCCATTTGACAGCTTCTATGTAACAAGGTAGTATGGGTCATTTCATTTCGTTTTAACGTATTCAGGTATAAAAACCTAATAGCTTACAATACAACAATGACACAAAACCTAATTTATGTATAAAATATACACAGAATATTGTGAAAAACAAGATCATAGTTAAAGGCATCTGCAATTAACAAAAGCGATATTTTCTTTCTAGGGATCGTGCTTTGGGACATGCTGTCTACTTAACAAGCAGTCTTTAATCTTCTCTTGAACTCGAATACTGTAGGAATATTCCCCAAGTATTTAGCATGACTTTCGTCTGAATTGACAGAGAGAAGGGAGAGAGAGAAAGGGGGGGGGGTTGAAATGGGAGAAAGTGAGAACAGTAAATAGAACGTACGCCCTGATTCTATTTGGTCGTTTAGTAGCAGAGCCATTTCTTTTTCGACCGCCTTTGCTAATGGTTCTACTTTTGACAAAAGCTGCAAAGAGAAATATGATGCTTTTTAACTACATCAAAAATAGGTGAATATTGTATACTTATAAATTAACACATAAGTTAGTAGAAAAGAAAGCAGTAAACACGAAATCAAACGAAATAAGCACTGAAAAATCTTTTGTGATACTGAAGACTTTATTTCATACTGATTACAGTGCGAAGACTCAAAATGATAAACAAGAAGAATAACTTAGATTTAGAACCGGAGAATCGAAATGCGTGAAGTAAATGCATGAGAGATGACTAGTGTCAGCTAGAGAAGATTAAAAATGCACGTCAAGGGTAGAAAAATGCGTATGCTAAACTGTATGAAGAGTCGAGAAGAAAAACTGTGACACACTACTTTTTGTATTACTCAGAAATCCAAAATAGTTGCAAGAAAAACCAAAATGCTATACAAAAGCAATACTACGGAGTGGAGCAAATCGCAAAACTCCAAAAATATTGAACAATACTTAAGTTGCATCTGATGAGCTTATCGGAAAAAATTTCAGATCATCTCGCTTACATTTCTATATTCGACAATCTTTTCAATAACAGGATGATCCTTCACATTTTCTCTCTTGGCTTTAAGCCACAGATAAAAACTGATATTCAAGCAATAACTAAAATGAACAAAAGCATAGCAAACAAAATTAATAAATTTTTTATTTAACAGTTTTCTATAATTATATTTACGGTTGATAGATAAACCGCAATTGATTTGTATATATTCGGTAATAAATCTATTCTATTTGAAATTTTGATTAATTTTGCAACAGGGTGCATTGAAAAACAGTGTACGCTGATAATTATTGACATGCATAAATATTGCAAAAAAATTAAACCTGTATGTTTGGTGGTCTTCGGTTATACTGGGCTTCTAACGTCAAAAGTCCTAGGGACTCTTACAAAAAAATAATGGAAACCAAATTCCCTTCAGTTTTCCATCCTTTCCCTTTACAGACACCCCTCCCCCCTTGAACAATGTAGATATGTTTAAGAGACACCTGAAATTATTGTGCAAGTGAAATTTTTCCATTATAGCATATACTCCTCCCAAAAACAACACTGTCTGGGGGGGGGGGGAGGAGAAGGGGAGTGAAAGCTAAATGCAGAATAAACTGGTACTAAACTGGTGGCGGTAATCTGAAGAGACTTAAAATGCTATGTCACATTGCCACTGGGAAAGACCTCCCATTGCCCTATGACTCTTGCCCTTTGCCCCTCACAGCACAACGCCCAGGTCTTCGCCATTGATGTTGTTACTCTGTTTATAATAGTGAACAATTTGTAATGGCCATATGACGGCCATGCAAATCCATGCTCCCTGTAGTATCATATTGTATATATATATATATATATATATATATATATATATATATATATATATATATATATATATATATATATATATATATATATATTTGTAAAAATGTATACGAATATAAACACAAGTGAAAATGTTATCAAGCCTATTGTAACTAAGGTAGGCTGATGAGAAACATACGAAACTAACAGAAGTTGGGTAATCTTGAAATTCAACATGGCTAGCATTGTTTGGTATTCAATAATGGAAGACCTTGAAAAACAATTCAGGGAGAAAAAGTACGAGGAGAATGTAACAGGTTATCCCTCTTGCCTGGCAAACATGAATGCATAGAAATCCCTGTAACATTGCAGTATACTTTTTCCCCAAAGCTAACATTTACGACCAACAACTATTGAGGATACTCACTTCAAAAGTAGCTGATGCATAACTTCGATGAAATCTCGTCCCTGGAAATCAAAACTCCTGATTATTCAAAAGCAAAGGTACACAAAAGCCTTTATCAACTACTCATCAACCAAGCTCAAATACCAAATACAAAATACACCTACTGGTCATTGATAATTTCTGATTGACAATGTCTGTCTAACATACCTCATGTGAGATCTTTCTGCCTTTCCTTGCCATAAGAAGTAGCGGATGATACTTTTCAACTACTTCATTCATCTAGAGGAAATGACAAAATGTTATGGAATAATTCCCAAGGTCTGCACTAATGATGGAGCTTATTTTTTGGAACCTTCCTATTCATGAAAAGATTAAAGATAAAAATGTAAGCCTCTCTAAAATCAGATAGTTTACAAATGGCTTTAATAAAAATTAACACAACGACAAATTTTTATTAATAACATTGATAATTTTTGTTGAAAGATATTTTGATGCCAGCCAAATACCGCGCTTACCAAAATCATTACCGCTAAGGATCATTAGAATAACAGTGCTACGGCTAGGATTGTCCAGGTATAATATTGTACATGCATAAGTTATCAACTTCAAGTCAACACCGTTTAGTAACCTTTTATAGTCACCATTGTGCGACTGTTTAAGTCGTAAATTGTCAATTAACACAAGAATTTAAAGAACAAGATGCCTGTTCTTGTCTTTGTCCTGATTATTGTTTTCTACTCTTAGTTCCTATCATAACTGAGGACGGTCAATTCATCAGCTCTCTGAACTAAAAACGAGCAGTCATACTCTTCTCTAAGGCAGTCGAGGATTTCATAATAAAGGAGCATGGGTACGAGACAATACCTCAAGGTGAACGAGAATAAATTGCAACTCGAGGCTTTAACAATTAACAAAGAGTATTTTAAAAAATTAGATCAATAAGCAAGATACTACAAAATATATTACAAATCATACACTGAAAAATGACAGGAATGAGGGAGGAGGGGAGGGCATTTCGTCAAAATACAATGACGAGACAAAATCTGCTTCAAGATTTGAAAAACTCTCGTACTACTTTAACCATTGCTTTGTTGTTGTTCTTGCGGCTTACTTTATTTTGAGTAGGCTGTTATATCTAGCGTTCTCAGCTAATTTAGGCCTGCTGTGCATACCGCATCTAGGCATGGGGCCCCTAGTTTAACGTCCCTTCCGAAGGACGGCGGAGAGCGTTGTTGTGGTCGGTTATCTGGAAAGTCGCCCATCCAGTCACAGACCTAATACAGCCAAGCTTCACGTCAGTTAGCTAACGGAAACTAGCTGGGACGCTTGATCACTCACCCCGCAATCCACAAGTCAGCCTCTAGTGTGGATGTAAACGTAAATGTATGTTAAAGGTCTATATCTACCTTGGCCTCGTAATCGTCAAGCAGAACAAACAATTCTGGCGATTCTTTCATGAGCAGCTGGATAAAGGATAAAGATTGGTCAGGATACAGTTGAGGTAAGAGCTCATAAAAACAGCAATAAGCTAGTCAAAGCTCTGGAACAAAGATATTAGTATAATTTCAATAGGTACAAATGTTGAAAATCTATGGGTATTGTTAAAACTTACATTCACTGTAGCAAAAATTCGATAATGCAGTTCGTTCTAGACCAATAAGCGGATATGTTTACGTTACGTTCATAAATCATTAACCAATAAGATGCTTCAATTTTAACCACATTTCGTTGCAACGCCATCTTGAAACCGAGTTGCTGTGGAGAAAACTCACGACCCACAACCTTCAGGAAGAAAGTTACGCTAATTTACAAAGACCAGTTTCTAACCGCAACCCAGTGAATACATATTTGATGGATATTTCCGAGCCCAAAGTCGAGAAGTAAAGGGTTTTATGATATTCTAAATCTACAGCACCACCTGCTCCTCATCTCCAATTCTAGGGGTCCTTCAGGAACCTGCTTTCACTGTTCAAACGACATCTCCATAACGGAAACAGCAGCACTACAGTTCCGCATTCTAATTTTCTCTATCTGCTTTATCAGCACTATAAAATGTTGAAGAGTTTTACAACATAATACATAAAACAGACATCAAAAAACACAGTACGGGCATCTCATTATTATATTTCAAATAAACGCCAAACAAGTAACCAACCTGTATTTTCTCCTCTCTTGACAACTTTTGCAGATCTTGTACAACATGTGTTTGCTCCTCCTGGAAGAGAATAACCAGATAACGAAATGAAAGCAGCAGAAATGCGGCGAAACACCTGCTAACAATGATGATAAAATATAATCCCTCAAAAGTGAGGCAAATACATAAAGCTACAGATAACGTAAATCTCCGAAATAGCCCGCTGTAGGCCTATTCATTTAAGATATTTTGGGCACAGGCTAATTAAAGGGGTCTGTTACAACAGGAGGGCTTATAAGATTTTCTGAACATTCCACTTAAAAAAAATCTTAAAAACTCCCTACCTTCATAATACAAAAACGCCTTTAAGTTAGCCTGTAACAACGTCCTAGCTATAATTTACAGTTTTGGGACGGGTTCCTAGTCCAGGAGGGCTTTTTAAGGGGGAGGGGGAGTTCGAGGACATACATAAAGGTATTGACTCGAGAGAGAAACGTTCGAAACTTTTAAGGCAATGATATATGAATTGAAAGGAAATACTCTACCACTTCTATTACACTGTCTATTTCATTTGCTTCCTTCTCCTGCAAATAAAGAGATAAATACAACATACAACGAGTACAGTATTGCTGCGATGGGTGATAATCAATGATAACCTTGTAACCAATGAACAGTATGCATTTCCTCTTGATCAAACTAAAATATTTGCAAGTGCAATTAATTGACTTTAGAACTTTGCTTTCAGATGATAAATATGACACAAAACTTTAAAGTTTTACAATAAATCAAATATGTCTTTTCTACCAGTTACTTCTTCGCAACAGCTTAGAATAATTAAATTGGCGGCAAATAATCCAGTAAATAAGCTATAAAATCAGTTACAAACTCATGAAATAATAAACAATCAACTCAAAAAAACTTAAAAGACTTGAAAAAACGTAATATGGCTCTACCTCAGGTTCAAAGAAGTCAAAATCGTCTTGATCAAGATGCAATGCCATTCTTTGCTGGAGGGCCATCGCTTCTTTCTCTTCTTCTTCAGCCACAAGTTCCTCCTCTTCTTCATTTTCTTCACAAAAAGAACAACATACTTGAACTTTTGCTCCATTAAAGTAGCTAAGGTATTTTCATGAGAAATAATAAATGACTGATGAACGGAAATAGAGTATTTACCAAAGTGATCTGCATCCATGAGGTTTGAATCGTAGAATTCCTTTTTCTTTCTACCCCAGGCCTTTTGATTTGGAAGACCTAACAATAAAAATGAGAAATAGATCACGTAAATTATACAAAGAAGAAAAGGGAAAAATCTGGCTTCCATTATTTAGAAGATGAAACTTGGTGTTACACCAACAAAATATGTCCTTATATCAAGAACAGCAAGGACAAGCAAAAACGAAGCTGTATACAATATGATGTAAGAAGACTATCAACAAGCTTATACTCTGATAGTCAAACTTCTAGTAGCAGCCACCCCTCGATAGCAGCAACTCCCTAACAACAGTCCCCGCTAGCCATCAGCTCTGAATGCTCTTCTATATCATTACCTAAAAAGTGAACCTCCGAGTAAGAAGTGGCCACCTTCTAATATCTGTTAATAGCCACTTGGCATAAATTCCAACTCTTTAAACATTTTCCCTCCAGAAGCAGCGGTAAAAATGAGAAAACTTAACTATGAGTCATATATTTTACATTAAAGTTACATCGCAAAGAAGTTAGCACATACCATGGGCACGTGATACATTAAATTAACCGGAACCTTATAAAAGTAACAGGATTGAGGATTGACCAACTTTTTGCGAGCAATTTCTCAAAACAGACTACTATATTGAAGCATACAGCAAATAGCTGCATAACAATTAGTTTTCCCTAGCTTCAACGCATTGCTCTACTAGGCACTCAAAAAGCGGCGATCTCCAAATGATGGCAACCTGATGTTAGTGTTTAGAAGGAAGGCAACCAGATCTTAGTGCTAGAAGTGACCGGTATGAGAATTTTGACGATACATGAAAAACGTATGAAAGTAAATGAAGGTACCACAATAAATGAAAGCGAAATAAATGAAAAATAGTAATGAAATCATGCCTGTGTCTCCATCAACATCATCTTCTCCCAACAGAAAATCTTCATCATCCTTCAAGAAGTGAAAATGAGATTTGCAAAAATCGTAAATATCTACTTGACAAGAAGGCCCAACACAAGCTTGAAGAAATTAGAGCTAAACTGCGTAGTTTTGATTACCATGGGGACAACAAATGCAATCATATCTGTAGCCACTATACACTTATCTAACAGGGCACTTCTAAGTCCCTAAGTTTTTCTTTATACACATTCCATAAAAGTTACATACATACATAAAGATACAATGACGGAAACGATACCCCGGGGAGCAATGTTCCTGACTACCCCGGGGCCATGACATAGAAGATTAAATATACACAACTACAACAAAAGAAAGAACAAAAACAAAATATCAAAACCAGACAGTAGCAAATAACCCTACTTTGCAATCAACAAGTCCCAAAACATAGGGAGTTATATAGTCGATAGATGTTACCAAATGTTATATAACATATGTTAATTCAGAATTATTTTCACAGTGATTGCAAAGTATGGTCATTCGATTAGAACTACAACTACGCGAGGACTTAAAAAAGAAGGTTTATTTAGAGGAAGTATAGCTTGACAAATGTGATGGGTGATTATTGATCGAAACGCTTAGTTTCAAGGATATACTTTATTGTCAGATCTAAGATTTGCTTGTTCGCATCATAAGATAAATTTTTATTTCCATATAGGAGGATCTGCAACAAACATTCATTTGGGCCAACAATATTTCCAAACATTCATATGGGCCAACAATATTTCCAAACATTCATTTGGGCCAACAATATTTCCAACAGTCCCTAAGTTTGGTATTATATCACCCTGACATGTAAACGTAATTTGCTACATTACTGATTCCCATTAAAATTGATTGATAAACATCAATCATGGATAATGGCTGAAGATCACCAATGTCTGTTTGAAAACCTTTGAAAGTCTGGTTTACTCAATTCACCCAACAAAGCCTTAAATTTATGTAATACATATAGATACATCCCTAAGAGGTATTTGTTTGCTTTTCAACCTTGACAAGACAGGTACAAATCAAAATATTGTCTTTCTGTTCAGTGCAATGACACATGACATCTGGAACCAACAAGAAAGTGCAACAACATAGGATACCAGTAGCTTAGATCTAAATTCTGTACAAGGGGGCTTCCTTTCAGGAAAAGGGATGGTCAAAACAAAACTTTGATGATTCCACATTCTTCAAATGCCGTGACAGACCTGCCAACCTAAAAATTTCAAAACCTGGAGATTTGAGATTTTTCCATAAGAAAAAACAGGGAGATTTGGCCAACAACTGGGAGAAAAACAAAAGTTGCTAAAAGTATAAATATAATTGAAAAAATTGAGCTCGGCAAATAGATTACAACAAAAGCAATCATAAACAGTAGAGTGAAAAGTACCTTAATAATGATTCTAAGCATCAGAATATTCACTGAAAGGTCTTCCAAAAATACATAAAGTCAAATGTAAACCAGAAAATTGTAAAGAAAAGTCAGAAAAATATGACTTTATTTTGGAAAAATCAATCAAGAAAAAATGCATAACAATTGGGAGACTGGGAGAGAGCAGTCAAAACCATGAGCCTCCCAGTGATACCAGGAGAGTTGACAGGTCTGTCATGAAAACTTCAGAAACATTCACACATTATTACAAACTCATAGACAAATGATTAATAGCAATAATGTTGAAAGAAATAGGTGTATTTGCAATCTATTATGACCCGGTTCTTTTTTATTAGCATTTTCAAAGAAAAGGGGCCCTACTCCCTCTTTAAGAAGTAAGAGAGCAGTCCTATTTTGTACTATAGCATATCAGAGAGCATTAAGTGACATGTGTCTGCATCTTGATGAATCCATGGATGGGTATGCTTGTGATATGCATGTTTATCCATTCATTTAAAAATGCAATTTGCAATATACATGCTACAAAGTGCCACCTCTGATTCTTGATTGTCGTCATCCTCAGCATTCTCTATTTCAGCACTATCATCATTGCCATCTTCCAACCCACTTTCATCAGAATCTAGCTTCAATATCTCATCCTCCTTTGAAATTAAAAGGAAAAACACTAGAGACTATGCTTAGAATGAATTTGCCTCATTTATACTACTCTACCATTTGTTAAGTCTGACAGCCAGCTGTCCAAAATCTAATAAATTAGCTTCATCTAATTAAATATACTTTATCAGGTCTTGCCCAGAAAGGTCAAGCACCTAAATTCTCAGGAAGGGTGTGAAACAGTGCCTACATTGTTCAAGGGGCTCACTTATTAGAGCACTTATGTTTTGCTCGGGGCAAGGCCTGCTTTATAATGAAAAATTATATTTTATAGAATTCAAAGAAGGACATAAGCACTACATACTTCATCATCTAAATAATCAGATTCATCAATTGAATCATCACCATCTGGGTCCAAGAGGATCTGTAAGGAAACAAAAATTGATTTTCTAACTAGTGAACATAAAACAGCAAAATAAAGAACATAAAACATTGAACATAAAATAAAGAAGAAAAAATAATTGGATCATTACTCACATTTATGCAACACTTGAATTACTCTACAAATTAGTTGGTAAATGAATGAAATTATACATGAATAAAAAATAATGCACAGACAGTTGAAAATGAAATGCTTGCATAGCAGACAAGATAATTTCATGACAGTGTGATCAGAATGTTTCTCAATAACAATTTTGAAGCAAACCTTTTCTTTCTTTGCTGCAAACTCTTCAATTTCATCATTAAAATACCCATCTGAGTCCTATAAAGAACAGGTGAAAACTCTTTAGTATTGTCATTGTCTTTAAAACAATCCTAATATTGTGAAATCTCAAAATAGCAGAATGACAGCTAGGAAAGTTTACATATTCACTTTGCTTATCCTAAATTTAGCAAACTTAATGAACAATGCTGATTACTTAGTAGCCTCTTATGTTATGCACATATAACTACTTGAAAGTGCATCTGAAACACAGTTTGATAGACTTTAGAGGGGGAAATAATTTCATTTGTAACAAGGTTGGTGTAGAGGTGACATAAAAACATAAATATCATGAAGTACCATAAAACTAATAATTCAAGGACAAAGATCTATTTAAAAAATTCTGATCTAGTGCAGACTTCTAATATACATCTGAAAACTGGATAACACTTTTCATTTCATTTTTTTATTTTCAAATAGTTAGGGAGGGTAGCCCTTCGGCAGTGCTGATTTTGAAGGGGCCCTCCATAACAAAAATAAGTAGGTAAATTTACAATGTATAAAATATGAAATAACAATGAGAATCAAGGAGCTTACTTGGTCAGGTTCTGGCATCTTGGAATAGTCACCATCACCATTATCAAGGAGTTCATCTGATGGTTTCTTCCTGTTATTTTGTCGCCTAAAAAAAGAGCAGACATATCTGGAATTGTAAGCTATCTATACAAGCCGTGCTGCTGTATTCATCCTAAACAGAATGTGTACAGCATGAGTGCATTTGAAAAAAAATTTGATCAGATCTTAATTAGTCAGGAAGACACAAGTGTCATATCGCAATCTGTAGTATCTGTAGCATACTATCAATAAACATATAATTAGCTTTTTCATGGTTTCAGTACTGAAGCGCTTTTCAGGCTTTCTTAGTGAAAATACTCAAGTTTTTGTACCACTGCAGTATTACACAGGCAGAAAAGAACTAAAAAAACATAACACTGAAAGACATGGCAATAAAGACATCCCTGCATGCAGGAAAGCTGAAATTTCAAATATATATCAAATTATCAACATTCTTAGGCCTCAAAAACCTCAATACTGAACTTTCTTAACTGTTTGAGCATCTGAATACTGCTTTCTTATTTCTACTTACTCATTCTTAATTCCAACCAGTAATAATAATATACATAGTGTATACTAATAGCCTGTAACACATCTAAACTTCAGGCATGCATGCGATTGTTGGAAGACCAAAAAGACGAATCAGTAATAGATATCAAATATTCTTTATTCCTAAGGTTACAGAAACAGAAATACCTTCTTTTGCCCATCTTTTCAAATATGACAAGACTACTTCAAGAAATACTCAGCCAAACACGTTCTTCAAATCTTTGAAATTAACATCAGCAACAACACCGAACAATCAACAAGCATGAAAATCGGTCTCCTGATGTAATAGCCTCAATATGGTTTTTATTTTCGATTAAGAGGTGGATATCAAATGGTTTCATCAGCCACATACTGTAGTTCTAACTGGTCTCTATCAAGCCAGTATTTGAATGCGTTTGAGGACCTTTGGCTGCGGTTGGGGAGTCACTTTTAATTTAGCAAGGAAGTATAACGCCCGGAGACTATATATTGGGAGACTCCTGTGTAGAACTGATAGGACAGTTATCAACATGGACGCATCCTTGACTGGGGAAGATTTAAGGCGAATGTTCATAGAGTTCTTTGTGAACAAATATCAGCACACTTTCGTGAAGTCTTCATCAGTCGTGCCACACGATGATCCAACTTTGCTTTTCACAAATGCAGGAATGAACCAGGTTTGCAATAGGTTTGATTATGGAGTTTGTTATGCAGGAGCTTTTGTCATTAAATGAAGTTGATGCGCGTTAATCCCAAAGGCCATTATTATAGGGGTTTCTGATCGATCGGTCTTCCTTTTCTGCGCACTTACTTACTTGAAAATGTGAAGGTAAAGGCACTCATATAGGATAAACGCTTTTTCAAATCTTAAGCGTAAATCTTATCACTTTCTCCTTTTTTCAAGTGCAACTTGAAAACATCCTCAGTAAACACCTTTCCTTCAAAGTTTTGCATTGTCAGGCCAACAGTTACTCATAGATTGCAAAGGTTTGTATGTGAAATAATTGATTTTGAAGGAGAACCTGATAAAGAATCCAGCAGAAGGCATAACAATATCAGCTTTGCTTTGGCATGTGAAAAGGGTTCTTTGTTTAATAATTTCATTGCATCCTTTATACCCTAGCCACACCCAGGTGCAGATATTGACTCAATATAACCTTGACTCAATACAACGCTGCAGAGTTTGGCAACTGCACACTCAAGATTGTTTGTCACAAGTGATAATACAAATACAGAAATGGGTGTGGTGGGGTGTTGAAAGGTGACAGGGTGTGGTTTATTGGGTTAATTTGAATACCTTCCTACTATCATAGCGATAATAATAAAGTAAAAAGTGCTGTGACATGCATGCTGTTTGGTACAAAACCTTTCAAGGTGAGAAACAACAGAAAATAACTTGGTTATATTTTCTATGCCAAAAGTCAAGCAGGCACTGCAAGTGCACACTGGCACACCTGACCTTTTGCTTGTGCACACTTGACATCTCATCGAAAAAGTCCATGTTCTGCAGTTGGGACTTATTATAAATCCAACTCATTACACTTCTAGGTCTATTAAATTTGCTTGCTAAGAGTCGGCCTTGTTTTAAAACTTTTATAGAACCCCATAAAGTAGAAATTTATGCAACATGCTCTTTGGTCTCTTATAAACAGAGGGCTGGAATAAATGGGAAGGGGTTGGAGTAAATGGGGGGATTAGAAGCAATGTTGAAAATGAGATATTGGGGTGGGGTGGGTGAAAATGGTGCTGTCTACATCACTTTCATTGTCTTTCACACCCTGTCTCTCAAAAGTAGTAATTAGGGGGCTCTATTAGGCCCTTAAGGCTAGAAAAATTTCCAAAATTAATTGATATCCCCATTTATTAGACCCCAAGGAGAATTTTCATTTATCTTTCCCTCACACTCATAATTGATCATAGATTTAAATAGCAAATGATTCTCATTTTTTTAGAAGTGAATTGCAAATTGATTTCTTTCCTTTGCCTTTTTCCTGGTCACTTGTAAACAGTGAGTCAGTCGTGCCTGGTTGCTGACTATACTAGTGGGGTCATGCAAAATTTTGTATAGGTCCATATCTTTAAAACTAGAGCTTATCAACAAATTTATGCTGATATTTATGCTTAGTGACCTAACATTAAGCAAGACAGACTTCATTTGATTCTGAAGTAAATTGGGTGTTGACCAGTGTAGTCAATCATAGAGTTGTCAATTTTAGGCTCTTTGTATTGTTAGTTGTAGTTTTTAGCTAACTACAATTAGTTTGCGTTGTTTTTCACTAAGGTGAGCAGTGATGGGAACATTTTTTGCTGGTACTGTTCTCTCAGCCAGTATTCCTAGTCCTTCACAAATGTTTATGCATCCTCCATGGCATCAGATGTGAAATGTGCTTATATATTTATTTTTGTTGAATAGTTGTTATTTTTATGCAGTATTATATTTGTTTTGAGAAAGTTTTATCTAGGTATATGTTGAATCCCAGGGAGTAGTTATTTTCCTGCCCCCGGGTTTCATCTTTATAGTGTAGCTTAGTAGTTTGTAAGTAGTGCTTTAAGTAATTTGTTATTTTAAGTTTTTATTGCATCTAACAGAAAGAAAGTTCTAATTGTGATAGATAGCTTGCATTAACTAGATCTATTTTTACTCTAGTATAAGCCTATATTTCTTGGAACTGTTGACCCAAACAGTGATTTTTCCAAATTGAAAAGGGCTGTCAATAGCCAGAAGTGTATCCGTGCTGGTGGAAAACACAATGACTTAGATGATGTTGGTAAAGATGTATACCATCACACATTCTTTGAAATGCTTGGAAATTGGTCATTTGGAGATTTCTTTAAGGTATATTTTTATTTTTTTTGATGTTTTTTTATTACTTTTTTAACACTATCTGCATTATATTTACCTTTATTTATGATCTGTTTTCTTTACTTGAAAAGTTTAGATAGGCTTTATTGTTGATTTTTCCCAAAAACTGTGGTCTTGTCTAAGGTATTTGTATGCTCTCTGACCACTCAGAATATATCACCCCTAGTTATACTTGGTTCTAAATTTAGTACATAGAATGTTGCAGTCACAAAATATTACACTCCAAATTTCTGCAATTACTATTGATCCAAATCTACCCATTGATTGTTGCTGTATACATATACTTTAACAGCATTTAGCACAGTTGGTACCTCAATAAACAACAGGTGTGCAAGTTATTGGCATCTAACCATCCATGACATCCTGTTCTACTTTGCTGGCACATTTCATGCTCAAATATGAGCTCATGGGAACAATGTACTTTTACTGAATCCTGGGCTGCAGTTGTAACTTATTTGCAGTAGAATGCTCTCATGAATCTTGGATGTTATATCTTTTCAAGTGTAGGCTAGTATGTTGCTACTCATGTCTCTGTCCTAATGCTCTCCGCAGCTAGGCTTCCAGCACTAATTAGAATGATTTCCTGGGTATTGTAGAAAGAAGCAATCCATATGGCATGGGAATTACTGACAAATGTATTGAAGCTTCCAAAAGAGAGGTTGTATGTTACCTATTTTGGTGGGACTGATACAGTTCCAGCTGATTTAGAGGCAAAGGAAATATGGCTTGGTCTTGGGTATGCATAGTGCCTTTTAGATAGAAATATTATCAATTGTAAAAGAAGGAGGAAGAAGAGAAACTTAGCTCTTGTTGTAATGTAGTTTGATGGCAACAATTCAAATTGACAATTATTACCCTCACTGGCAAATTCATGTTCAGACTACTCAATATTATGACTGCAAATATATTGTGGAAATAATTTGTTGTCACTAGGTCTTATCAGCTAATTTTTTGTGCCAACTTTATTTACTTTAGTGTTTTTTCCATGACCCTTTAGTGCCCAACTGTGGATTACCCTTGAAAACAGTGAGAGCCAGAAATGTTTGGCAAACAAATAATGGAATATGTATATATAGAAGTTATTTGAATGCATTTTTGTGCATATTCATATATTTATATAATTATATTTATTTATTGTATTCATATTATTTTTAATGTATTGTTAATTATAGCATTGATGAGCACAGAGTTCTGCCTTTTGGCATGAAAGATAATTTCTGGGAAATGGGAGATACTGGCCCTTGTGGTCCATGCACTGAAATTCATTTTGATAGAATTGGTAATCGTGATGCAGCCCACTTGGTTAACATGGATGTTCCAGATGTCTTAGAAATTTGGAATCTTGTGTTTATAACATTCAATCGGTATGCCTGTCATTTCCTGGTTGTTTGAAGGCTCATATGTTAGTGTGTAGTTGACAGTTAGCTGTGCTTTGATTTGCGTTCATAGGCAAGAATGGTAAAGTTTGAAACTGTATGTATTTACTCCGTTTTAGTCACATTGGTGTGAATGGGCATTGACATTTTGTGGTGTTGTTTTGCTGTTAAGGATAGAAAATGGCACATTCACCTATCAGTTAGGGAAAAAGTCGAAGCACCGTCTATGCGAGACAGGTTGAAAACAATTTGAAACCATTATGCGTTTTTTGTGTGTGGTTCGCAAGTAAATGCGTTGAAATCTGCACGATTAAGTCAGGGTTCGAATAGGACACAGAACACCTGGAAAACCAGGTATGTTAGGTTTTTCTGGCAAAATTCAAGGAATACCTGGAAAAGTTGAGGATTTTATTTGGAGAGTCTTGTACAAACTCCGTAAGAAGCATTTCTGAGAACAGTGTGAACACGACATGATGTACACATGATAGAGATCAATTGATTACAGAAGACTCCGATGTGACCTGATTCCCTATTTCTAATGTGAACCTTATTTCCAATATGGAATTAAATCATAGCGTTTTCGAGTTTATACAAAGTGATGTTATAGTTTTGAGCCTTTTCGTAAAGCTTTTTCATTTCATGCCACCCTTGAAGTATTTATCATGCTATAAAAGAGCCAAAGCAGCGAACTTTCATAGTTTGAAAGATGCGTTACATAATTAGGGCAGCGGGAATTTTTATCTTTCTTGCTTTCCTGTGGTCATGTTACAATTTATTTGTACAATACATCTTTGATCAATGAAAAATTTAATTTCATGATATAAAGATGTGACGTAGAAGCTGTAAACAGGCGACAAAATTCTGCGTAGTGTTGCATGTGATATCGAATTTAGCATAACTTATTGTGGTGGCTAAGCATGAATTGGCCATATAATGTCAGGTATCCTAAATGTGACAACATAAATTGGTAAACCAAATATTAAGTTAAGTGAGTACTTTAAGTGAAGTTTAAGTAGTTCAACATCTTGGTCTGTTTACCAGTTTAAATTGTCCAGTTTAAGTCGTTTAATGTCATGACCAATACAGATCATCACGTTTATGCTTCGTTATATTTCAAGTCGAAATGAATGCCAATTGCAACTCTGCAGTGCAATGGTTCAAAAATTTGGGACCGGATCTTCCAGTGAATTGTCAAGGGTTTTAGGAGGACCACCGAGGGTTTTGGGAAGACCACCAAGGGCTTCAGAATATCGAGCCGGCTTTCAGGGGGCCTCAAGAGGTTGCTTTTACTTGTTCGACTCGTTGTTTTACTTTCTAAAAAAGCATATATCTGTGTTGATATTAATTTTCTATTAAAGTATGTTTGTTATAACATATGTCTATCTCCCCAGGGGAACCTGATTAGAAAATGTGTGTTTTTGGGGACCGCCATGTAAAATACTTTGAAAGTTTGGGACGACTCCTATAAAAGATCTTAGGAATCGATACTATAAAAGGTGCTGTTCGTCTGCTACA
Organism: Mastigias papua; assembly: GCA_964019165.1. Classification (NCBI taxonomy): domain Eukaryota; kingdom Metazoa; phylum Cnidaria; class Scyphozoa; order Rhizostomeae; family Mastigiidae; genus Mastigias; species Mastigias papua. The sequence continues at coordinate 14,985,385 of OZ025272.1, read as the reverse complement.
AATTCTACGAGTTTCAATCAAGGTGTGATCTCCAGTTAAAAAATTAACTTAGTAGGGTAACTTCCCTATTCTCATTCCAGTGAAAATGATGGCACTCTGAAACCGTTACCAAAGAAGCATGTTGATACAGGCATGGGACTGGAACGTATTGTGTCCGTTGTACAGAACAAGAACTCAAACTATGATACTGATCTGTTCACACCGTTCTTTGATGCTATTCACAAGGTGAGTGATTGATTGTTACTCGAAGTGTTGGTTATTCGAGTCAACTTCACGTATATTTTTTTATATATTTCATATTTCAGGTATTTAAGGGGCGTCACCCTTTAGCTGTGATCCTGATATGATCTCTACTTATATTCACTTAGTTTTAAAGGAAAAGAAAGCTGAAAAACATATAAATCACTAGCAGTTGTTTTATAAGCATCTGTATCATTGCAAATGCATTTGCAGCATTATGGGTGGAGCTGTTGCGATAAATGGCTGTAAACAGCAATAGAAGTTTACTACTATTTCATTGTATTTGAAGTTGGTGACTTGCGTTAACATAGCTAATGTATGTTAATTGAAGATTCAAGTTCAGGCCAACAAATTAATTTACAATTATGCAGCAAAATATTTGCAAGTAAAACAAGTAGTGAACAAGGTTTCCAAAAGATTACATGACTTGCAGCTTGCAGAATGTAAGTAATGAAGATTTTTGCTCTCAGCCATATGACAGATGCTTTCAACAATTTCCCCATATTGATTGTATTAAATGTACGAATTTCCCCTCACAGTGAAAGTGTCTTCTGCCTATATGTTGCAGGTTGATTAGGAGAAAGATTCTAAAAGTTTTTGTAATGCCTTGTTTGCTTTAAGTTAGTTTAAAAGAGAGCTCATTTGTTTTATTTCTTGGCGTAAGGCAACTGGCGTAAGAGCGTACTCTGGCAAAGTCGGGTGTGATGATGTCGATGGTGTAGACATGGCATATCGCGTACTAGCCGATCATATACGAACCTTAACCATCGCCTTCTCGGATGGAGGGAAACCAGAAAGCACTGGGAGAGGGTGAGATAATGAGTTTCCTCTATTGTTTTGTACTCGTTGAATACAACTTGTAAAGAACGCAGTTTTTTGTAGCTCTGACTTGTGCGTATGATGACTTCAAATATACAAAATCTTGTAGTCTCTATGCTCAATTTTTGTCACCGTGGCATAGAGAATTTATATTCCTTTGTGGAGGTAGGCAAAGTTGAAGGCATGATCAGTTTATTCATTGACTTTACTTAGTCTTTTATAACAGTCAGTTCAATTGCGAGGATCAATTCTCCTCGTTATATTTCAACTTAAGAATAGTGCATCACACGATGTCTAAAAGTATCGTGTTCAAGTTTCACAGCAGCTCCTTAGTGAGTAGAGGCCTGTTAGTGCCTTCTCTAATTAAACTGGTAAATATCGTAACTGTTATGGTTGTTCGTTTCTATGGTTAGGTACGTCCTTAGAAGAATTCTCCGGCGTGCTGTTCGCTATGCAACAGAGAAGCTTAATAGTAAGCCAGGCATGCTCGCATCACTGGTTGATATTGCGGTACAGATCCTTGGAAATGCATTCCCAGAAGTGAAAAAGGACCCACAAGATGTAAGATGCATAGTTGAACATTGATTTCTTGGTTTATAATAAAATCATACTTGAAATCCTCCTAATCATTCATTCACTGAATGGTTGTTTTGTGAATCTTGAGCAGTTGTACTACAGAGTGAAATATATCTATGTTACTTGTCCAATCCACAATGCCGTAATGTTTTGTCAAGTATAATTTTATAGCTAGAATATAGAATAAAAACACTTCGTTCCAGTGTGGAGGATTAGGTGGTCCAATCTTCTTTTTAAATAATGATAGAACATTTTGAAGAATGTGGCAGATGATAATTTGACATTTTAGAACGGATAGAAACACACTGATCGGCGAGATAGGCTGACGGTTCCTTTATATGTCAGATTGAATTTCAAATGTATTAAGATGAAATTTGCCATCCATGTGATGCTGGTTCGTATTATTGTTTACGTGAGTGGTGTAAACAATAATAAGTTAGAGCTCATCAACCAATGTTATTTTTAATTAGTATTGGGCTACTACGCACTGAGCGGATTTGCAGAATCGATATTCTGAATTTGAGATTTGAAGAAAAATAGGCTAGGTTGTGTATTTCTGAATTTTTCTGCCTTTTTTCCGAAAGGAGTAGCTTTGCTCTTTTTGCCATAACTTTTTTTCAACCTTTGCATCAAGTATTGTTTTTAGTTGTGTGCCAACGAGCACCTAATCTTTGGTTATCGTCTTTTCCAATAATTTCTTTGCAGATTAAGGACATCATCAATGAAGAGGAAGCACAGTTCTTGAAGACTCTTTCCAGAGGAAGAAGGCTGTTTAATCGTGCTGCGGAAAAAGCGGTAGATAGTTCATTTGCAGGTAAGTTTAATGTCATGCTTGAAGGAGTAAGTTCTTTATATTTTAAAGTTCATTAGTAAACTGGAAGAGAGCACCCCTTACGTTTTCATTTTGCAGATTACGTAGAAAATAGACTGGCTCACCTTCAAGGCTAAAGATTTTCATAAAACTGCTATCAGAATCTGATAAGTGTGACATAATTGAATTCGAAAATTCGTTTGAAAGTTCAGTTTGGTAAAATTCGGCGGTAGACGACGAAGAAAAAACTTGAGTATCATACAACGACGGACAACATTGCTCTTTGGGTTACAGTTAAAATATTATTCGGCGTTTTTGCCGTACGCAAATAATTGGTTTTATTCTAAATCAAAACAATGCGTTGGAAAATACATCTACGGCATGTTTTGTTTTGAGTGATACCAGTAAAAGAGTCTATGGTATATTTCAAAATTTTAGTTCTCATTATGGAAGGATATTTACAATTAATTGTTTCCATAATTTACAAATTAGTCTGCTAACTTCAACCTTGGGTGTGATAACCTCAAAAATACTTTCTGTCCAACGGACATGTAGAAAGTTATATCTTGATAAATGCGCAAATGGAGAAAGTAATATATGTTGAAAATACGTGAAAAGTCGAAAATACGTGTAATATATGTTGTTTTACATAAAGTGTTCCAATAGAGCAATTTCTGCCAATGTTTATCACTTAACTGTGCCATACCAGGTTGGGTCTCCCAGAAAAATTTCAGTGTTAATCAGGTTTTGAGAATTCTTCTTCTTTATTAGTGGCTGATTTACCCATTAGGATTGGAGAATGTTTTACAGCTTTCATACCCTTTGATGTCCCTTCATGGTCTCTTATATCCCTTTATACCCTTTCATATCCCTCTATAGACTTTCATATTCCTTTTTGCCTTTTCATATTCTTTTTCCATTTTCATATCCCTTTATGCCCTTCATATCCATTTACACCCTTTCATATCCATTTACATCCCATTTACACCCTTTCATATCAATTTATACCCTTTCATATCCATTTTTGCACTTTCATATCCACTTATATCCTTTAATATCCACATATGCTTTTTCATATTCATTTATACCCTTTCCTATCATTTTATAGCCTTTCATACCCTTTTATTCCCTTTCTTACCCGTCCATACTCTTTCATAACGGTCATGTTCTTGTAGGCGATCTTGCATGGAGACTTTATGATACTTATGGTTTCCCAATCGATCTAACGGTCTTGATGGCAGAAGAAAGGGGTCTTGTCGTGGACATGCAAGGATACAATGATGCTAAAGTGAAAGCCCAGGTACGTTTATCTTTATTGATACAGCGCATTTATTTTGTAACTAGATACAGTGTGGCAATGGTAGTAAGATTTTACTTAGGTAAGTATGTAGGTATGTAACTAACTAAGCTAGTGAGCAGATATCTAAGTAACAGAGCAAGTAGGTGAGTGAGATGTCCTTTCAGGGAGCAAGAGGTCAACAACTGGAAGTAATAGTAGTTGTAGCAGTTGGTCCTTCTTTGCCAGCCGATATTGAATTGGAATTTGCTCACCTATAGAGTTCCGTTCATCATTATCCTATCTTGATTTGCTCCCCCCCCCCCCAGGTCATTTTATTGTATACTTTCGAAGTGTATCCAAAGATATGTCACGTAACTTTGAAAACATGTTTCAGCAGGGCTGGGCATAATCTCTCCAATCAAACCTTGCTATTTGTGTCAGCTCTCTTGCCTTATCTTATAATTTCTATCTCATTCACCTTTCGCCCTATTTCCTAAATTATGGTAATTCCGACTCTTTTAGGCTAATATTTTTCATGCTTTTCTATGCAAATAATAGCTCATTATGCTTTATCTTATTTGAAATTAGGTTATTTAACTGAGCCGCTTCATTTATTCTTAGACTAACTTAGCACCGCTTCTCTTTTGCAAAATTTGAAACATTGGCTTGCTGCCAGTGTACACCCCAGTACTGACGCACAGCTTTATATTCACACTGGCTTGGAACGCATACAAGATAAGGCTTTTTGTTAGTGTATCAGCGATACACGTTAAATATTCCAATTGTGTCACAATTCCCTTCTGGAAGTAGAACTGTATATCAGCTCTTTTCTCGCGTAAATTTGTAATATTAAACTTTCCTCTCAATAGTGAGTGCCTTTGTCGCATTTGTATTCTAGTTTTAGTTTCCTCTTCGTTTTTTCATCATTTTTTTGTCTGTCGACCTCTTTATTAGAGGAACAAAACCCTCCGCTGATTATTTAAAACGCAGATTGCACTTTTTGCGAAGAGTAGCTGTTTATTGGACTGCTTTTGATCACATTGTAGCACTCGAAACTCCTTATTAGTTCCTTAATTTTGACTGTAGATTTATTGTTATAAACGTCGTAAGTGTTAAGACGGGGCATTATGGACACTAGGTTTCAACTGAAATCCGCCTATAAGCCACTTGCTATAAGGATTACTCACAATTCATGCGATCTTGTATTCAAAATTGAAAAGTTTCTTTTAGCGATTGGTCTTCAATAGCACAAGCTTCTTATGTTTTGTGGCCTTCTACATTTAAGTTCCTCACATAGCGCTTCCTAATAAAAAGCGTGTAAAAATAGATATGCAATATGTGTGTGTATGTGTGTGTGTGTGTGTGTGTGTGTGTGTGTGTGTGTGTTTGTGTGTGTGTGTTTGTGTGTGTGTATGTGTTGGTGTGTGCGTGTATGTGTGTGTGTGTGTGTTTGTGTTTGTGTGTGTTTGTGTGTGTGTGTGTGTTTGTATGTGTGTGTGTGTGTGTGTGTGTGTTGGTGTCGGTGTCGGATCTCATAATCGACGACTGGTCAAGATATTGAAGTACTATAGAAGACCTCACAAGGACAAAAATCGTAAACACGATTAATTAAGATAATTCTTTTTGCCGTCACTATCTTATCATGATATATTACATATTTCGATTATTCCTGTGCTCAGGTTTGTCATATTGTGGCTTTTTCTATAATCTGGTCCTTTGAAATTGGATAAGGATAGCTTTATTGGACAGGATGAGCAGAAAGGTTAGAACCAGAATACACATCGACCCGTGATGTCCAATCGTTATGCTTAATGAGAATCAACTTGTGGACATAGGATGTTTTAGAAGTCCCTTTCTTCATGTTGTATCACACTCAAGTAGAGAATGAGACTATTCCCACTATTATATTTATGACATTTTAGAACCTGATGTAGTCCTCGTTCAATAACAGATAAATTTATAGGAATTGTTGGTCTTTGGCAAGCCTTCTTTAAAATAAGCCAACCCGTGAGCTTATGTGCTCAGTAATTTAGCGATGCCGTGCGCATTGCCAACTTTCTACTAACAGCGCACTACATATTACAACATGTTCACTCCATTAATACCAATGTGAATCTGAGGGCATATTGCCGCAAGATATTCGGCACAGAGCGTCCAAATTGGAGACATTTTGGCGTAATGTTGGTGCAGAACTATGCTGCAATCTATTTTGGCGGAACTCTGTGGTGCAACAACCATTTAAGTTGTCACAACCAAGTGGCATTTTGTAGACTTGATCGTTAACTTGCCCCTCTGTCTGCTAATAATTCAACCCCTTCATGTCCTACTGAAGAAGTTTTTGGCGAAGAAGAAACTGTGGAATTCATGCTTGTGGTGTAGAAAGTATTGCGAACGAAATGTCTTCGGTGCACGCTGAATGCCAGATTCTTCCTGGCATTGATATGTAGACATCTTAAGGAATTGTACATTTCCTTGTCTGGGCCATCTTTGGGTTGTTGTGTTCTGTACCCTATCCAATGACAGGCTTTCTTTGGCAGGAAAGTCTCTTTATTGATACATAATTAGGCCTGAACAGGTTGCTATTATTGAATAATTGTGAATCTACGAGGAGACCCTTCCAGCAGTATGTGATGATATTTATGGAATAGTGCGATTATAATGCATTTTTTCTTTGCATTTTCGTATTTTGTCGAGGAGCTGGAATATTTTACACGATTACCGTTGATGATATGATAATAAAGCTTTTTTATTAGAAGTCAAAATGGTGTTCTTCAGGGTTTGTATTTTGGACCATTATTGCTGATTTTCTTTTCTATTGCATATCGCAAGTGTAAAGCCAGTTTTCCATATAATTGTTACGATCCTGGAGATTGGAAAGATCGGTATCACTGATACGAAGCATCTTTGTGATCCCCAGGATTGTTTGTGCATATTTTCACACCGTCACTGGAATCACTGAAGTCTTTCACAGCGATCCAAACGGTCATAGCGATCATATGGAAACCATACGTTAGACCAACATGGTACCAAATGCGTACAGTAATGACAGAACTGTGAGCAACTCATCTGTGGGGAAGGAGTTGCAGCGTTAAGATTGAATTTGACAATATCTCTGCTTGAGTGAGGATTGACAATTTGAATTTAATGCCAAGCAGAAATCAAACTATGGCTATGCCCCTCTATCAGTTGAACTGAATCAGATCTTACCTATTAACCTGCTACATCCAGCTCTAAAATTTGCTGTAGAGAAGGATGATAACCAACAACTCCTTGAGTTTTCTAGATTCGCTCAGCCTGAAAGCAAGAAAAATTAGCCGTATCAAAACTTCATTTCGCAGGACACTTAAGATTTGCTCTAGAACTAAATTAGGCTCTGAGCTAGACACTGTTTATTGACAACGGATATCAAGAGGATGTCCTTCTTTCTTGCATTAAGGGAAAACTAACCAACATTTCATCCGAAAAACAGTTTGGTCCTGAAACGTGCCTGGTATACCTTAAATTGCCCTGGATTGGAGATGCTTCATCAAAATTTGAAAACCTGACAGGTTGATTAAACCCACTGGCTAAAACGTTCCAGAAAATAACTGGAAATCAATGTGTTATGAAAATCCCTAGAGTGTTTGTAGAGCACCGTGGAAGTGCGCCTATGTTAGATCAATGATGCTACCAGCGGAGTACCAACATGACCGCCATTGTGATAGCAATGCATTGTGGTCCAATTCGCGAAAAGCTCCCAGGCTGCGACGTTTTTATTTTGTCTTGAGTGAAACAATTCGGCCTGTTTTTGAATCGATTTATCTTTTCATTTATGTTCTATCTTTAGCATGTTATCTGCATAAGAATATTAAACAGCACGACAAGAATTCATTTGTATTTTTCTGTCATCTGGACCAAATTTTCGTAAAGTGTCCCATGAAAACACAGTTTTGTAACAAAGTGCCATTGTTTTCTTCTATAATATCCAATAAGTCGTCTATGAATAAAGGTCGTCGTTGTTGAGGTAATGTGGTATGCCAAAGTGGTTCCAACTTATCTAAACAGAATGATTAGAATGGCATTCTAGATAATGTGCAAAACATAGGATCTTCTGAATAGGGGAAACTCAAACATGACCTCTTGGTAGACCAGTATTCCCGTAGATACGCTAGATAAAGACTTTTTAACATATGTTAGATAAGTCACTTATGACAGTGTGTTTTTTAAACAAAAGTGATAAAAAGATGTTATGACTATGAAAAGTTTTTGTAATACCGCCAAAGAACTCAACTTTTTTGTGTGCAGTGTGCCAAACAGCTTTTTTTACTGTGATTTATCTGTTTGTAAATTTGCTCAACTTGCTTGCTGTTGTACATAATAAAATCGAATTTCATTGTAGGAAATTGCGAGAAACAAAGGACCTGGCGAGGAAGATACAGTCGGATTGGACATCCACGCACTTGACGAGTTGCAAAAGAAAGCATGTCCAACGACGAACGAGAAAGCAAAGTACGATTATGAGGCAGATGCAGAAGGAAATTATGGTACATTTTCTGTGCCCAATTTATTAATTTCATTTCAAAATCATTTAGAAAGTTATTTGTTTTCATCAATGTGGGATCATGAGACCTCGTATATTACCACTGATCTAAGTCTTCTTATTGATTGTTCCTACTTACATATGTTAGTGTAGCAGCATTTTGCGCAGCTGGGAACCCAGTAAAAGAAAGGGTTATCAGGTTTTCTGCATCTAACCATACATATCACCCTAATTTGTGTTAGCAGGTACAGAGCGCTTTTAATGAGTAATGATACAAGGATGACCATGGCCGACCTATCGGCTCTTCAGGTTTCCTTTTCTCAATCCAGAAGTATGCTTAATCTTTGCCTTTTTTGCTGGTTTGGGAGCTTTCAACCTATTTCACAGTTGGAGTGCGTTTGTCGTGATTTTTTTGATGATATTGTTGGGGATACCGAGGACTACCTTTATTGTTAAATGTATTGTTAGCCTGGTAAAGTTTAGGCCAATCATTGACGGGAATTCTATTGCCATGCGCGAGTCTTTTAGGCTCTGAGGGTCTTTTCGACAAATAGCCTCCCGTTGATGGTGCAATAAATGCAATGTTTTGATAGAAATATTTCAATCTAATGAATACATACAAATATTTCAGCCCGCAATTGCCTTGACCCAGTTGGACATGGCCTTGAAAAGCGCAAAGGAGGTCTTAGACCAATATCGAACTTGAACAGTCAATCTGAACATCAACAGCAAGTGACAGTGACAACTGTTGACCCTGCGCTATTCGAGGGTTTTGTGAACAACAGCACTACTATTGCTCATGAAATGAGAGGCTCTTGCTCTACAATTGACCAGGTGCCACAGGCACCGCGGAACAGGGGGGGCTGGGGGGCTATAGCCCCCCACTTTTTTCGAAAATAAACAATAATGTTTTAAAGAGATCAACAGAAGTCGCTAATGATTGATTACTGTAGTTTCTCCGGTACTTAAAGGCAGCATCTGAATTGAGCATTAGTATTGTGCTGCAGGGATTACTGTTTTGTTAAATCGTGACGTCAATAATAGAGTAATACAGCCACTTCGCTAAATTTTAGCCCCCCCCCCCTCATTTTCAGACTGCTCCGCGGTCCCTGTGCCACATTCCTTAACCTCAAAGTCTGTAAATGTATTTCAATTACAAATCTCTAATACAGACAATTGTTAATTCCCTGAACGGTTTCTTCACTTTTAACCTGCTTAGCATCATACTCTCACTTCCATTTCCAGGAATCAGTTCCAACACAATACTTTCCTTTATTTAAATCACTGCAGCCATTCTCCATTTGCAGCGAAGTGAAAACATGCCTGGTGCGCGTGCACATAGAATCCCTTTCTAGGAATGACCGTGAGCTCCTGAACTTTGATAATGTTTATCCCCAACGAGATAGGATTATTAATCATGGTAGTCTTCGAAGACTTGTCTCGTTTGCTGGATATTGAAGATCTCCACTGGTCATTTTCCTGGAAGTCTTAGCGTGCAGCCGAGTTTGAAGAGGGAAAGCACATGGGGGGCATTAGTTGAAATAAAGGCACTTAAACACTTGGAAAACTATTAGACGCCAGTTTTTCAGGTTCTGATTACAGTTGGATAAAAAATATGATATACATTTTGTTTTCCCATAGAATTTAAATCAATCACTGCGAACGTCCTGGCCTTGAGGTATGACAAGCAGTTTCTCGATGAAATCGATGGTGGTGAAAGTGGGAAAAAATGTGGAATCCTCCTGGATTCATCGTGTTTCTATGCAGAACAGGGCGGTCAAATGTGTGATTACGGATATATGAATAAAGAAGGCGACGAGGTATGCCTGCCTGTTTCTCATTCTCTTACTCATGAATCTGTGTATCGTTTAGTGTTACTTCAGTAATGTTGTATTTGTAAAGCTCAGTTTCAAAAGAGCTTAGAACGTCATGATAAAACGGAGCTTGTTGATATGGTTGTAGTTTTGGTTTTGTTCTTTGACAGGATGTTGAATTTTCAGTTGTCGATGTTCAAGTTCACGGTGGCTATGTGCTTCACGTTGGAAATTTAGAAGGCAAGATCAAAGTTGGAGACGCTGTTAAATGCTACATTGATGAGGTATTTTAAATAGCATAGGATTTCTCTTTTGCCATATACCAGAATCATCATTGCTCTTGAGATTTGTAGTCAAGCTAGATGGATATACACTTTTGATTACGTATTCCCATCTTACTCTGCCGCGATGTAGCGACATTGATTTATTGTCAACCAATAATAGCTTTGAACTTCTCAGATGCAACAAAGAGATTTCTTGTGACAAACTTGTTCTAGGATGAAATGACTGTTAGAGATGCTAGTATCGAGGTTCATCCAAGTTTCTGGCCTCCATTTTAGTTTGAAATATCATTTCCATAATACTGGTTTTTATTGTTTAGATCATTGTTTTTGCATATTGAGCTGAGGAATTCTGTCCTATATATACAGTGAAAGTCTGCACGTTTTTCTTACGTCTTGCAGGGTACTCTTCCCCATCCATATCAGCTGACTCTTTCCTTGCCTCATTCTGTGATAGAAAAACGGTCAGTTTTGGCTGTTGTTGTAGCACAATTGCATCTCACTGGTGGATGTACCATGTACAAATGTCCGTAACAGAATATTCTGCCTGTTTAATTTGCGTATTTCTTTCATTTAAATCTTTCTTTTAACTTTTTTCTAGGCTAGAAGGCGGACATTAATGAACAATCACACTGGGACTCATCTGCTAAACTTTGCCCTGAGGAAAGTTCTGGGATCTGCCGACCAGCGTGGCTCCCTTGTCGCACCAGACAGACTGCGTTTTGATTTTACTGCAAAGGTTTGTATGTGCTTATTTACCAATGTTGACCTGTCATTGTAACATATCATATTTGACACCTCAGTGTGCTTCAAAATTTCTTCGCTGTCAGTAACTTGACAGTCCTTTCATCCTTAAATTATCGGGACCATAGTGCATTCTGAGGCCCTCCTGCCTGATGTATCTGGCGGAGAGCAAGTGAAAAATTAGCTCCGTCTGAGATTTTGGCAGACCATTTTAGCTCCACCAGCTTCTTAAATCAATTGGTAATGATAACAGAAGAAATGTCAGATTAGAAACAAAATCTTCAATGGGTCCCAGGAGTACTCCAAGAGATTTTGGAGCTCCGCCTAATAGTTGTTGACTGAACCTTTTGCCATTGTAAATGCTGACGATAATATCTGGCGGAAGTAGAAAGAAGAATATACCGTTGTATCGGTATGTGATCAGAGTAACGGTTAGATTTGTCAATAGACTCCCTTTTCTTTGGTTTAAATCTGATACTATTTATTTCCGACATCTGTTGTGAACAACAGACGTCTTAGAAGTTAATTTGCATTTCTAGGGTGCAATGAAAACAGAAGAGCTCAAGGAGACGGAGATTATCACAAGAAATATGGTAAATGATAATCTTACTGTCTTTGCGACTGAAAGTTCATTAGCAGTGGCCAAAGATGTCCAAGGATTACGTGCCATATTTGAGGAGGTATGCTGAGTGTAATTAATATCGCTGCGTACTTTAGTTTTTCTATGCCACGCAGTATATGCAGGTGAATGCCTGTTTGTTTATAGGAAACAAGTATATAAGAAACATCTGGCTCAACGCGGGCAATAATTAGAAACAATTTAGAAACACAGGTAGGCTGAACTTCAAAAGTAAATTTGAAAAGCTTGATACTTTAAGGTAATTCACTTTGTACATACTTTACCAAAGATAATTAAGGTCGTGTCATCAATTGAAAAATTGAAATCCCGATTTGACTTAGGAACCCGATTCGAATTTGGAATCTAATTTAAATTTTTTGAACGCAATTCGAACCTCACACCGATGCACGCATTCATACTTCACCTCTCTTCACCAGAACCTAGACATTCTATTTCTCCAGGGTTCGTACAGAACCTGGAAAGCCTGGAATGCTTGAAAAATTGACTATTTTCTGCATAATTCAAGGAGAACCTAGGATGGGGATTTTTAAAGTATTAGGGAATCAGGGAAAAGTCAGGGAATTCTGGTATTTGATCTTGTTATTGGGAGTTCTCCAAAGCTGCCCTTTGCCCAAATAACTCCCGGTCATACTAAAGAAGCTCTCTAATTTATTTTTAATGCTGTTGTTTTCTGGTGTCATCCATCACATTCCTTAAGCATTTATTTTTGAATATGGTTTTTAAAAGCGTTATTCAGTTCCGTAAGTAGTTGGGAAAAATAGTCTCATTTTAACGAAACATCGGGGAACAGTTAGGGAAAAGACAGGGACGTTCATGCGGAGAATCTTGTGCGAACCCTGTTCTCGGTTTACTGTTGCTGTATTTGTGTTGCTGGTGTTTTAGGAAACTTGAAAAATTTTAAGAAACACTGAAGAAACATTTAAGGCTGGATTGACAGAGTTTTAGACACATCCAGGTTGAAAGTAGAAGAGTTTTTGCTTATCGAAAACGGGCTCATCGTATTGGGAATCCTTCGTTTCTTGACGCAAGGAAAATTCCGTTTGGTCTATTAAATAATTTCGCCTTCGAACTTTGGAAGTCGGCACTGACGTCATACAATTAGCCTTTAATGAGCTGAGCTAAGTTTGTCCATTTCTGACGGTACCTGTTCTTTCACATGGAGAGAGTTGTTGACATGGCAGTTCTGCAGATTCCATGATGATCGTGCCCAATTTCGCACAAGTCTTAGTCATATAAAATTCAGTGTTTAAGTCCTCTTCCGTATATTTTGTCCAAGTATTTCATTTCCTCTTTTGTGATCACCCTGTAATCCCAAAGTATCTACTCTCATAAAAGACTGGCTGTATTTTATTAGTAAATGAAACGATTTCATTCTCTTGTCTGCTTATTGCCATGACTTTGACTTAGAAATTGTACTGTTTAAATTTTTCATTATGTTTTAAGACAGATGGTCTCAACGAACTTGATTTGTTGAGTTAAGCGGGCTCCATAGTTCATTAGTCACAAACCCTTTCGTCATATAAAGTGTTGGCGAATAAGCTTCATCCATAAATATTTTGGACAATTTTCTAGAATTTCGACACGACAAAATTTCGTCGTGAACTTTTAACTCAAAAATAATACCAGGATACTGCTAGAATCTTCATAATACAGCATTACATTGTGGTATAATCGTCTAAGCGGTATATTTCTCATTTACATGAAGGCAAATCAAGAGATTGGTCTTGGATTCAAAAATTCGTACACTCATTTTATGAAAAAACAGATGTAGAATGTCCTGAAGGTGGCAGCAAGACACAATGTTTATTTCTCAGTTCATATATTCATATATTAGTTTCTTTGTATTCGAAATTCTTGAAAGGAAAAAGATTAATCACGACAAACTTTTGGCGTATTGGAAATATAGTCGAAGCGAATTTGTCCAAAATGATTGTCCGAAATTGTGTCACGACGAAATTTTTGTAGTTAATGTATCCTTTTACCAGAAATTTTATAGCTATTACAACAATAGGTGTTATTATTATTATTATAACTTTTATATTTTATTATAAGTTTTAACGTGAGACCACAGACCAATATCAGTTCTACCAAGTTTGTAGAAGATTATTGAAAACCTGCTTCAAAAGCAGCTAAAGAGCCATCTTGAAAGAAATGATTATTCTGTTCAATTATCATTTTGGATTCAGAGCTAAAAGATCGACTGAGCAAGCAGTGATATACTTCTTAGATCATATGAGAAGGAAAGCTGACGAGGGAAAGCTTACTGTAATGTTATATATTCATTCCACCAGCTCGTATTATACCTTTGGGTAATTGAAGCTAAACATAGACTGAGACAGAATTTGTTGCATAATCTGCTGTTGCAAGATTCGCATACTTTTATTTTGAGAACCCTATTGAAAACTACAGATATGCTGTTTTTCTACTTTCCTATTTATGCAAGCCGTATGCCGTTAGGTTTACCTCAGTTGGAAAGTACAAGTTGATTTGATTAACTAATTGTATTAGCATGCCAGGGAAATATTAGGGCATAGATAGAATTACTTTAAATGTGCCTAGTATTGGAATCTTATGGCTACCTGTTTTACGCAAGTAAACTTAGATGGCATTATGAAATTATCGATGCGGTAAGTTTTTTAAGAGCTTTACTGCAAAACACGTCGCTTTCTAAGTACATGTGGTTTGCGTGTGTGCCTGTGTTGCTTCTGTATCTCTGCTTTGAATTTTCCTTTTTTGTAAGTTTCTTTATAATCCAGTTCTACTCTTACCTACAGTTTTCTGTTGTTTCATTCCGTCTTTAGGTGTACCCGGATCCGGTCCGTGTGGTATCTGTCAATTACCCGTTGTCCCAACTTGTTGATGATCCCCAAGCTGGTTACAAAACTTCTGTAGAATTCTGTGGCGGCACGTAAGTTTACTTTTGTCTCTTTTTGGATGCACTCTTGTATGATGGATTTTCAGAAAGTCTATGCATTTGATCTTCTTTTTAGTACTGTAAGACAGTATCCGTATTTTTCCGTAGTTGACTATCTTTGCATAGAATTCTCTCTGCTACAAAATGAATGAGGATATGGAACACAGCAGACTAACAGCTTCTTTAGATTTCCAGTAAATAAGGTAGTAGTTGTTGCCGGATGGAAAGGTGCTTTTATAAACCATTACTTAAATTACCTGTGAATTCTAAAATGATAGCCAAGTCATTAGCCCACTTGACGGGCCTGGGTTGAAAATGTCAGGGGTATGATGTCAAATGAATGTTCGGGTTTGCCTCAGATTCCTGGATTAGCGTGTAACAGTGATCTAAGATATCAAAATGTGAGTTGTAGGCAAGATTCATCAAAATTGCAAAAGTCATTGAGAAGACATAAATTTTTAAAGAAAATGTATGAAATGCTTGGGTTACAAGGAAAAAGACCAAATCAAAGATTGTCCAACAATTTACGTTCTCTATTAATATATTAATATATTATATATATATATATATATATATATATATATATATATATATATATATATATATATATATATATATATATATATATATATATATATATATATATATATATATATATATATATATGTATATATTTAAATTCTCAAGTGTTTGATAATGTTAATGTTAGACTAGATGGTCACCAGTGATGGAGTACATAATTCGTATCTTTCAGTCTACTCTTTTTAGTCCCAGATCTTTTCCTTCCTGCAGAACATCTAGCTTCACAGATGAATTTTTCTTCCTTGTCGCTTCAATGTATATTCTATGAGATTGTTGACTGCAAAAGTTGTAGAGGTGCTCATTTCGAATGATTCAGCTGAACTCTAAAAATCTGGTTTTGAATCATTGAGGAGAGCGAATTCTTATTTCTGGAATTCCACGGTATTAAATCATGTCACTTTCGGCGATTGTATTTAGAGTTGAAGCAAACTGATTAACTGATTAACTGATTGCTAGGATTGCATATTTGTGCTTTTGTTTAAAACGTCTTGGATTTCGTAGTAATTGGAAATTTCACATCTAGGCTAATATTAACGCAAAATTTTACGAAAAAATTTAGAGACTTTTGATTCGATGTGATAACAAGCCAGTAGCAAATGTGAATCAGTGTGGTTTGAATCATGGTTGCCAGGTACTAGTTTCTTGTCTGATCCACAAAGGTTGTACAAGGCTTGTTGACGCAATGCATTTTGAAAAGAGACTCATTCCCTTCACTTATATACATAATGAACGAATGTTTGGAAATAGGCGACAAATGAGTGATGTATTACGCACTTCAGTTCACTAGGAAGAGCTTACGATTAGTATTTTCTATTGGTTATTGAGCGCCGAGCAAGCCTAGTATATTTACTCTTCTCTTTCTTATTACAGGAAAGTGTATATTTTCGTTGTGACCGTTTTACTGCTTGCGCAGGATATATCTGTTGGTAGATTCCTAAAATCATTATTTGAGTGGTGGATAAAAATGAAAGCTAGTTTAGGCTTATATTGAGTTATGCAATTTCTGTTGGTTATCACTTAGCCAGAATTTGATGATTATAAATTTAAATATTTGGCTGCAAATGCGTGGGTGTACTTGTTAGTATTATTTCGACGCAGCTGCTTAGCCAATCTCATTGATAGTTATACCATGGTGCTTAAAAGCAAGCGGTTTCGTTTGCTAGAATTCAATATCTTATGGTAGCTCGTGTGCAGATGTATTCTGTGATCAGTACACTATATCCGAAACTGAGAATACAAGTGTTGGAATAGGATATCTTTGTCAGGGTTACCCGATAGAGGAACAGGAGCCATGGAAAGTTGTCTTTGTTGAGCTTTGAGATAGAATGCGGCATTGTCTAGGTTCTGTTTCAGAACGATTTCTCGAGTTTTGAAGAATAGTAGGGATTTGTATCTTGCAGTTTCTATTCGACCACAAGGTATGTTGTATTCCTAGTAGATAAGTACTATTTGCAAAACTGCTTAAAAGCACCTGTATGCATTTGAGATCACGAGTATCGTGTCTTGAGCTTGGTACCGTTGTGGATTTCACTCTAAGAGATTGTTGCGTTAAGATTTCGTATTTAAGAGACTAAAAGTTAATTTCTGTTTGGAGATTAAAATTCCGCATTGTTTTGGATCAATAAAAATGTTGAGCATTTGGTTAAGTAAGTTTCTTGTGGTAGGCAATTTGGCTCATATAGAAATCATGAGAAAGTTATTGCTAGAAGCTTTTTTGTTTGCAGCTTTAAGGATATTTGGTATTAGTCATGGAAGTCTTAAAGGCTAATTTCCACCTGATTGTAGAGTGATATCGATCAGGCTCTCCTTGGAGCTAGCGATCTAGATACTTTAGTTTGTCCCGCTAATGGACAGGCCTCTCATGAACACATTTCCCCATATTCTTTCATTGCGATGCCATTTTGATTTTGAAACTTTATAACCTATGGTGAGCATAATGGACAAATCTTGATTGGCTGTTAGCGCGATCCCCAATTGGGGAATCTTCTGCCTTATTGACCAATCAGAAGGCCGAAATTTGTCCACTAGGCTTCTATAGTCAGTATCTGCCTTTGTTTCTAGCTTTGTTTTCACTTGCTTATATACACCGTTTGGTTTTTACCATGCGTGGTAATTTTTCGGGACGAAGGACTTAATCAGAACTGGAATTGAGGCAACTTTGAGTGTGAATCCTAGCACTAGATGTATAGTGTGAACTATTCTATTAAAATCACTTGTTAATATTGGGATATTTAACTTGATTCGTGAATTCGTCTTGGAAAATTGCATTCGCATTCATGAATTTCAATCGTGAATTAGTGGACTGTCTTATCTAAATCGCTGACATCGTTTTCAATTGAGTAGTCACACTGATCACATGTCAAAAATTCTTTGCTGCCTTTGCCATAGAGGAAATGTTGAGCTGTTGGTTCCGTTGCATAAGGAGGAATTGATTTGCAAGTGCCGCTGAGACCTGAATGGCAAACGAGGCTCCTAAACCCATTCACTTCACTTCAGAATGGGGCTGACCTAGGCGCACCTACTTGCTAGGTGATTTTGCTAGCTCTAGTCTGTCGACTGTGTTTCATCTCCGGTCGATCTGATTTGCAAGTGCATTTGATCCGGGATTTAGCCAATCTTTCCTTATTCCTAACGATCAACTGTTCATATTTCTCTCAATTCTGCGGC
This sequence comes from Mastigias papua, assembly GCA_964019165.1. Lineage (NCBI taxonomy): Eukaryota > Metazoa > Cnidaria > Scyphozoa > Rhizostomeae > Mastigiidae > Mastigias > Mastigias papua. The sequence goes on along the minus strand of OZ025272.1, from coordinate 14,967,499 downwards.
AGCTGGTTGTGGAAAGCCCTATAGCATAAAAGCACTAAAACAAAAGCGTACTTGTTGAGCAAAAACTGTCGCATCATATCGCAGATATCATCTTGATGTTGACATATTTATTACGTTGATTAGTGGAAACAGATATTGAAAATTAATAATTGATAAACTCTCATTTAATTCAACCGTCTTGTTAGTGCTGGTGTATTGGTGAGGAAGACGAATCTAGATCTTGCAGGTTACGCTGGCACTTCAGAGTGTTGCTTATCACTGGTTCGTAAGAGAACAACTTTTTGAACCTTACACATGACTTCACGTTATTCGCGTTTTACCTAATGGTAAGAGGACGTTGCTTAACAGCTGAGTCTGGTTTCCAACTCTTCGCATGCGACCGGGACGCAGTCACTGGGTCTTGGATTCAACTGGGACACTTGTAGTGCTACGGGCGTTTATTTGGTGATATTTCCGACGTTCCTGTGATATGTATCGCGGATTTCTTTGCGGAGATGGAAAAGTTGAGATGACTTCAACGCAACACTGTCATGTCCCCCCTGGTGAATGGGACACGTCCCCATCACTTGCGACGACATGTAAACCAGACTCAGTGCTCTATTCCATTAGTACGTCCGATTCTGTACTGTCAACACCAACAGTGATTTGGACGGTAAAGTTTAATTTGCTTCCAGTTTGGTTCCCTTTCTTTCATTGTAGAAGCCACATAGGGAAGAAGGTAATGAGTATTTTAAGTCCTAATCGAGCTGTCTAGATTCGTGACATGTGGATCTTGCATATGGTTGAGTGACACCTGTGAATCTTGTTAGCAATACTTTGTCGACATTGTGAAACATATCAAGCAAGCGTACCAAGCTAGCAAACATAGCATGCGAGCAAACATAGCATGCGAGCAGACATAGCATGCAAGGAAGCACGTATATGTCACTTTACAGATTTTAGCATCAGTTTTTGCTTATTAGATTTCCTTGTTTGACACCTTACGCAAGTATCTTTGTAGGACATTTATTAAGAGGGTTAGGGTTAAGAATTTCTGGGGAATTTTTGGGCATTTAAGGTCTAAAAGTTTCCTAGCGGTTTTTTAATTCAAAGTGGGGTGACAGAGGATGATGATTTTGAAATATTGATGACTTGCGTATAAGCTGCAGTTCGCAAGAAATCTCATTACTTCAATCTTGAGCCTTAAAGAGAAGGAGCTACATGGAGATTATTTAGTTTAATATTTAAATTTCTTAAATATGCAACTGGCCAGTCTCTTAGCATTAGAGAAATACCGCCCTTCAGTTTCTTAAAATTTTGGCTTGTGTAGCCTCAGTTTCTTATCGACCGTTGCCTTATGAAAAATACATGTGTTTTGGTGTATGATGCGCTGAAACGTATGCACATCGTCTTGCTTTTGCTGTGTAATGAGTAAGCATATCGATTCTGAGAGCTGCGTAGATGCAAACATGCTCATTAGCATAATTGCTGAGGGCAGAATGGGACAAACACCTGCACTGAAAGAATTTTCACTGATTCTTGACTACCATAAGTGGTGTAGTATCATTCCACTGCCCTTATCCAATCTAACACGTATATGACGTCAGCTGGCCTTATGCCTTCTTAGGAGTACTTTATCGATACTAGGAAACGTATCAAGCATGCAAACATATCAAACATACAAACATAGCAAGCAGACATGCATCTGATATCAGCTGGCATTATGATAGCTAAACCCCATCAAATTGAGACTACCTTCTTAGGAGCACTTTATCGAAACTAGCAAACGTACCAAGCATGCAAACATGTCACGCATGCAAGCGAACACGTATACGACGTCATTATGAAAATTAAACGCAATCAAATTGAAACTGTCTTGTCAGGAATATTACGTCGAAATTAACAAACATATAAAGCAAACATATCCAGCAAGCGACCATAGCATGCAAGCGAGCAAGTTTTTGACATCAGCTGACATTACGATAATTAAATAGAATCTAATTGAGTCTATCTTGTTAGGAATAATTTGTCGAAACAAGCAAACATTAGTAGTTTGCTTGTTTTGACAAAGTCTCTCTAACAAGATAGCCCCAATTAGATTGTATTTGATATATTTGAAAGACTTGCTTAGGGAAATGTGCTACAATTGGTGATCTCTGATAATCCCGTCTGATTCTCATGTTTTATTAAAACAGTTGCCACCTAGCATCAGGTGTTTTTCCTTATGTGTTTGTGATATTTTCGAATGATTTTCATACTTACTCATTGCGAGTATTCGAGGTGTAATTAAATATTTGCCAGCTGGATTTATACTATGGGTGGTTGTGTTGACTGCACTGTCTGTCAATTCCCATAGTACTGCCTTTGTTTCGTTACTCATTTTTATTGTTCTTTCCTATCAGCCATTTGAGGAGGACAAGTCACATGAAAGACTTTGTAATTGTATCTGAAGAGGCCATTTCCAAAGGAATAAGACGTATAGTAGCAATAACAGGTCACGAAGCTGAGAAGGTACTTACTGCCATCTTTTTATTCAATATTGTTTTATATCTCTACGTTTCTAAATTTGAACCCGTTTCTTTGGGCAAGTAGCTTTTTGGTACCTAAAGTGTATCCTGTCGGATTGTGTTCTACAACTCTATAGCTTTATACTGTATTGTTTGGCAGACTCTTTCTGGCATTTTGCTCACAGTTTGGATCTGCTTAAAGGTGTCAATTAATTCCTTATTGGCTATGTCATCTTGATGTATATGAAAAGTTATATGTTCATCATTGTATTCCTTCCGCCCGCTTGCGTATTACTTCCTATTCAAGTCTAGCCAAGCTCAACCAGTAAATCAGGCAGAGGTCGTGGGATTGTATGGGCTTTTGTTCATGCCTACTATCTTAATAGCCGAGGCACTTTACATATATAAGTTCAAAATTAAAGGGCATGTACAAGTACTAGTATATGAAAGAAACAAGAGACTGAAATCAAGCCAAAGCTAAGAAACATTTAAGGAAGACAGGCGAGCTTGCTTCAAAATTAAACCAGAAACGACAGCATTTGCAAGAAAAGGCCTTATTAATCTGGAAACAAAATGCAAGCAAAATATATACATACTTCACAGAAACTGAATATTTTATTATTCGTTACACAGTTGTCTTATGTGGGTTTTGTTGTTATTGGACATTTCAAGACTTTTCAGACATTTAACACTGGGTTTGACACAGTATTAAGAAACATCCAAGCTGAAAGCAGGAAGTTTGTTTCTTATAAAAAGCAAATGTGTGACGATGGCAAGGTTTGCATAGTTGAATCTCTTTTGTATATTATCAACGTGTGAGCATGTTTATCAGTGTGCAGCGGAAGTTAGACAGGAATGAAGAATGAGGAAGAATGGACAGGAGAACTGATGGTATGTCGACTGGCCTAATATGCCGTGCTATATGTTGCCGTTGCACCATGGATCATGGTTTGTGTGTACCAATCAAGATTTTATATCGTTGGCTCAATTTTATCTAGCCCTTTGCAAGCTGACCTTCTCTAGGAGATGCTCATACATTATAAACAATCCGCCATTTATGGTGAACATTTCCTGGTAAACAGCTGCTTAAGACTATCAAAAGATGTATTTGCTCAAGGCGACATTGTGGAGTAGCCTCTCTTTCATGTTGTTGTTAGTCATATTCAAATGTCGTGGAAGCTGAAATGTTTTGGCGTTGCTCTGTACGGATATTTTCATGGCTAAGGCTTTAGGTGTTAGGTGTCTCGTTTTTGAGCTAGTGGTTTTAAGGCAAAATATGGCCTAGACTGAATCATGGTCGTTTTGTTCCATCATTTCAATTCTTTATTCTTTAATTCTTTATAGGGGGATAGTTCTTCGGCAAAGCTGATTTTCAAGAGGCCCTCCGCTTAGAAAAAGTTTACAATTTATATAATATAATATTTAAAATACATAATTACAATCAAAATTTATTAAAATCTAAATCAAAATTAAACTAATCAGAAATAAAATTCAATACTAAAAATGTCCAGATTTACATAGAATATAAGCCATAACGTTTTCTAAATAGAGGCTTTAAAGCTGACCAGGTTTACGGCTTGTTTAGATTCAACTGAGAGACTGTTCCAATATTTCTGCACCTCTGAATGAAAAGCATCTTTGACCAGTTGCAGTTTTCATTAGTGGCAACTTTAGGTCATTTGAAGTATTTCGCAAGGTGTGAACAGAGCTTTGCGAGTTTCTCGAGAAAAGTTCGGTCATGTCTTGGTTTTGTATGAGACTACTGCACCAGTTTAAAGCGAATTCAGTGTGTCTCGATACGCTCGTGAATTTCAGTACGTTGACTAAGAGCAGGTGACGCCCATATAGCCTATATTCAGTTGTGCAAACGTCAAAACTGGTGGGGAAAACACTTTGCGTTTTGATTGAAAAGAAATGTCTCCATTTAATTGATTTCAAACGGGTTTTGACGCGACTGTGTTGGCATATGTATGCCTTCACTAATGACTTCCATGTCTTCTGTAGCGCTCAAGGATTTTGGCCGGTCAAGGTTTATTTGGTGGTTGGTCTCATTCAGAATACCCACATTCTAGAGTTTTCTGTGCCACAAAGGAGGGTGACGTGGTATATGTAACCGCTGTATTGATAAGTGGGGTGATTTTCTACTTTCCTGTGCCATATTTCCCAACCTTGCATAGAACCGTGCGTTCAGTGCCAAATGTTTATCCTCTATTTGGGATGAATGGCCAAGAGGTTCAGCTAACTTCTGTTAGCTAGCTGAAGTTGAGCTTGGCTGTGTTAGGTCAGCAACTAGATGGGCGTCTTTCCAGATAAACGACCAAAACAACTCACTCCGCCGTCCTTCGGAAGGGATGTTAAACTATAGGTCCCATGCCAGGATGTGGCATGCACAGTAGCTCCAAATTAGCTGAAAAAGCTAGATATAACAACCTACTCAAAATTAGGTAGACAACAACAGCAACAAGTGTAGTTTCTGTGTCATATCGTTAGCATTGTATAGAGTGATTACATAGAATTTGATAGTTAAATTGTGTGAAAGTTTGTTCTTATTTTTCCTTGTGCTGCGAATGGTCGTTGCCGTGGTCGAACTGTCCATTTTCCCAGCTTTACTTTAGCATCCTTCTATTCTACCTTCACTTTCTTGGCGTTTATGTAACCGGAATTTTCAAAACTCCACTAATGTATTTCAGATTTAGCTACATAGGTGGGAGATCATGCAGCACAATTATTTTTCCAAAGGGGATTATCAGTTAGCTGAAACTAAACGTCGTTGTGCTAAATTCTCGCTGACTTTCCTTGTTCCCTTCTTGACAACATTTGCCGTACGCGATTTTTAGAGAGAACCTGCAAAAATTGAATAGTTTATGGACTGGTTTGGTTATGTAGTAACCGAACAAGATATGCTTCCTTATGTTGGTGTTTGAATCGTATCCACAGATGTCCATCTGCTCATCCTCGTTTCAATGGTCTTTGTTGTACCTAGCGGTCATTGTTGATAGATTTTAGATGTGGTATAAGATTATCATTTTGTTCTTTTGAAACACCTACATGTTCTATAGAATATTTTTCTTAGTTAGGAAATAATTAAAACATGAAGACATTCGCTTGTTTTCAAATGCATTGCTTGTTTTCCTGGTTTGCCGAACAAAGCCGTTTTGCCGATAAGGCCTAAGTACGCCATATTCGACTGTGCCCTGCTTGCTTCTATTCTCTAAATTCCGGTGAATGAATGAATTCCCAGAAACTTACAGTCAGTTATTGTTGTTTTAGTGAAGACAAGCACTGCGTTTCACTTGATTTGGTGACTGAAAGAGTGCACAGCACTTGCACATTGATTTTCTGATCTAGAAACCAATTCTCAGAAAAGTACGTAGCTTGCAGAGATAGCTTCAAATTCGCTGCTATGTCATTGATAGGGATTTCTTTAGGCTCTTTCAGCTGGAGTTTTTCTCTCCCTTTGTCAGTTACGCTACTAACTGCGAGGACTGCTTTGTTGTTGCCCTTGGATACTTGTAGTCTGCTTTTCTTAACAACACGAGTGTTTTTACGTTCTTGGAGACAGAATTTAAGCTCAATTCTTGTGCAGCTTGATAACTAGCTTTTCCAACTGGATTTATTCACGTTAACCTATTTCGCTTGTTAACAGGAGGTTTTGAGACAGGAGAAATGAAGTTAAGGAGCAGCACAAGGGGATTAAACAGTATGAATCTATTACGAATAATAAGTATAATGATAAATAGCTGGTTTTATAGAGCACCCCTATAGTATGCAAGACTCTGCCGCTCATACATTTTATAGGTGCAATCAAGTTAGAGTTACAATGAAAGTCCTTATTAGTTGCAGTATTTTTCAGTGTAGGTGATAACTTATAAATAAAGTGCTTGTTGATAAAATGTTTTAATTGTCTCCTTGAAAACAATGATGATTTTGAATGGTCTGATATGGAGAGGCAGAGAGCCCCGAGCTTCAGCATGTTTAAAAGCTCTCTTGCCAAAAGTCACTGTTCTAGATCTTGTGATTTCAAGTAGGGAAAGCTCTGTTGACCTAGCGTTCTTGGAGTTTTTTACTAATCAATAATTCTTTTAAATAAGCAGGTCCGATATTGTTCCTACATTTAAGCACCAGTAGTTAAAGTTTATACAAGCCTCTGTATCTGATGTATCCATATGAAGTTCCTCCAATGAAGTTCTTCCAGCATGAACTTAGATGCCTTTGCGCTTTCGGTTCTTGTCCATAATTAGTTCAGATGTTTTTTGCTTTCTTTCTTATTTGTATCGGTAAAGATGGCAGGATGGGTTTGCAAGCTTAGAAAAGGTCGTAAGACTCAGGGATGCTTCCGTTGCAGCTTCGTTTGCCTTCCATATGTTCATGTTTGTCTTGGCAGCCAGGTATTTCTTGTACAAGACTATTTTGTGTTTGCATTTGACTTAAAGGATGACAAACTTCAGAGGCGTCAGAGTTTGACATTGAAATTAGTTGAGCAGACGCAGATTTTTGGGGGGTTAGAGGCAAGCACCCCCCAGAAGTGGATTTGTCGGCATTTTTTGGCATTTTATGGAACGATTATAGGAAATGGATAGTTGACATATCTATTTTACAAAGGTTTTCAAATTTAGCACCGATGCCCCCGTATAGATTTACAGAAATGTGCTACTGGTGATTTGTGACATAAAGTTCGTATTGGTTCTATAAAGGTCCAGTGTTCTTGCAGCTGATCTTTTTGTATTCTTAACCCAATAAGTCGTCTCTTGTAGATATGACCAACAAAGGATGGTCAAATGCTCAGATAGGATATGAGTCAGAATTTTTAGGTTTTTCAGCCAATGCTTAAGTGAAAATGTTCTTTGGGTTTCTTTAAAATACCTGATAACTTTTATTACAACTTTTGCATTGGTTTGAAGGAGTACATCCCATTGCCATTCGACCTCCACATTGTAGTTTCAGTCTCATCATACGATATTTTAGATTTGTTCTCTCTCTTGTAAAAGTTGTTGAGTAGGCCCAAAGAACTGGGGGATCGTTTGATTTTGCAGGTCAATGCTAGGTTTGGACCAATAGGGCACTTTGCCCAGTAGTTATTCTGTTAGAAATGCCTTGTGACGCAGCTTGGATGGTTAAAGAAGTTCATTTCTGCCTTGATGAACAAAGAGCTTGTGCATCTTTGACAGTTAGTGGAGTTGGCAGATATTTAAAGGTGCTTCCAATCCGCACTTTAAAATGGTAACAGGTGACGTAATAAACCATAGCAGCTGGACAATATTTTAAGTTCATATTTAGCCGATGAGCGCGGAGATGCTACTAGAGCAACACTGTGAAAGATTTCGATTAGGATTTTGTGAGTGAGTTTTTTGTGTTGTTATTCAAGGCTATTAAACACGCAAAGATGTTGCAAGACGAACTGGACGCCCTGAAAGCGAAGCTGAACGATCAAAAGCAAGCGGGCAACTTGAATATCAAGATGATGACTCAGGAAATTGTTCGAATGACCGAGGTAATTATGAGTTTTGAACTTTCTTCTTCTTTCGTAAGCTTTTTGGAAGATGTACTAATATGAAATTTTATAAGATTATTCAAACTTTCGTTTACAACTCTACTGTATAGCTACAACTTGCATTTGAATATGAGACGAGGCTATTCAAAGCTACGTGCTGAATTATTGTAAATTTTATCGTTGGTCTGCGGTGCGGATTCGTAATCGAGCGTGCTACTTCGCATTTGCTTATCAAATTCGATTATGAATATGATTCTATTGACCAATACTTGTGAATATTTATCCTTCATCTTTTTATTTTTGAGCCAAACCCCTTTCATTGGATCTTCTCGCATACCGCACTCATTGGAGCTTTGGTTACTGTTTCTTTATACGATTTGTGGGAAGCTTAAATGAAACCAGGCATTCTGATTTGAGCATGTGGCAACAATTCATCTATTTTGATGAAAGTTTTCCCCTGATCATGCCTTGAAAGGATTAGACAGTAGCTAATATGCATACTCTAACAGATTTCAGACTTGTCTACCAACCTATATTGGCAGCAGAAGCATAATTTTTTGGATCGGCATTTCTAGTCTTTGCTTTAGGAGATAATCTCCTTAAGACTTTCTTGCTTCTCTTCATTTTTCTACGACAGTTTATAAATATTTACGCGTCAACTGTCCTGATTTAGCATAGTTTTTCTTATCGATTGTGCAAGAGCTAGCTGAAATTCACTGATATTTTGTTTCTAGTAAAGTAAGTTGTACGCTCCTGCATTGTTATTTCCTGCAACGAAGTGCAACTGGAGTTGACTGTTTAGAAATGCACCGCTTGCCGCATGATTACAAGGAACGCTTTTGCACTGTTTGTTATTACGTAGTCACCTAAATGAACTTCGCTTATCAGTACAAAGCATTGCAGGCTTTATTTTTTATACCTGTCTGTCACGCAGGCCATCATGCAGTTAGTTGATTGCTGCAAAAGAGCTAATTCACTGCTCTGGGGGCGTATTGAAGTTACGCTTCAGGCACGTGTACATGAGTTTGAAATAGAGGTACACACCACTACAGTACTATAAAATTGCCTGTTTTTTATTGGAAAGTGTTTTTCACCCAGCACTAGAACTTTCTTTGCTTTTTCATGATTTCAGTACTGAAACCTTCTTAAGATTTTCTTAGCAAGATGCAGTGTTACACGGACAGACAGACACTGCACAAGCATAACACTGAAATACATAAATTATCACAAGAAATCATGAAGGGGAGGGTGGGACATGGGGGTGTCACACCCACCTAGGAAAACATTTCGTCGGCAAAACTTGCCTTTTTGTCGGCAAATCCTATTATTTTTAGCTAATTAATGCGACTTGACAGCACATATTGCAACTTTCAATGGATATCCCAATTTCGTATCTAGTGAGCTTTGGGCAATAGTAGATGCGTGTTGAAAAGTGCAGGGTGTGTCATCAGACACCATGCCCAGTTCTTGGATGCCACTCCAACATCATCGGCAAATTTTTATTTCACACCCCCTCCCTTGGGAGCATCATCTTCGTGACGGCCGGGATTGAACTTTGTTTACCATTTTGAGCAGTCGATTACTGGTTTTTTGTAAGCCATTTTTTATGGACAAAATGTGTGTATGCTTTTATGGCAACATTCTGCCAGCGTTCAGTAATTGTACATCATGTGTTTGTAACTGTGCTTCGGCGTATCTTTGTGAATATCTGTATCTGTGAAGGATTTGATTAGAAGCGAGACGGCAACAGTTGTCTTTAAGTAGCTTCTTTGACTTCTTTTAACAAAGAGCTTGAGATTTTTTTGCAAATAACAGCTTTTAATTTTTTATAGTTGTATACCAGATATTTTATTTATTACTGTAATTGATTTTCTTTTTTTAATTAGTATAAGTATTAACTTTTTAGCACGGCCACCTGAAAATCAGTCTTACTGACTTGACATATCAGAGTCAAAAGTCTCCTATCCAAGACTGTTTGTCTCTTTCCTTTTTGATTGCTTTCACTCAGCTGAAATTCCTAGTTGATAATCAAAGTTTTAGCTATAGAGTATCAATGACCGCAGATTAGCTTGTAGCGTGGCAGTAATTTGGGGAGCTTGAATTACCTTTATTTGACTGTTTGTGTTTGAATCTGCTCTTGCTAGTAACTATGTTTGTAGCAGTCAACATATTAGAGAATAGCAACCGATCAAGGCCACATAGTTTTGTGGCAGCTAAGACAACCTTTGTCCAATTTCATGTGCTGGTGACCCCTATGACATGGGTACCCTTGCAGTAGTCTTTGATTCATACAGTGAGAATTTCAGTCTAATGGATTTATACTCATTCAGAGTATTTCAACGAGTGGCGTTCCATAAGACTTTTGAGTGGGGAGAGGGATGTAGCAAGAGAAATCTATCGACAGAACAAAGTCACATGATTACTGGCAAGGCACCATAATTGCCGAAAAGCCATGATGGCCATGCCAACTTCTTCCGGTGGCCCAAAAAGTTACTGACGGCTTCTGCAAAAGTAGGGATGTGATACCCCCAGCTAAGTCATTATTAGGGTGTTTTGGTCAGACTATGGCACAGTACTGAATCAAATTTTCCTTTTTTCATGTTATAGTTAGTATTATGTTGATAGAAGGTTTGTTCGTGCTTCAAATATCTTTTATTTCGCCGTGATCTTTCTGCTATTAAATCGCTCCTCATTGACGAGCTGTTTCCCAAGCTTACTTTTAATCTCTGTAGGGAATCAGTCGTTTTCTATTACCGCCAGTGTTCCTACTCTGCAGATCGGATCCCTGTTTGATATAATAATTCATGTTGTTATCTTTTATTTAATAGCTTCATGCTGTTTTTGAAATCTTTAGGTTTTTTAGATCACGTATTTTTAGGATTTTGGACGCATACTTGTTCACTGCCTTGCGTTTGCTTCAGCGTTAGGCAACGCATGAGAAAATATTATTTGATTTGTCTTCCTCCTTAAAGTAGCGTAGTGTATAACAATTCCAGAGGAAATTCATCTCGGCAAACAGTCCTTGACTTGTACACAAAGTTCCTGATACATGCTGGTTGACTTTACTTTTTTCCTACGTTAGAAGCCATCGTCTTGTGTGTATAATTTATTATTTAGCAGATAATCTGTTTGGCTGATCTGCCGTGGTATCCATCACACACATTCTCCACAGATTTCTGTACTGCGCCTTCATAAATACTTGCACCCTACTTAAGCTCATCAGCTGTCTTATGTTGTACTTTCTTGTAAAATGAATTTGTCTCAACGCAAAAACAGATCTTTTACAGCTGCTAATCGTACTGTAGTACACACAAATATTTCGTCCCAAGCGAAGGCCCATATGTAGTACTGGCTTTTCCAGCATGCTCGTGCGTTCTCTTTTAGAAAGAAGACATGCATTTATGCTTCTAGCAGTAAACTGTTTTTTGCCTACATACTACTTTTTTGCAATACATCATGCTGAAGTAGTATATCATAGTTTACTTGCAGTATCCTCGTTGATAACAACACTTGTTCTATTGAAGAAGAGGTTATCTAATAGCATACTTTCAATATTATTTCAGTATTATTATCTTTAACTCATCGAATTGGCCACCGCTAGAAAAGCCCCACTCTCGAATAACCCCCCATGCTAGAACTGCAAATTTTGAATAAGCTCTCCTCAAAAGTCCTCCTTCACAGAGGATGATAAAGAGCTTGTTATAGAAAAAGAGCTTTGAAAATGCGTTGTTATGAGGCATGCGTCAAATAGTTGTATATGCCTCCCTCGAATATGCCCCATTCAATATGCCCCCTCGAATATGCCCTTATCCATAAAGTGTAAAAAGTAGATGAGCCCCTAGAGTCGAAATTCGAGGATGTACGGTATAGCATTGTTTTTGATAGTACTTGTTTCTCGTTTGTAGCCTTCCCTTTTGATGTTTTCAAAACACCACTCTGGCTGCCATCTTTTTTCGTTTCTCGTCTTTGTAACTATATATGACAATGTGACTAAGGAATATAACTAATTAAAGTTGAACATAATTGATGTTGAGTTTTACAGATATTTGTATGCCGTTTTAGGATTTATCTGCTGCAGTTATACCAGCATGGCAAAAAGATACATTACGTGATGACTTGAAGAAACTGAAAAAACTTCTTGATGATACAGATAGAGCAGAGAAGGCCAGCAGACTTCAAAGGGTACAGTATTTTCTATTATCTCGATTCTGGCATTAGGATATAAAGGGGGTTTGTTGTGTATAGCGTAGCTGGATCTATGGTATGTTTTGGGCAAATGAACTGAGCTTTTGTTGGAAAAGTCTATTAAAGGTTGCCATCTTCGGTTCCATTTTCGGTTTTGCCACACAAAGTTGGACTACAATATGCATAAGATGGAGGTGACACAGAAACGAGACTATTGCTCCTGTGAAGTGTAGGTGCTCAGTTCCGAAGATTTATCTTAAGAAAAATTGAAGGCCTTGCCTCATCCGCGAGAATTCTGTTTTCTGACGTCAATCTTCAAAGAATTCTCAACCTCCTGGAGCACAAGCTTTTCTAGTTATGTATTTTGGAAATGAAGTCTTAAGCGATAATCTTAGTTCCTTAAAAAGACGAAGAAAAGCGGCAATAAAAGTTTTCATGGTTTTAGGCTCATTTTGTCAAATTCAATTATCATTAGCTATTTGCCTTACCGGTTTTACTTCTAATTCTTGTGCTTAAGCAAAATTAGCTGATTTACCGCCTACTTGTTCTGGACCTACTCATCCATAATCCTCATGAACAATGTCTTGTTACTTAATTGCCGTGTATTGAACGAAGTACGCACATCGCCAGAGGGTAATTAAGTACAGTACGAATGTTATTTCCAAGCTTCGAGTCAACCGTTAGATAGTACACATTCTGAACCTCCTCATTGTTCAATCATATATCCTCCATATCCCCCCCCCCCCATCTCTCTCATTTCTTCTTCTGGCCTCTCACTCTCTCATACCAGCCCAATCTCCTACATTCTATTCTATACTCCTCCACAGCCGTATTATAGTATCAACAGAATATGGGTCTGTCACACTTATTTGGAAACTTATTGATTGGAAAGATCAAAATGTTTTCATTGGATCACTAGCCATTCTGTAGTAACTCAATAGTTTGAGTGAGTGTAGTTCATTCTTCCATATTCCACCCTGTCCACAGCCCCGCAGAGAACTTTTCTGGGGCCCGGAGCAAACAAAACAAGACCCACGGCTGAAGGCCGACCGGACCACAGGAGCCTGAGGGTGAAGATCAAAGGAAAGCTTTGACCTTGCCTTACAAATTTAAGCGTTCTTGAATAGCATTGGGGTGACCTCCACCTCGCCCCCAAGTGTGCCTGTCTCGGTGTCTGATGTCTAATTGAGTTTCTGATCAATTAAATTTCTATTCACTCACAGGCTGTGAGTGAATTTTTGAATGTCAGTAGTCATCAATTTCATTTTGGTTTATTATGCTATATGGTCTATCAGTTATTTTTGCCATTAATTTAGGTTGTCACCGAATTTGAAGACCTGGTGAAGAGTACCCCAGAGAGAAAATATTATGTTGAACGTGTAGAAGATGGATGCGATTCAAAGGTTTGCTTAATCTTTTGCTGCAAAGATCGGTTGCTTGGCAAGTTAAGATATAGCGGAGTATTATGAAAAGAAAGTGTAGAAGTGTATCTAATGGGGTGCTTTATTTTGTGTGTGTGTTTTTTTTATCTGTGTGTTTGTTTGTGTGTGTGTGTGTGTGTGTGTGTGTGTGTGTGTGTGTGTGTGTGTGTGTGCGTGTGTGTGTGTGTGTGCGTGTGTGTGTATGTGTGTGTGTGTTTCTGTGTCTGTGTTTGTGTTTCTGTGTCTGTGTTTGTGTTTCTGTGCCTGTGTGTTTCTGTGTGTATGGTCTGTTAGCACTATGCATTTTCTGTGCTTACATTTTGACAAGAATGTGAAGAAACTTCGCTTTGATGTTTTCCTTATTAAGATATTTTTCCTAGAAACTCTTATTTTTTTCAGGCACTAGATACCACGCTGAAAGTTTTAAAAACCAGTAATACCAACAAGCCAGCAATGTTAATAAGTGTGGATAGAAATACTGGGAAAATTCTCTGCCTTTGTAATGTTCCAAAGGTGCAGTTTTATATTTCGTTACCTTACAGAAGATCTTATTCTTTGTCTGTAGAACTTTTCAATGTTGCTTAGCATAGCCGCCAAATTTGATAACCGTGTCAAGTCTATTTTCTCCTAACCTAATTGACCAATCATCATGCAAGATTCTGACCACACATGCTATGATTAGGCCCATTTTGCATGATGATTCGCCAATTAGCTTGGGAGAAGATAGACCTGACAACGCTCTCGGACATTTGACGGGTATGTTATGTTGCTTTGGAATATGGTTCAACTGTTTTAATTTGTGCAAAGCCAAAACGGTTTCTCTTACTGTTGGATGTATTGCATGCTATATAACTAGCTACAATACTTGCCAATGTCCTTGGGACATTTACAAAAAACTGATGAAAACCACTTTCCTTTACATATCGTCATCGTTGCTACATACACGCACTCCCCTTCCCCCTAGAACAATGTTGGTTCGTTTGTGGGACACTTTCGGCGTGCACTAGCGTGCACGGGAAATTTTCCCGTTATTGTATGTACATACCCAAAAACCAACATTATTTCAGGGGGAGAGGGGGGTGAAATTTCATTGTAGAATACAAAAAGTGCAAAGTGTCCCAGGACTTTTGGAGGCTATTGTAGTGTCAATCCTTATGATCTTCAAAAACATTCTATCAGATGCTTCTAGTTATGATGTTAAATTCGAATGTTATTTGCTGTTTATAAGCAGCATCAACAGCCTGTTGGTAGATAAGTTTATCTGGAGACCATGCTAATATCGAATTTTTTTATTTATGGTTTCAATTCATTGATCTTCACATAGGGGATAATCGACTCACATGGCCTGAAGGCGGATGATTGGGTAAAGCAAGTGTCAAAAAAAATCGGAGGTAAAGCTGGTGGGAAGTCGCAATCTGCCCAGGGCTCTGGCGACAATATTGGAGCACTAGATGAAGCAATTGAAGTTGCCAAGGAATTCGCGAAATTGAAACTGTTATAATGTCATCGCAATTTATTTGTCAGTATCAAGTGGGCTATCAGAAGCGTAAGGGTTAATTAAATCCTACTTTTTGCATGTTTAGTCTTGAATCTGTAATAATAGGCTGTTGCTCAAGTGATTGGTGCAATCGGATTTTTCATTTAGACAAAAATACGTCTTGAAAGATGCAAGTGTCTTCTTTGTGTTTTTGCTAAAAGTACAGTTAATAGACTTTGATTCGGTGCAAGGGGTATTTTTGATTTGCCCTCTATTGTGTTCCCTTTCGTCTTGTTATGACGTTACAGTTATTTTACGTGACTTTATCTTTGCATTTCAATTGATTTGATTGAATTTACCTTTCATTGTGTCCAAAATGAATTATCTTTCAAGCTTTCAAGTTGAGTTTATTTAATGTTTAACAAAATAGCCTCTCGTAGAAACAATTTTTTCAAGTTTACCTTTGAAGCACAACCTGCCTATGTTTCCTACATGTTTCCAAATTTTTGCCCGATTTGAGCTTCATCGCTCATATTTCCAATATAATTTTGTCTTATGATAAACACGTTAACATGTTAATTAGCACTTTTGTATATACATTTTAATGTAGGTACCGATAGAGATCCAAAAGAGTTATTCGCTGAATAATAGAAGCTAGAAACTAGCGCTAATTCGCACGATAAACTGCAGATGACCCAAACCTATTATAGAATTGGTTCAGCAATGGTTCTGGGGATGACTGATGAGCCAATGCTGAGCCCATGAGCTATAAGACTATGGCTCGAGTCGTTAAGTTCGTGTTGTTTCATAAGCTGGCCCGAAGATTGAACTTAACTACTAGAATTGCTCAATGCTCAGGTTCAAGTCAACCATGGTCTGTTCTGAGATCAGGCCTTTATTTTGTATTGTGAGATTAAGCCTTCATTTATCAAAATTGTGAGAAACGCCCTGCATTTTGCTCAGTGCAAGCAGCCCGGTAAATTCTGCGTGGTAATGGTAATGAAATGCCACGCTCAACACGTCAGAAAATCTTAACGAAATCGTAGATTTCAGAGAATTTAGTGTACTGACCTAGAACTTATATGATAAGATGTTCTTGGTATTACTTCCTATACGTTTTGATACTTAGTGTCAATCCATGATGAAGGCCTGTTAGACAGTCCATACCACCAATGCCAGAAATTGCTAGCTCATTCATAGCCTCCTCCGAAATATTGTTAGTCTTACTTCCTGTGTATTAGCTGTTAGCAGGAAGGGCTATCTAAAGAATTACGGCAAGAAATATTAACAGTCCATCCCATTTGTCCCCTGCATTCATAAATCTGTTCGAGCCCACATTAGAATCGTTAAGTTTGAATGCAGCTAATTTACTTCAATCTTGCATTTGCAAAATTTCGACTGTTATTGTTAAATTTTCAACTCTTTGAGCTTACGTCCTATTATGCTGCTTTCACTTGTTTCTATGTTGTTTTACTTTTACAGTGTCAGCTACACTTTATTACTTTTCTACATAGAGGAACGACACAACTGGGAGCAATATCAATTACTTAGGCCATAACGGATGCCAAACAACACTTAAAAACCAACGAGAATGAAACGATAATAACTATGTGTGTGTGCAAAAGTTTTTGATAATAACCAAGAGTTCATCAAGAACGCCAGTGAACTTTATATTACTTTCGTGTTATTTTTGTGAAGAGTACTAAGTATGTCACTGAACGCATGCCAAAGCGAGAGACACCTTGACTACAAAGCCCATTGCGTAAGGCACAGCTAAAATCATAAAATATTCTACAAGGTGCATCTGCACTTCTCTAAATGCCAGTACATAGCAGAGGTGCAGAGGTTTAGAATCGTTCTGGATCTTTATCCACACACACACACACACACACACACACACACACACACACACACACACACACAACACAACACAACACAACACAACACAACACACACAGAAAAAACACACAGAAAAAAACACACTCAGGAAAAACACAGAAAAAACACACACAGAAAAACACGTTCAGTGACACGGCAAAAAAGCCCCTCGAGTAAGCCCATATGCTAGGACTTCAAGTTGTTAATAAGCCTGTGTGGTATGTGTTAGATAATTTTATAAGCCCCCCTCGAATAATCCCTCCACTCGAGTAAGCCCCGCCCAAAAAGTATGAAAAATAAGCTCCTAGGGGGCTACTTGGAGGGTTTACGATTTGTTGATTGATAATCCCAATCGTGACGACATATAGTTAGCCTCGATTTCGCAGCATCGTCCGACAATTTTCAGCCGCCATTATGAATGAAAGCTGGGAAGTGAAAACAAATATTGGGTGGCGTTAAACAGACGTATATGGCTCATAGAATGATAAAAATATACTTTGTCTGTAGCTATGTTTAGTTAAGATTCAAGGGAAAGACCAGCAATGTAATTCATTACTTTTGACTTGCAAGATGAACACAAAGAGGAGCAAGTTGCATGGGAAGAAGATTTATAAGGTATCGACTGCTAAGTTGAAAAGAAGAAAATCAGGAAGCAAAGTCCTACCAAGATATACGTATGATCATGGTATGCTATTAACTTTAGGAATTACTAGGCCTTGTATACCGTACTAGAGTACTAAATGTTGTTGCTTCTGGAAAATCGTTGCTGTTTACATGGACACTAGAGGTCATATGCAGAGCCAAATGATTAGGAAAAATTCAATCGACTATAATCTAAGTTGTGTTCTGCAATGATATGAGCATAGTTAAGATATTCTTATTGAATCTCAAGATGAACACATGTGATTCAGCCACTTTAAAGATATGATTTAGAAAATAACGAAAATTATTTACAAAATCCTCATGGCAGTACCTTTCTAGGATGTTTTGTAGGATGAGGAAAATTTCAGTTCTTTACTTCATCCTAAAAGTGTATTCTGTTGTTCAGTTTCAGTTTTCATCGACAAATATACCTAAATACATTTCAATGTGGGTGGATAAATACAACAGTGATATATACCACAAAACAATAAAATAGTTCGCATAAACATATGTTCTAATTATTTACTTTATCAGAAAATATAGCAAGAGAGTATGTATTTAAATTTATTTGTCTACAGAAGAGCACTCAGATAGATATATGAATTGGGAGAGAACCCCCTTCCACTACCTAGAACAAAAGTTTATTCTCCTATGGAATCATTTTCCCTCTGAAAAGGAACTCTTTCTTCTATTTGCTCAGTGTAGGGGAGAAGCTCAAGATAATGCTTGATGCAAGAAAATGAAAGGAGTGTTGTCCATATGTAGGATGGTTATTTTTTGTTTTTTTTTTCTGAGATGATACAGTATTCTAGAACAAATTGTTGTCTACCTCCTTTTCCTGTTATGATGATCATAACTACAGACAATCATTTCAGAAGAGAATGTGCTGTTAAGAGCAAAAGTGAGAAGGATCAATGATGCGCTGGATAGTGACCCTGTAGATATTGAATCATTAAGAGCACTTGGACTTTCAGCATATGGGTATGTTACAGATGATATCAGATGCAGAGTGTGGCCAAAACTATTGAATGTCAATATCTTCAATTTGCCAAGGAGGAAAAAGGGTACTTTAAAATGCACTTATGCTTTTTCAGACTGCATATTAGGCAGAACTATTTATGAACAAATTCACTGAAGATATGAAGGAACAAATAATGCCTCACTTTTGTAACAAGACCAATGTTGATATTTAGTTTTAGTGTTGTTATGAGTAGTTTTTTGAATGTGCCTGATTCAGAAAAATACTCAATCCATTGATATGCAGCATATTATTCAACTGAGTAGATTTTTTTATATGGGAGTTGCCCAATGGGATCACATATTGTGCTTTGATTTCCGTGTTTAGCATAATTCATGATGCTTCCTTTGGATGAAATTTATTGCAATAGTTGTGTATACTAACTTTAAACTGTGGAATTTATTAATGTATTATATTTTATTGACAGCTGCTATAGAGCAAGAAGAGTTTATGGCAAATAAGTATTTTAATCAAGTTCAGCTTGATATTGCCAGATCCCAAAGGAGATTTCCTTCAGGTGAGTTAATTGTGAGGATGTTTCTCATAGCCTTTCCTACAAGTTTTTGTCTGTGGAAGATATAAAAAAAGCAACTTATTCAATGACACAATTGATAATTAATAATTTGATGCCTTGTCAATCAAACAAGTAATGCATACATGATTGTCTTTAAAGGTACTAGAGTTTCAAGAAGGCGTGTCTTGCAGAGTCAACTTACAAACATTATCATGAGGACCCTTTGCAGAAACCCACAGCTACATTACTATCAGGTATCCCTCTAAATCATTTCACAGTGTGATTTAATCATATCTTAGTAATTTGTAAAGCTCGTTTTTGAGGCTATTTTGTATGGTTTTAAGTAATACACTTTTGCCACACATAGCACAGTGTAAAACCTACTTTTTAAAATACCAGCATTTTTTATTTGAAAGGCAATGTTATTTATTTTCAAGAATGAAGATGTCTTTGGTCTGTCTTAAGTATACCTAGCTAGTAGTTCATTTTGAGAGTAGTATTATGGATCCTTTTTAAACAGGTCTTTTCATTTGATTCAAGAAATTGCCCTTACCCTTGCAAATGGCCTCCTAGACCTACTTACATGAGGATACGACAAAATTGGAACAGTCAAATTCTAAAAGAAGTCATGGAAAGGACCAGAGATATAATTTTAGAAAACAGAATCAGAGTAATAGTAGTAGTTGTAACACTTTTTGGAGCAATTGCACCCCCCAAAACCAATTTATGTGGGTGATGTGCCACCTTGATGATGATTTTTATGAAAGTCCTGTTTCTAAATGTCTCTTATGTTATTCAAAGTTATCAGTCATTTTTTGAAGGAGGTATGTCCTTTATTTCAAAAAGCATGTAGTTTTATAGCAGCAGTATTCCAATGTATTTATTGTTGTTCAAAACCATTCTATTCCCTTCCCTAGGGTTATCATGATATAGCTGTTACGTTACTAAGGGTTGTTGGTGAAGACCTTGCAATGGCACTACTAGAGCAGATATCTTTGCACCATATACGGTAATAATTTACTAGATAATAAACTTGATAGGAGTCTTCATTCATATTAGTTAATTTTGATAAATTTTTATTTCAAATTTTTTGTGCACTTTAAAGTCAAAATCTGATATGGATTAATGGCATTTATGAGTAATTAATGAAATATGTGAGAAGCCTTAGATATGTTTTTGTTTTACTATATCAACTGTACTGTATTACACATTCAGTCTTGGTTACACACAAAGGCTTACTTTCTGTATTATCAAAGATTTAGACATTATGCAGAATTATGTTTTATACTGCACATGGACTCTTCTTACAAGGTTATGTCATATCTGATCTTTTATTGTTTATCCTATATATGATGGCCCGACTTGGAAGTTCTACTTACTCTTAAAGTTTTTATCCACTTGGCTTGAAACTGCATTTCTAAAATTTTCTTTAGTATAATAGTGTTCCTGAAACTTAATAGATTCATTGGTTTATTATATTTCAATCCCATTTGAACTTACAGTGATTTATTCAAACTTATGTATGATTTCTCTTTAAATGAAGAGAATATTTCTGATAATATTATCAGATGTCCAAATTGTTATGCTTGTTTATTTACTATCCAAAGATTAGCAAACCTCCATCTTACTCCTCTTTCTAGTTATTGAATGAGTTTAAATTGTTTTCAGACCATGATTTTGAATAGATAAATATGTTCAAAGAGCAATTTGTAAGATACAGAGAGCTTATTTTCTCTCTTTGATTTCAGAGATTTTATGGATGTAAATATGGAGAGAACAAACAGGATGTTGGCATTAATACACCCAATCATATCAAAGATGAATAACACTTTAGGTGATTTCTTACTGAGGTATATCAACAATTTGAACACAACTCTTTAGACAAAATGACATTGTCATGGCTCAGCAGAAGTGCTGGCTCCTTTCTCCACTCTTTTTTATTTATTATTAGCTTCTCTGTAAACTAGAAAAGATAACATAGAGCACATTTTAATTTGATGGTAGATTTTCATCTGTATACACAATTCTCTATTACCATGTATGTGCCCTACTGGTAAGGCAATCTTTAGGACTGAGTTATTTTTACTTTATCTTTGATTTTTTTAAGTCACATGGTTTGCTAACATTTGGCACATGTCTATAATGCACAAGCTTTTCTTCCATTTCTCTTATGGTGCACAGGTGATCAAAGCTTTTTTGTTTTCTCCCTACTGTCCCCATTGCAGCTTACTTGCAACATTCATATTTGTCTTGCTGTGGTTATCTGTGCAAAAGAGAAGTTATCTAGATATCAAAGTGTTGGCAGGAAGTATGACGAGAAGCATATTTGTTTTTGTAGATTAAATGAATTTGACTCAGTCAATTCATATGATGGTATTGTAGACAATTTTAATTTGAAATTTGACATAAGTAAGCATATATATCATAGATGCTTTGCAACAGATACCAAATGCCATTAATAGTCAGTACTGTATAATTTATCCAGTCATTCTTTTGCCTGATAAGTAATCCAGCTCTTTATGCATTATATCCTTAGAGCTGAAGTTGGACAGATATTTGCTTTAAGTTGGCTGATAACATGGTTTGGACACAATCTTGAGAGGTTCAATGTCATAGTCAGGCTATTTGATGTGTTCATAGCAACCAGTCCATGTATGCCTATATATGCTGGTGCAGTGGTATGCTCTCTTGTTCAATCATTTTGAAAGTAATTTGGCATAGCTCTCCCAGTTATCCTCAATCCTGTCCCATCAATGCCCCAGAGCAAGGGTGCCCAAAGTTTTGTTAGTGGTGGCCAAATACAGAAAAATTAGTAAGGAGCCAGGCCAAACAGTACATCACTGTGTATTGCTGCATTCAAAATAAAATGTGTTATAAAATCTTACCGATGGCCACTAAGACCTTGATTGTAGGCTGCAAGTGGTGCTCAAGCCATAGTTTGGCAACCCTGCCCTAGAATATTATAATATAGATGAAACTCAAGTTAATTA
Source organism: Mastigias papua (assembly GCA_964019165.1). Lineage (NCBI taxonomy): Eukaryota > Metazoa > Cnidaria > Scyphozoa > Rhizostomeae > Mastigiidae > Mastigias > Mastigias papua. The sequence continues at coordinate 14,945,397 of OZ025272.1, read as the reverse complement.
TAGCACTATTTCAAGAAAATTAGTGTACAATATTGTTTTACAAACCATGCAGACTTGCGTTCTAGAATTTTGCTATTTATTATGAAGAATATTTGAATAAACGCCCTTGTTGTTAATTTGCTTTTGCAGATCATTGAAGCAGATGCTGAGAACATATTGGAACTTGAATGTGAGATGAGTACCGTTCATTCGTACTTATCAAAATTACCAAATAGTCTAATTCTTGAAGAGATAGAGGATGTGATTGCACGAGCATATGCGGTATACCAGGACCACCCTCCAAGTCGCTTGAGGAAAGAGGCAATTAGTATCATCAGACAGAGGTGTGTACACACGCATATATCTTATCATCGCCGCCAAATGTTTGTTTGGATGAGAGCTCTGATGAAGTCTATTTTCTCCCAACCTAATTGACCAATCATCATCCTGAATGGGCGTGAATTTTGCCGTGGAACACATATGTGATCAAAATCCTGCACGATGATCGGTCGAATAGATTGTGAGACATTAGACCTGATCACAGCTTTCAGTTAAACATACATTTGGTGCCTATGCTCCATGCCATGTTTTATTTTGAGCTTATTTTCGAAATGCATTTTTAGTGATGTGCTTTTCTGCAATATTGATTTATTGCAGGAGACTCGTCCTATTTCATTCAAATTCGTTTGAATTTATATGATCTTCAGTTTAATCTCATGCTTTTTATTTGAATTTCCATTGAAAACGATCCTCCATCTGGTGTATTAGACATTGTACTTACAGTAGTCACGAAGGTAGAAAGGGTATAAGGAGCATTGCCCGCTCAACTAAAAGACTTTCTCTCTCTTTGTCTGCCCATTGTGACAACAATCTCAAGATTAAAACATGATTTTGCTCAAAACCGTAGAAAAAATAGAAAATATGACCGAAGACATACAGCAGCAGCGAATGAATTATTGGTTATCTTTTGATAGGTTTGTCCCTTCAAGTGCTTTGTAGAAGGAGACATTTAGCAGTTTGGAGATTTGGAACTTTGCTCAGCTTTGTCTCCCCCCTCCCACCTGTTAGGTGTTGGCTTCGTCCTTGTGTGAAAAGCATCTGTTTTACTCCATATAAGATATTAGCTGCATTCTCAAAGGACTGCCAGGAGCTTTTAAACTATTTGTATGGAATCTGTTCTTTGAGTAGCACTAACTCATTCGTAGATCAATTTGGTAATCCTAGAAATGATACACCGTGCACTCAAATCACATCAAATTCCCATTTTAGCTCCTCGCTCGCAAGTCATAGAAGGCTGGTCGAAAATTCAAAAAGCCAGAAACCAGATACAGTACTACGTAAGCGAACACGTCAAGGTCACTTAATGGATAATGGCTATGGTGTATCACATCATAGTGAAAGTGGAGTACATAAGACTGAAAGCGGTAATCCTATTGTCAAGGTTGCAGTATGGACTCTTGCTTTTTCCATGGGAGCCATGACATTTTTGGTATTAAATGCTTCAAAAAAGTGGATATGATATAAAGGAAATTATTAGGCGATTACTCCGTTGCTGAAATTTGTTAAGGGATTTGAATTGCAACTGGGAAAATATTCTGCTCGTGTTTAATGGTCGGAGAATAATTGTTCCATTCAAATAGTGTACATAGTTTGCTCCCAACGGAAATTTATTGCTTGCTAGAAGCACTAGATTGTAGTTGGAAGAGTTTTACTCCCAATCGTTGTTAAAGTATTTCATTCATACTGTACGCAAAAGTAAACATCACCCTGTTGTTGCACCTAGCTTCGTGTTGCTGCAATATTTTTGTCTCATTAGCAATATCCTGATAGCATCAAATTTCTAGGGACGGCATATTTTATGTAACTGTAAATTTCAGTGAAGATTTATCTTTTATCTGTAGGATTTCTTAATCAGCACTCTTGCGACCCTGTCTTATCTTTTAAGGTATCTTCAGAGCATCCTGTTCTATTATTTTTAACGCAACTGATTTTGTGCAACTTATTTTGTTTAGAAATGATTTAAATTGCACGAGTTTTTTTTAAAATAATACCCAAAAGTAAGTCTAATAGTTTTCTTATTAGTTTAAATGCTTTGGTTATGTACGTGACCGGTAGAATTTACAAGACTGAATTAAAGTTGACCAAAACTTTTACAACTTAACGTCCATGATTCTGCCAATTATTGCAACTTGGTTGTGGCAAAAAATGTACACTGGATATCAATGCAATCATAATTCAATAGAGCAATATATTTTACTTGTAGATGAGAGCTCATATTTAATAGATTTTAATCATGACTATTATTCAATAGTGGTTATTTTTTGAATTTGCATGTTTCATTGACTTATGCAGAATATTGAAATTCTTTTGTGGCTTTTAGAACGGCTGCGCAGAAGGTCTTTCGAAGAGTTTTAATTGATGACTAATGGTTTGTCATTATGCAACTGTTTTCATCCCATGATCACTTCAGCTGCGAATTTGCGGATACAGAATTTTAGACCTATTTCATGAGCAATTTATTTTTAGCAAAAATACACCCTCCATTTTACCATTCTCAAAACAAATATTTCAGAAAATATATCAATGTAATTCTGCATAGAAATCAGATTCCGTGCAATCAGAAGCCTTCGCACGTTTTAGGACATTCTTATTTGTTAGAATATAATGATTCAGAAAATGGGACAGATCCTGTGTTATTGTTGTTTGAATAGAATTTTTTTATTTTGCAATTATTTTGATGAATCAATTATAATGGAGCGAGCATCAGCTTCAGAGTCGTCATTTCTATGAAGAAGTTGTCTCTGGAATGTTACATAGCGGCACTGAAATTGCGATTTAGAAGCAGATTACTTTGAGTTTCTAAGCAATTTTGTGGCACATTTTTGGGTCAGCACATAAGCAGACACCTAGGTAAGTGGGATTTTTGTACAGACCCGTCCGATTTGGCAATTTAAAAATATTTTCATATCGTTGACGTCGAATAATGGTTATAGAACAGGTAAAGAGCTAAAATGGAAGCTTATTCTGGGCACCATCTTTAGTTTTTGTAAGTAAGATATCTTTTCCAATCTGTTGAAATTCCTGTGTATGTCCGAAATTGGCTTTCTCTACTTTTTCCTTTGGCATTATTAAGAACTATTTTTGTTGAATTTTGTTGGTCTGTAGTCGTTTGTGAATAGAATTTATTGGCAGTCCATTTATTGCAAGCAATGGAGGATGTTCATACTCTGATATGATGGGAGTAATCGACATGAGGGTTGGTGCAAGACAGCAAATGACACCTCTGAGTAACATCTTTCATAGAATTTATGGTATAATCTGCGACTATCAACCTTACCTGAATTCTGTCGTATTTTCAGTGTCTAATAGTGTACTCTGGTAAGTTACAATGACTTGATGTCTACCATTTTGGAACAGCCTCGAATGGATTTCGCGCCAGTTTTGAACATGTTTATGCCATGTATGTGAAATTACTTGAATCAGTTGCCAAATTGTGAATGAGGTAGATGGAACTGCAAAGTGGACAAAAAACTTCGTCAAGCGAAGCCTTGTTCTTCTCAAATCTTCCCGGTAGCTTCTGGCAGCATCTTTTTGCATTTGAATTGGTCTGTAGGACGAATGAAGTAATCGAATTGGCTCACCCGTCATGCTGCAGGTAACTATAAAAATATAACACTTAGTTAGACAGGAATATGTTGTAGGCCTTTCAAGTATGACAATATCTATCTATTGCTCATTAGGACGTAGTGCATAATATAAAGGGACTTTTTTACTATTATTTAACAGGCATAAATGGTTTATAGGAGGAACTTGAGAAAACTTTCCAGGACCACGCATTTCTTACAAGAAAGATTTCTAGTGTAATATAATTTGATACTCTTGTTCTTTTTTTGGTGCTCTTGTTCTAGTTGCAAGAAAATCTCGTACTTACTTTACCCACTAATACTCAAACCAATAATTTTAATTTTCAAGGTCACTTTGAATTTGCAAGACCACCGTTTTTAAGCCTTACACTATGTGGCCACCAAACGCACCAACTAAACGTTCATAAAAGTTTCTAGTAGTTTCCTGCCTAACGCTCTACCGATAGGCCGGCCGAAAACTGAACAGCAGTGAAACCTAGGAACACTAGTTTCTTGTTTGATGGCTATAATTGTTTGCTTGTTTTCCTTCCTCATAAATGGAGAGGAATTTCTACCTAAAAATAGCATGTTATTTTGATATGGACTTTCTCTCCTTTTTGGCCAGATGAATCTACGTCCAATATATATTGCTTTTTTCTAAATATAATTCTAATATGATTCTAATAAGTCTAATATATGTCCATAAGTGTAATATGTCTCTTTATAGGGAGTTCATATTTACCGAACCAGAAGCACTTATATCTCCATCACATTCTGCAAGAAACAGACTGTTTATCATCTTTAAGGTTTGAGTATTTCTTTAAGATATTTCGAGTCTTTCTTGGCTCTTTAAAATGAAGATAGCCGCAGCTTTCTGTCTTCCTTATGCCTTAGATTTTGTTTATAGTGGTAGACATATTCTTGTGTGCTACTGATTTATCTACAGTACAGAATTAGAGCTTTTAAGGTGGCCTCCAGCATTATCATCTGAGAAAGAGTTTGTAGGCTCTTTCGTCTCACAGTTATTACCAAGAATATATCCTGAATTTGATTCGGAAATCCAATTATCAATTTTTCTATATTTTATGTGCATGAATACGTCATCTTTCTACACTCTTAGGTAGATAAATTCTTAAATGGGCAATGGATTTTTCACTTTTTATTGTGCTTATTGAGAAATTTACATTTCTTTACTAAGGATACGTTATATTTGCTTTGTCATACTTACTCATGCTATCCTCAAAGATTGTATTATGCATTTGATTCATAGTTTGGCTTGTTACTAGTTTATGTGTTTGCATGCGTCACTTTGCAATTTTCAAATATGGCAGCAATTTTTGATAATTCATAAGTCCTCTTATATTTCATTCTTGGTTAACTTTTTCTAGATTTTTCTAAGCTTTTTTCCTATGCTTTTCCTAAACTTTTTATTATTCCTTTTAAGGATGAGAAATTCAATGATACAAATTTCCGCAAAAATCTTCTTCGACTTGAAATGAAGGTATGGTTTTCGTTATTCGTAATTTTGTACTCGAGTACTCAAAATTTCCAACATTTTTCAACATAATTTTTTCAGACAGAACATTAATTTCAGAAGTGGCTTAATCGGATAATTTGTTGTTCTCTCAAAATTTCGGCCATTTTCGGAGAGGAGAGTATATTCTGTTAATGATTTTTGGCAGGCATTGTATGTTGAAGATCTACGAAATTTTTGCATCAACCGCGACTACGCAGAGAAAATTTTGTTTCGATGGCTAATCAATTTTATGATCTTGATCATGATGCTTGGGAGATAGATTCTAAGTGATCTGTCAAGTTATGCGTAGAGAAGATTGAACTTTTGCCTATTGGTTTGTGGCAAGTTTCCATCAAGAATATATTATGTTACTTGAGACCGGACCCGCAAAGACCTTCTGCTGTTGGGTAGAGGTGGTACAGGTAGGGAAAATGAGAGAATAATCAGCATTTTGCGAAAGAAAGGAGAAGGGGGCAAATCACGAAATCGCTAAATTTTGCTGGTTTGCACGCGAAGAGAAGTGGAAAGAAAGCTCCTCATGCAAAAGCAAGGCCGTTCCTAGAAATTGCCTCTTGAGATTTAGGATCTATAATCTACCAAAGTTCTCTATTGAGATGTAGGATCTATAATCCGTCCTTCGGAAGGGATGTTAAACTAGGGGTCCCATGCCTGGATGCAGCATGCACAGTAGGCCTAAATTAGCTGAAAACGCTAGATATAACAGCCTACTCAAAATAAAGTAAACAATAACAACAACAACAACAACAACAACAACCGACAAAATGGACGTGACTCCCATTGTTGAAGAATATCTGGTTGAATTCCTAAGTATTATGTATTCAATTTGTAGTCAACTTGTGTGAATTTAGAAATTTAGCAATTTAACAAGTTCATGAGGAAACTACTCCGCAGCAGCATAGCCGCCAAATGTTTAAGAACCCTGTCAAGTCTATTTTCTCCCAACCTAATCGACCAATTATCATGCAGGATTCTGACCACACATGCTAAGAGTAAGACTAGACTCATTCTGAATGGTAGTTGGTCCATTAGGTTGGGAGAAAACAGACCTGACAGGGCTCTGAAACATTTGGCGGTTATGCTCTCCGCAGCACCTAATTCTTCTTCTTAAGACCATAGAATGCAAAAATTAAAGCAATATGCCAACAGAAATGGCAACATTTGGTTATAATCTGAGCAGAATTTTTTTCTGGGAGGTGTGGCACCAACCCCATACCTCACTGTAGGAACAAGCCTGCACAAAAGTAATTCTCTTATGCGCATTTGATATTGTCAGGAAATAAGCTTAAACAAAAACAAATCAAGTCGTAAGGAGTAATGATAGCCCTCGGCTGAATGTGTTTTGAGACATTTTTGTCTTATTAGCTTGTTGCAAGCGCAATAATGTTGCAATGAAATTACAACCTTCCTGCGGTATGGCCTTTGTTCGCTTTAACGTCATTAGTTGCGCTATGGCCATTATCCTTGACATATGGTTGTACCATTACCAATAGCTTAAGCCGTTGCATATTTTCATAGCTAAATGCATTAGTTTCTGAAAGAGTAAACATGGCGCGTCTTTTTCTTGTGGAATCTCATATCAGTACCAACCTTTGATAGGCATCCTTAAGCCTCATTGATCCGGTATCAAATCAAACCGGATTAAGAAACTATATCATGATGGATTTTCAACGATGATTTGCTCAATGTTTGTTTCCCTTTTTGTTGTTTGTTTCTAATGTTATAATTTATTGCTAATTTTGCAGCCAAAATCAGATCTCGAAGTCATGAATTAAGGAAAGGATGTTGGAACTGGGGATAGTAAGGGGTTATGTGGCTCCAGATATTAGTGAAAATTTTGAAGCTCATCTTCTTTCCCATAGCGCAGCTTCAGTATAAATGCTTTCTTTTGCAGCTAATGATTCTCCTTTTCTTTTGTCTCCGAACTCCAAAATGCGTCGGTCACACTTGACTTAAGGCCATTCCCAGGCATGACAGTAAACCTGTTCTTGACCGTGTTTGTCATATCAAATAGGGTGACAGATTTGCGAGAAGTTTACACCGATCATTGTGGCATTGACATCTTGGAGAATATGCGAATGCTACTTATTGTCTCGTTTCTAGCCATGCCTCTTTTTTATGTTAGTCTTGTTGAGCTGTGAAGTGAACTCTGTTTGTTCGTTGGGTATGTTTGATTTTCTATCTGTTCTTAGGGGTCAGTCATTTATAACTCTAGGTACCGGGGTGGGCTAGAATTGGGGAGGGTATGAAAACTTTTCCAAGGACACCTGGGGGGAATGAAACTTTCTGGAGAATTTTTTAGGCGTATGGAATCCTTAGAGGCAAAATCTGAAGAAAATCAGCTGATCTGGAGAAGTCTATTAATTACTGTATTTATACACGTATCTGGTTGTCAGAGTTTCTCCACTACCAATTTCCCTCTGATTTAAGTTTTCTGTAGCATACTGTCTTATTGTAGTGCTCTTATTAGCATTCATCACAGTCGTTTGTTCAATGAAGTAGCAGGCATAAGTATATACTTATATATATATATATATATATATATATATATATATATATATATATATATATATATATATATATATATATATATATATATATATATATATATATATATATATATATATATATATATATATATATATATATATATATATATATATATATATATATATATATATATATATATATATGGGTGTGAATCTACTAACGGGTGGGAAGCATATTACTTATTTCTCAATGGGGTATGGAGCTTTTTCGACAAAAATTGAAAGGACATAACACTTTTGACCATTTTGTAGATTCTAACGCGTCCCCGTCCCCGTCCCCGTACCCGTACCCGTACCCGTACCCGTACCCGTCCCCGTCCCCGTCCCCGTCCCCGTCCCCGTAACCAGAGTTATAAATGACTGACCCTTTAGCCGGTCAACTTTAACCTATTTGCTGGCACTACAGGGTTTCACTATTGCACAAAGAAGCGGATACATTTTTGGTGTACTGATTCATGCACTGATTGATGTCGAACGAAAGAAATACTTTCATTAGAAGCATGTTTCCGCTTTTTCTTGCAAAAGTGAAATTAAGCCATTTCCACTGCATTGTATGAAAATTATTTTGTCACATTTAAGAACCTATATGATTTGTTCTCATAAAGGAAATGGCCTCCCAAAATCTTTTAAACATTGATCATGCACATGTGATCTTTTTATAGAAATTCTCTTGTTCTCAGTATAGTCTTCTATCAACGGGGCATAGATCTGCAAAATTGGGTTTGGAAATGATTTTACAAGGTGATTAGAAATCAAGGAAAATAGGGAAATCCTGATATTGTCGGGGCATTTATTTCTCTGATGGAAATCAGAGAACATCTAGGGAATCTAGCAAAACTTTGGCAAAACAGGGTATTTTGTAGTTTGTACTCTTGCAAAATCGACATCTTGGTTTGTTGTACTCGACTGAACACAAAGCTATTGAACGGCAATGGAAATGTCAGGATATCTTGCCAACGTGGTTAGGGATTTCAGGGAAATATCGGGGAATTTCATATGCAAAACCCACTGGCAACCCTGACATAGCATAATCAGTATGACACTGCCATTATACCATCACCTTCAATGTAATCTACTGGCTTTATACTGAAGCTTTATTATGAAATCTCTTTGTTGAAAACAAGTTATCATTCATTTGATAACAGAGAATTCAGGCTTCAGATGATGGCAGTGTGTGGTCGCATCTCTGATTGTTATGTATATCTGCAATTCCCTTTGCGTCACAAGTAGATTAGGAAAGTTTTGAATACGTAAGAGTCTTAGGAGCAGTGTAGGATGTTGATTTTGGTTGATAATGAGTACAAGGGAAATTGAATGAAGCAATTTTTCCTCGTAGAATGTCTTGAGGATCTTATCTTTACATGTTCTCAGGAGACCACCGTTAGGATAGCATCCATATTTAAAATGAAAAAATTTTAAGTTAGACTAGAAGACTCCTATATGAACATGATAAGCTTTGATACAAATATACAAGGTTTTTACGAAGTGTATAAACAGCATCTTTGGATCTTCTTGCTTTTTGATTTTCTTACTGAAAGGCTTAGACATGAGAAGTTTAATCTGTCACTGTTTTGAATGAATATCAAATTTTGTTGTGAATGATGCAACACGAACAGCAACACGAACAGCAACACGAACAGAAACACGAACAGTAACACGAACAGCAACACGAACACGGACGCTGGTCCTGTGTTTAGGATAGTCTTTCTCAGTCTTTATTTCCCATTCTACAACAGACATTAAACTTCCCTTTGAGCTTGAATCACAGTATGTACTTCACAAACCAATCGGCTGTTTATTCTTCTACCAATGCAGCTTTTTTGTTCCGTTTTTCTATCTTATGGTTTATAGGATCTTATTCTGTTTGCATCTTTTTTTGCAGCTTGAAACCAGAGTTGACTTAACAAGAGAATTGTTTCAACAATGCCTTGTTTTCACTATGCTGCATAGAATCGCACCGCTTTGGAACAGAGTTGATGATCTCCTAGTTCAAGGTTTCTCATTTTCTTTTCATTCTTTCAGTTTTTTTCTATGTTTTCATGCCAATTTGAGCTCTAGTCTGTAACGTTTTAGTTTTCATCTTCTTTGCAAAACGAGCTATTTCTACATAGACACTTCACTTGCTTCTGAGCAGTGGCAGCTTTTAGAGGGCTGGTGCACAAACACCGCCCTGAAGTGGATGCAATGACATTAGCGACAATGTTCTAAGGAAGTTGCTGGTCGGTTGTTGCAGACATTTGTTCAGATGATGAATGGTCTACTGTATTTAGGCTACCTAGCTGCACAGCAATTTCTGTTGATATTTTTTAAGTCCTTAACATGCTACCAATGTTCTAGAGTTGGCTTAACTCCATCTTAGGTACACTGGAAATTATACACTCTTTTTTATAAGAACGAGATAATTTTTCCTGAAGGTCGATGCTTCTAATTTCTTGATAATCATATACTCAATTCTCTTGAAATTGTTCTTACTTGAAGAATGACTTTTTTGCAACTGTTTGAGAAACTACATGTAGTAGGTATACACCTCGTCGGACTTTGCTTGTCAAAAGAATTTGCGTAGTTGAATTTTTGTCAAGATTCTCATTTGAGGCTGATCATATTCTAGCAGTACTCCTAGTTTTTGGCCTATTGAGCCTCTCTATTCTTTTTAACTGTATTCTAATAGCAAAAGAGTGCAAGTCACTCTTCAGCTTTGTTCGTGCCAAATGCTAGTGATGAATGAATAAGTAAATAAATAAATCGGTGACGTTTCGGTAAGAGCTTCATCAGAATAACTCTTCTTTACATACAAAGTGCACATATATACAACCAGTAAATTAAATAACCAAAGCATATATTTAAATATATATATATATATATATATATATATATATGTGTGTGTGTGTGTGTGTGTGTGTGTGTGTGTGTGTGTGTGTGTGTGTGTGTGTGTGTGTGTGTGTGTGTGTGTGTGTGTGTGTGTGGTGTGTGTGTGTGTGTAATGTATTTCTAAATTGATGTGATTCTAGGAAAATATCAAATCACAGGAAAATAAATCATAGGGACCCGAGACTACTAAGCTGGAGTGCACAAGCTACCGTTATTTTCTTGCATATATACATACATACATACCTGTTTTCTTATTTACTTACTTTCTTACTTATGATATTGAACAAATATGGAACAAAGCAGGAGAAACCTGTGCAGTTGTTGAGATCAGCTGTCCTGCCGATGTGAATTTTATTACGAAGAAAGCAAAGGAAAAACTTCATAATTATGCTGCCCTATTACGAAACCTACAAATGTTATACCAATGCTACAAATTTGAAATGATCCCTATAATAGTGGGTACACTGGGCTACGTCCCTAAGGAATTGAAAACCAACCTGGAAAAATTGAACTTTAATGAGAAAGAAGTAGAAAGCATTACAAGAATATTACAGATTATGTCTGTCTCAGGAACTGTGAAAATCATGAAAACTTTTATGGGACTCAAAATGCAAAATCGAATCTAGAACTGACGGATGTTCCCCATCCTCTGTAGCCTTTACTTTTTACTTTTTAATTTTGAAACATTTATTTGCTCTGTCCTTGTTCTATTGTTTAGAACCGGACTATTTTTATTGTACATACTATTGTAATAATGGAATATATTGAATGACACTTATTTACTTTCTTGCTTAGTCGTACTTATGTTTACTTGGTAAGATTACAGTAATGGAATGCATTTACTGGGTGGAAAAGGCGCTTCTTTGTGTCACAGTTATGGCGCTGCTAATTCCCTTCTACACTACTTCAAAAGCACAGCTTCTCCCTTTTGTAGTATGCTTATGTGGTGGGCTTTTCAGTTGTTTGTTCAAATCGTTAAGCAGAATTTTTAATTTCCTAGCCATATCCAATTTAATCTTCACGTGTTTTCTAAACTTTCGAATCATTTGAGAAAAACCCATTCTTTTTGAGGGCGCTAACCAGTTGCTAACGAGAGATAAGGGAGTTTTGCTGGTTTAGACGAAGACGGGCGATACTTGAATGACGGACAACCACATTATTATAAACACATGTTGTATTGGTAATTCAATTATAGCAGAAAAGCCTCGATGTGATTTCAAAAGAATATCTCTCATGCACCTGGCTAATAGCCCTCGCGCATTGGCTTGTCGTAAGGGGCGTTCTCATAAGGAGCCGTTATGACTGAGCTGCAAGCACCTTATCTCTTTGTATGGCTCATTGAGAGCACAGCTTAGTATAGTGCATTCTATGTAGAGGCACCCTTTACAATTGCAATCGAAGTTCTGTCGGCTATTTTTCCGTTTAAAGTTTAAGCACCCACTGCTCAAACGTGAGGATTATGAATCGGCAGAGTTCTTTGTGTATCAACTTCGCCAGTAAAATCCTATCTTATCTTTTAAGTTCTGTCCTGTTATCAATAAAGCATTGGCTTGTCAAATGCCTTATCGCTCTATCTTGTCTTTGGAGGATTTCTTACCATCAACTACCTTGGTGTATCTCTATGGACCAAAATCAATAAAATGTCTCTATTGAGATTTCTAGTTTCAGATCACTTGAAGATGTATCTTGACTATACGTTTTTATAGGAAACCACTCTATACAAAACCTAATACTAGACAGCTTAAAATTTAAGAAATTTTTAGAACTACAGAGAAAGAGGTAAGGAACTTTAAAAATTTATGTGCCATCTTTCACAGTTTCGAAAGCACACTTTTCCTCCATAGATTTAAAGGTATCAACTACAGTATGTTTTATGTGCTTAAAAACCAAAAAGCCTTGTGGGCACTACAAACACGATGTTTTTTTACGTTTTTTTGTTTTCACTGCAATCGTTGCCAGTAAATTAAAGAAACCTGTAGAACTACAATTTGGCCACAAATTAACAAACTTTTAGTACTAGGCCTTGAACCGGGTTTCTTATAAAAAATGTGTATCTATTCTGTGATTATATTCTGAGCATATTGACTTTTGTGCTTGCCTAAGCGCCAAAAGAACTTAATATTCTTAGGCATACCATTGTTGTATTGTATGGTAGCGGATAAACTGTTTCATCATTCTATTGGTTAGGGTATGCACACTTTTTATATCAGTATCTGATTTTCCGCTGATCCTGAAAATTCTTTAAAATATTTTAATTTGAGCCTAAGAATATTCTTAAATTGTTCTTAAATTTTACCGATTTTGAGTATTAATGCTCTCATAGACTATATTCTTGTAATAACAGTGTGTATCTGACACTCCCGAAAGAGTTGCTGAGTCTCATCATGGGACGATGACTCTCAGATCGTATAAGTAGAGCTAACATTTGTTTTGTTTTCTAACACAAACTCAAGTTAGCAAAATGCCAAACCCTTGATGAAGCTTGAGCTTTGTAATATTTGTAAATTATTCTAAAATTTCAGTGATTTTGAGTCCTAATACTCTTATATAGGCTATATTCTTGTACAAAAAGTATATCCACTTTGCATCGATTGAGAAGAGATGCAAATGGGCTTTGCTGAGCCATTCTTGATCTTCGTGTTATGCAACGTCTCAAGTGCGTCTTTGCTTTTCTTTAGCTTTAGTAGATTATCACTTCGAGTTCAACTCGATCAAGAACCTGTTGCAATAGATATGAACCTATTCATTAGAAAAAGTATCAGAACTCTTATACCTTAAACTGGGCTAGTCGTGGATTTTCTTATTATTGTTATGCATCTTGTGTTCTCTTGGAAAATCTCTAGGTTACGTAGAACCTGTGGTTCAAGTCACTGTTTGGGGTACCATTGAGTAAGGTACCCATAATCTCTTTCTCGCTGCTGTCCCTTTATTTAATATAATAATTATTAAATGTAGTGTAGCGATTAGCCATTCAGCGCATTTCACATGCTCTGGAATGCTACAAGACTCTTGCTTGCTATTGTATCTCTCCCGCAAGGCAGAATTAGGTGTGCCATCATCTTTGTAATTTCAGGATCTAATTGAGAACAATCCCGTGCTTGAGTAGACTTGAAACCACTTCAAGATACAAGCATGGGATATTTGTTCAGCTCATAGTCAATTAGAAGAAAACAATTTGTAGCTTAAAAATTTCACATGGGTTATCGCATTTGCGGCTTTCCTACAGACGAATCTACAAGATGGGATTTAATGCGACGGTGATTTGCAAAGGAAACCAGACTTTCTCATTTTAATGCAAAGGAAATGATTCTGTGATACTGGTAGATATCTAGAAGTTGTATTTGCATGCGCTCCTCGTACACTCACTTCTATAGTTGCCACTATTCTGCAGTACTATGTCGACCGCTTATCATTTACTTTGAACACTTGACAAGAGTGTTGCCTTTCAGGTTGAAACAAAGGTTTCATAGCATAACAGAGGCTCTTAGCGCTAGCAAAATATCTGTGCAATGTGCCATATCGCAAAGGATATTTAATTCGCTACATCACACAGGAACAGATGTAACGTTAGTTCTAGCGTTATGCTTTGTTACTTTGAACGATCTGTAGTCAATTTAGTGTAATTCCATTGTGCAGACTGAAAAAGGACATTGTATTGAAGTAGCGACCAGCCCCATTGAAACAGTAATGGAAGCCGATATTCAACCACGTGCTTGCACAATCCTGGCGTGTTTTAGTCCTGTTACAAAAGATTATATCTTTCACTATGATGGAGGCACGTTAGCCACGAATACTGCACGGCACACCATAGCGTGCATAGTCAGGGTGGGGACACAAGATCATCTGCTATAAGTAGTATGACAGTTACACTATCCTCTTAAATCGGGATGTTCATGGGCTGAGGTTTTCTTTGATTTCTAGACATCCCTTGCAATAGCGTGCCGAAGAACTTTGGAGTGGGAGGGGGAGTGTAGCAGAAGACATTTGACAACCGAATTGAACAAGGCACCGTCATTACCGACTAGCCATGATCGTTATGCCAACTTTTACCGACAAAACCAATAATTACCGAGGGTTTCTGCAAAAACTTGGGTTGTGGCACTCCTCCCCGTACTACATACTGTACCAGGGCCCTACTCTTTTGCCTCACCCGATAAAATGCACAGTGACATGTGGGTTTACCCGACTTTAAGCTTCCACCGTGCACCTTTAGCCATAGACGAGCTGTAGAGGCAAAGTGACCCCAAGGTAGAGTCGTGCCGAATTAAGGGTAGTGGGGTATCCACCCCCCATTTCTTTTTAGAAGCAGTGGTAATTTTTTGACTTGCAGCTTACAAGTTGGCATATCGATCCTGACTTGTCGGTAGTTACGGTACCTTGTTAAAACCTGTCAGGGGGTAAATTTCATTTGCTATACCTTCCCCAAATCAGAGACCCTTTGGTGTGCCACTGCTTCAAAAGTGTAGATCAACATTGTTTGATGTTCTTTTGTATTTGGCTGCATAGCTTTACAACTAGTTCGGTTGCCATGTCCATTGAACGGCTGTAAGTTTAGCATTAATAATTTACGTTTAGGTTAGCATGCTACCAGGACCAGATAGATTTCTATTTCCAACCCATGGCGTAAGCCTGTTGGCACTCGATTACTCGACTGCCTGATAGCCCAAACATTCACTGTTTGAGGCCTGTTCATATGGAGTAGGCTGGCTCGGTAAGGCGGACTAGCTCGGTTAAGCGAGATCTCGCCTCTATAATGATTTGTACTGAAAAACTACTTGTTTTCACATGAGAAACGGGCCAACCCGACTGGCCGAGATCTCACCTGAAACTGACAAGATCTCGGTTTGCTCAGGTGGAAATTTCTCATGTGAACACATAGACACTAGCCAGCACAGCTGAACGTGATGTAAATGCATGTACGGCGCATGTGCAGCCAGGTATGGAGTGTTGTCATTGGTGCCAGTTGAGCACGTGATGCTGTAGAGTCCGGCAAGGTGAGCCGGCTCGGCTGCCGACTTGCCATGTGAATGCGGCCTGTAAAAAAACTCAGTAAGGCGAGCCGGCCCGCTCCATGAGAACAGGTCCTTAGACTGAATTTTCAATTCACCTCATTTTAGTTTCCTATAGATATACTGCCTGATAACTTGAACATTCGATAACTGAAACAAATTTCGATTTCTCAAAAGAATTCAATTTATCAAATGTCAATGTTATAAAATGAGTAACCCGGGGTATGAATATTTACATCATTATTATTGACTTATGGCCATGAAAGGGCAAAGCGCCATTTTTTTAACTTGGTTCAATACCTCTCTATAAGAAATCACATAAATTAGGTATGAAAGAAATACAACAAGTGACTAATTTGTGAAATGGATAATTACCCATTTTACCCCGGGATACCCATTCTACCCCAGCAAACCATGCCAACGTAAAGGTTTAGTCATGTATTCCATGAGTATCTACTATTAAGCGACAGCTCTCTATCTCATTTCGTATACAGGCTACGAGCGCCTTCGTACTATAGAATATTAACGGGCATCAGTGCTTTTACAGAATATAACACAGGACTGGGTATTTGGGATCTGTGACAGCTATATAGGATTCTTTCCTTTTCAAATGTATTATAAATGGAGTTCCAACCAGCCACAGAGAGGCCAGGAGGTGATAATGATGATAGGGATAAAATTAGTTCTTCTGGCTACGCTTATGAAAGCAGTTCTCAGTTGCTCGCTCTAAACGTTAGGAAAGTTCAATGCGAGAGTCTTGAGACCTAAAACTAAGTCTAAGTCTAAGCACAATTAAACTTCTAATTTTCATCCAACCCATTCACCTGTTTTATTTAATTTCTACAGATATGTTTTCTTAATGTATGTAGTCCAGTGTTTTGGTGGGGTGGTACTTGTTTGTCTGTGTAACATTGTAGTGTTAAATAAGCTTAAACATTCTTGTTAGGATAGCCTTAAGAGAATTCTAGTATAAGGTAAAAGTGAGTCCCGTATAAGATCCTGTACGTTGGGGAGCGACTGTTAGAGAGGGCACTTATCCTGAGCTGCCGGCATAGTGAGGTAGGGTGGCCTATTCCTTTCCTCACCGCCTTTAACTTCCCCAGGGTTGCCACCAGGTACCCATTTGCTGCTGGGCGGACAGTGAGCGAGCGTCCTAACTATGATCCTAGGGTTCAGCCTCGGACCATCGATGTTTCGCTCAGCAGTCAAGCGCTCTAACCACTTGGCCACTCGCCCATAGAATTCTAGTACCAAAATCATGAAAAAGTAAAGAGTCAGTAGTTGACTAAAATAAGCTCCTTATAAAAAGAGTGAGAGTGTCTTCATCAAACACTGGTTGCAACTTTGCTTGAATGTTGCTTAATAAAGCAAAAAGCTGCTTGTTTAAGAATGTTTAAAATTGATTTAGAGCCACTTTGATGCTTTTTCCCTATTTTTCAGTAACCTCAAATCGATTTTCGTCTAATTTCCGTGCATTCAACCTACGGAATATAGTCTTCTCTTAGGAAACTTCAAAGTTAGTATCTCAATCGTGAAACAACACTTTTTGTCTGCAATGTCAAAATAAACGCACCATTGTTGTTAAAGCTGCATCTGTCACTTTCTCTTGCTTGACATCGAACCGCGAGATACGTTTAAGCCAATAATACACGTGCATTACGTCCATAATTGAGTGTAGTCGATTTAGCAAGAAACCATCTTCCGTCAATTTCTGTTTGATATCATTAATGATTTCGTAGATTAAATTAGATCCATCTCTATGTTCCAAATTGATTCATTTGCATTGGATATCACAGGATATTGCCTTACTAAATCTTAATCCTGTACATCCTTAATATCCTAACACTGCCGCTCTTTACGCCCAGGAAATCTCATCGAAGGTTTCTTCCATCGAATGTCACTCTGGCGCCTATTATCTTCATTATGTCCATATACGGCTAGCCCACTTATGGTGGTCACACATTCTCTTGCTTTCTTCCTGCTTCTTCTTACTTCTGTTTGTGCCCGCTTGTTTCTATTTGTTGCTGTTTCTGTCTTTATTTCCTTCTGTTTACGTCTGTTGGTTTCTCACTTCTTCCATTGCCGCCCGGCAGTGGCAGAATTTTCCAAATCTTTAGGAGAGGCATTGGTAGTAAATGTACTGACTTTTTATAACATATTTGCCATTTATCCATATTTTGGTTCCGAGAATCGTTCCGCTATATGCCAATATGTCGACTGTTCTACTTCAGAGGGCATTTGTCCCCCCTCAGATTCCTTCAAGAATCCATATCTCCCGCTTAGAGTTGTTTAAAGTGCTGGTATTTTCTTATTTATACTTATTATTAACTTATTTGCCTTGAGACGGTTGGCTACACTACCTTAGGTACCTTAAGAAGGCAGTTCAACAGACTTACCTTTAAATGAGACTATTTCAGTTTACTCTGAATGTATTATATAGGAGTGACAATCAGAGACCATTTCAGTTCGCTCCGATGTATTATATGATGGGCCCTAGAAAAGCTTACAGCACAGTCCCTCTTCTTAAGTTCTTAGAACGGCACTCCTGCGGAGTACCCATTTGCTGCTGGGTTGACAGTTGACGGGCATCAACTAAGGTACGAAGCAAGTTTTGAGCACTCGATGTATAGCACAGCAGACCAGCCAGGGACGTAGGAAGCATCTAAAATGTGGAGGGCAAGTCCTAAAAGGGGCACATTACCACGCCCACTTTGGGCTTCAAATGGGGCACTTTTGCGTAGTTTGCTAACGATTGGGGGGCATGGCCCCTCTGGCCCCCCGGTTCCTACGTCCCTGAGACCAGCGCTCTGTCCACTTGGCCACTCTCCCATTTTGTTATAGTCGTTTTGCATAGTTACACATATGTTCTGTTGTAATACATGTTTTTTATGGGTATATGTCCTTTTCGCTCAGTACTGATCCTTCCTAGCTTTTTCATGATTTCAGTGCGAACGCTTTCTTTTTTAGAACTTTCTTTCTTTTTAGAACTTTCTTTCTTTTTGAAAAAGTTTAGAGCTAAATGACTTCTCAGTGTCACAAAGCTTCACGATCCGATACAAAATAGACAACACTGAATACAAAAACACAGATTCCTTCAACTCTCTCATATTTCCAATTTATCTCTCTCTATACTACTCAATCTCTTCTCTCTGAACTCCTCTCCGAACTCCCTCTAGATACGCCCCCTCTAACTACAACAAATACAATCCACCTACTTCCGGGCTCCTACGCAGTACTAAATACAGTCGTAATTACAATGCTAGACGTAAATATAATCTTATATACTACATCAGCTTTCTTAGATTTCAGAAATCAAGTACAGAACTTTCTTTACCTTTCTTGTAGAGAGAGAGATGTATTCACTTCAAAATGACACACAACTTTACTCCTTCGTAGTTTCAGATCTTGAAAAATTACCTATTTACTGGATGAAAAGTAGCCTAGTTTTATTTCATATAAAATCCCGTTTCAGGTAAAACTTTTTTTGAAGAAAGGAGGAAGCTCAATGCCGTTCGTGAGTAGATTTATTATAGATGGTTAATTATAAGACAGCTTTTTCTTCTCCCAGCACTGACAATTTCTTAACTTTTATGATTAGACTTTCTTTGCGAGAATGTTGGAGTTTGTATGACATCGGAGCGTTGCACAGACGGAAAGGCACTACAAAAACACAACACTGAAATGCACAAATTTTCATAGGGATCTATGCAAATTTTTCAAAAGAGAAGACGGGCTTCTGTGAAAATTGGGCATTCAAATGTGCATCAATTTATCAACTTTCGTAGGTCTCAGAATTCTAATACTGAACTTTCTTAACTTTTTGAGCTGTTGAGCACTGCTGGTCATATAACCCACTTCTTTTGAAAAGACGTGTATGTGTGTCGTAGAAAATTAGCTTTGCTCTGAAAAGGCACCGATTTTATTAGGTCAGATTCCTTGAATTTTTTCGATTAGTTTGGTATTAACTTATATGAAAATTTAGGATTTCACTAGCTCCTCATTTGTTCTTGGATTTGGAACTGCAAATTGTCTTTTCCGTCATTCACACTGTAACAACATACAAATGATTCCATCTATCCATGCAAACTCTTTAAATATTTTAATTCGATTGACGCAAAGCTGGAAATCCAGTTATTGGATCCTATGAAAAAAGGATAATGTACTTATTTGGACGTGAATTCTGCTGTATAGGTAACTATTCACAAAGCATAGATATAGTCTCCAGCGCATGATAGATGCTCAATTGATTAGGATCTGGGAGTAATTATGGTTATAATCGTACCTTACGACGCAATAACAATCTTCATGGACAGCTATACTTAGGGAGGCCCATTCATATTTGCACTGATGGAATAAAAGCTAGAGGAATATCAACCGTGTGAATAGTGCCTGTAATGGTATGTATGCGTCCAGCAATGCATATATCCATCAGCTCATGAAAGGATGTTGCATGGAATAGTAGCAATAGTATTCTGCAGGGTTGCCAGTTTGGATTTTTCAAATTCAAATTCGAGAAATCTGAATTTTTAAGATCTTGTTTGGGTTTGAAAAGATGGTTTGGATTTGTACCAATATTTGGCTTAATTTTGGATTTATTAGACAAACTCCCTATTTTCACAAATTTTGCTTTAAAAATATGTTCAGTAACCAAAACTTTCTAACTAAGAAATGAGAGAAAAGCTGATTTCATTATGATAGATAGATATTGATTCTATTGTCCTCTAACCTCGTTCTGAAATTTGGATAAATCTGGACTTTTTCTATCCATGGTTTGGATTCAACAGATTTTTGGCTTAGCAACCCAGGTGTTCTGTTAATTTTGATAGGCATATATATATATATATATATATATATATATATATATATATATATATATATATATATATATATATATATATATATATATATATATATATATATATATATATATATTAATTTATTTAATTTTCATTGATATTGCGTTACAACCAAAATAAAAAGGCAAAATTCAAGATCTCAATGTTGTCCTTTTCCTGTACCATTTTTATGCTCTACTTGTGCGCTGAAAATTAAGGAAATGTTGAGGAACTTTTATTACTACAATTTGATCATTGGAGGTCCATAAATAAGGAACTTTTGGAACTAGGCCATAAATAAGGAACTAGGCCTAAGTTCCTTATAAAAAAAGGAGCGTGTATCGTTATATGTCTCATATAAGTAGGATTGTTGAGTTATCAGTAGCAATTTTTAGCAGAGGGATTTTGCGGTTTTTCAGCAATGGTCTACGTTAGTGATTGTGCTGACAATATTTTTAATGATGTTGATTGTACTGATTGCATACCAGAGTCGTAGATAGGAGAATCCATTTAAGGGACTAAAATTGTTGATTTTTCCTACAGATAGATAATCAGTATATTCGCTCTTTCATGTTCAGGCTATTTCACTATTCAGTTTTTGCAATAGCTTTTCTTTTTATAACGACAGCAATGAGAAAGAGACGAAAAACTATTACTTAACTTTTCTGACAAGAAAAGTTTTCCGACAAAATGGCAATCTTGAATGACAAAATGAGAAGCTTTACAGGGGTTTTTTGCTACCTCCTGCCTTCCCTCTATCTACGCCTCAGTTGTATGCACTTGAAGTTCCCAGATAGAGCTACCTAGAGAAAGTCTGATATGACTAACCATTGGTCGGTGCCCAGTTGGCTATTGAAATGACCTGGAATATTGCTAATTCTGCTCCTGATAGACTGTTATATTATTGGATTTACTCTCATGTCAAGCTATTATTGAATCGGTTTTACTTGGGAATTGATTTTGCCTATAACAAAATACGAGATGAGCTCATCTTCTTGTGAAATTAGCCTCGCTCTTCAATCTCAACATTAAGATGCATTGTTAGTTTCAGTATTTTTGGATATTTTTTGCAGTATTTTTAAGCCCAGCTTACTATTTTATCGTTAAATCCCCCCACCCACGAAACAATGTGAAGCATGATATTGTTGTAGTTTGGTTTGGTCGGAGTGGTTCCATCTGGTTCATTCAGGGCGTTGATACCGCTAAGGAGGAAGGGAGATTGATTAAAATTATGCAACAGGGAGACAGGAGAATTTGCCAAATTTCTAAGGGAGGTGAGAGAAATTGCCAAATTTCTAAAGAAAATGAGTAAAACCCTTAATTTTTTAAGGGGAAATGGAGATTTAGAACCTTGTTTTAACCTTCATACTCATGGATTCAACTTTTTCTGTTTTGCTACCCAACGTAGAGTATTGTTAGACATTTCTCCGTTGGACAGAAGTTGCTGTAGTTTTATTTAATTTCCCTTGGTTGCAGTGCTTTGTTGCATGTTTAGCTAATATTTCGGCAACGCTCAGTCCATATATTTTGCTGCAAAGTTGTTGTTGGGTAGATGATCATTTTTATACAATGGAACTGCTTCTATGATAAGTCATGGCCCACTTTTTGCCAAGTTTTGAACAACTTTTGGCCGTTTTGTCACATTTTTGGTCCGCTTGTGGTCAACTTAGTACCCCACTTGGCTGCTGGATATTGGCCCTCTTCTGGCCTGATTTTAACTGCGCTGTGCCCTCGGTTTTCTGGGATAGTATAGTTTCGTCTTGCGAGGGAATGTTTGGATCATACTACGTATTTTTCCAATTGAAACTATAAACAATTTATACTATGGGGTCCAATTGAGTGGGAGGTGTAGCAACTGAAGTTTGCTGATTGGTTTGAACACGGCAACATAAGTACTGACAAGCTCTGGTCGTTATTCAAATTTTTACCACCGACAATGCAAAAAGTTAACGACAACTTCTGAAAAAGTGGAGACTGTGCATATCTCAGTATCTATTCCTTCGGCTTCGCTCTCGCCATTTCCCTGAGTCTAGAATATACATTTACTTGAATTAACCAGGCTAGAATTTATATATGATAATGTTGCCACTAGAGGTTGGATTTCCAACTCTTTGAGTAGGCTCAGTTTGCCAGTCCAAGGTTTTGTTGAATGGACTCAATATCTTTGTATAGTGCATATCATGGCCACACCAGGAGCTGGTCAAACCGAGGGCCTCGGCAAAGTGGGTCCGAGGTTTACCATATTGTTAGATACAAACTGCCCCAGAAATTTATATTATGGAGAGGAAGCTATTAAGGGGTTGTCATTCTTCAGAAAGTAAGGCATGTCGTCCAGTGTTATTAGCCGAGGGAAATTTCCTTGCAGAGAGCAGTTTTTGCATCTGGAGTTTTGATACAGTGGGTCTTCTGTGCCCTGCTTCTATGGCCGGTACCTGACAGCCAATTTAGACTCTTTCCAGTGCACTTAGATGTTATACAGTGCAAGACTCCTACACGTTCTTTAGAAGATACTTGGATCCGCACCTAGTACTGAACGTCTTTTAATTTGGCATGAAAACTATGGCATTTTAAGTCTCTTAAATTGGTTTCTTATTTTGGGACAGAAGATCGCCCTGTTGTTTCTTATAAACTAGTTTCTTAAAAGAAAATACGCACTACCAATGATGGATTTATATTTGTATGAAAAGTTGCTAGCACAATATTTTCAAGCAGTATAGTGAAAACTTGCTTATTCTAGTCTATAACTGAGATGTATTATTTCTATACTTATTGCTACTATTCATTACCAATAAAAGTATAAAGTATAAGAAGAAAGCTACATTTCTGCATATCAACAACAAACCTTTGCTTTTACGCACTACTTTTTATATCAATATCAGAAAGAAGCCATAACGGCATGCTTCATGTATCAAATTTTTCTACACAAATAGAAATTTCGCACATATGCGATCAAATTTGGTATGCCACCACGCTTGTTTAGCCCTGTTCGTCCCGAAACCTATTATCTCTGACGATTGGGTCAACGTACACAAATTTTACAGTTATGTAATTCAATAATTGAAGTAACAGCATTAGATCGTATTGATTGTGGGAGACAGCTTGGCTGTATTCACAGCACTGTAGATAACGTATCCTGATATCGTAGATTTTCATCCTAATCTAATTCCATTTAATGTCCCCAAAACCGACAGTTTTTATAACGCATATGCCTATAATATGAGTTGAATCAGTTTGTAATAACGCTAGATTAATGCCTAATGAATTATAAATCCGCGTATGTGTCCTATTTGTCTTGCGTTGGAGCAATCCAACTCGATTCTTTTTCATAAGGCGAAAGCTTTAGGTCTGTTTATGGTTTTAAGATTTTTAATTCTCTCGTCTACTACGTCATTCGCATTCAGCCATCTTTTCTAGTAAGCTCATACGCAAATTCTTTTAAATAACATTGATAGGCTTAAAGAATGTAATAGTTCTGTATGGAAAGTCATTAAGTTTTCTGTGCATCAGAGGTTTTTGAGAGTGTACCTTCATAAGGTCTTTTGAAGCAAAATGTTGTTAACACTTTGTCAGCACTGTATCGTTTACTTGTTGGCAAGCAATGGCATAGATAGGAAAATTCATAGGAGGGGCAAGAAATGAAGATTTCCCAACAAAAATAGAATAAATATATTATATTTTTCTTGGTCAATCTATATACTTAGTTAGTTATACAAAAGCCTTTCCAATTGTATCATTTTTCCGACAAGATAAGGAATTTTCGGACATAATAGCAGTCCAGTTCCACAGGGAGGTTTTCGCCCCACCTGACCCCTCTATCTACGGTACTGTTCATGAGACATATGAAACGCATGATCTGGTTTTATTGATGGGTAGAAAGTCATCACTTGCTCTAATGTGTAAATCACATACACGATGGCTATTCCTCCGCTAATTGGTCATTTTATGCTGCCATGAACTGAGCATTGAGAATACTCGTGTCAGTAGAAGAATATCGTACCCTCATAATTAAAAGCATTTGTGAAATATTCCTGCTCTGGGGAGGTATCCTTACGCTTACGTCTTATGTATGGGACCGATTTCCTTCCTGTGTATTCACCCAGAGGTGTGGCTACTGTGGTGTGGAGTGTCATGTCATCCAAATTTACAAACAGTGAGCAAGTTCGGGTAAAGATTCGGTAATGCAGAAAGTTAAATTAGTGATAGAAGAAGAAGTGAATGAATCGAATTTGTACTTAAAATGTATTGCGAAAGTCCGGGCGAAGCGTTTCACACGTCCCCATTACTTGAAGTACACGTGTCTTGCTCTATAAGAATGTTTCTTTTGCCCAGTACGGAGCTTCTTTAGCCTTTTATGATTTCAGTAGTAAAACTCTCTTAAGACTTTCTTGGCGAGAATAGTCGCGTTTGTGTAGTACGCAGTGTTACTGAGAAAACAGGCACTACACAAACATACCACTGAAATACATAGATTTTCAAATGAAATCAACATTAAGGAAATGAGATGACGGCTTGTATGAAAATTGGAATTTCAAATCTGCATCAACTTATCAACTTTCCTAGGCCTCAAACATCCAGTACTGGACGTTCTTAACTTTTGAGCGGTCCAGTACTGCTTCCTTACAAACCACTGATAAAGAAAACTTGTATCCAGCTAGACCATAGGGAAGCCAGGGCTTATCAAGCTGTACCATAGGGATAGACTACTCGGCAACTCATTGTATTTACCCGCGAATTTTTAATCGTACCGTCAACATCAACTTGCTCAATGTTTTGAGAAAAGCTTTTTATTCTAAACATTTTCTGCTTCATGACCTGTAGAATTTCCTCAGAAAGTCCAGTCTTAGCATATGATTTACTTTGGAGCTGTCTTCGTCGGCTTTAAGACTGAAAATTGAAAAGAGATAAATATATGACCCTAAGAATTTTCGATTTCCATAGGTTCTTTGCCCAATATACCTAATTTCTTATTCAAAAGGTACATGAAACTTTTGTGTTCCCTGAATAAGGCGATTATTAGACTTGTCTCGTTGGAATCTTAGAGTGTTGAAGGTCATGGTGAAAGTACAGAACAAAACACAAGACAAAATTCCTGATGATATCAAGAATAACACCTTGATATCAAGAATAACACCTTATCTATCGAGACTATTTTCTGTGTATTGATACGCAGATCCTTGGAAAATGTAGGACCTACAATAAGAGAAATTTACAGGAGAGCTATTTAACAGACAGTAAAGGCTTATAAGGTGGCGCTCAAAGGACGTCTTCCTTGAACACACCCATTCCCAACAAGAAAGGCTCTTTTGGTGTAGTATACTTGCATTCACTTGTCTTCTTGAACAAGAATATTTCACAACTACAGTGCCTACTTATTCTTACACAATTGATTTTCATTTTCAAGATCTGTTCTGAATTTTGAAGATCGCATTTGGTAGTAAATACCAATGTTTTTAGGCCCTGGGAAGATGGATAGTTTAAATCCTCGCCTTTAAGAGGGGGTTATCTGCTAGTTGTGAATTAAAATTAGGACCATATGATTTTAGATTGATACTGGAATGTTTTTGGCCCTTTTGATGAGTCCATATGTATCGCAGATGAATTGTAGCTGGCATTTCACAGCACAGCAGCCAGTAGCTAATTCCATTTACATTTCAAAGTAAAATATTACTGAATCTGTAGTGTAAATATAACATTCAATGTATAATACATTCTCTTGCAGTTTGGTCTATCCATGTAATTAGAAATAAATGTGTTCTGGAGAAATGTGGTTTATAAGAAAGTAATACTCGACAGCTCAAAAAGTGAAGAAAGTTCAGTATTGGATCTCTTAGACCTAAGAGAGTTTATAAGTCACATACCTTTAAAATTCAAATATTCACGCAAGATATTCATCGCTTTTACTTAATTTGTAAAGATTCCTTGTGGTAGCTTGTATAATAGAGTGTTATGGTTGTGTAGTGCCAGCCTGTCCGTGTGACACTATTGTGTTACGCAAACTCAGCTATTCTTGCTAAGAAAGTTCCAAGAATGTTTCAGTACTGAAATCATGAAAAACTTAGTAAAGTTTCAGTACTGGACGAAAAAAACTTTCTTATAAAAAAAATGTATAGCCTTAGAAATCACATTAATGCTACAAGATATTTTACTTAATCATTGGTCAGATCTATCATTGGTTTGCTTCAGAATACCGCTGTTGCCAAAAGACGAAATTCAGAATACTCTCAAATTGTAGGCCGGGCCGTACATACAAATTCAGGCACCTGGTCTTATTCAGAATTGTAAATATCACATGATTCTCACAAAAATAAATTTTATAATATTTAGACTTTGCTACAGGACCAAGGATTGTATATATAGGTAGATGGAAGGCGGAAAATTTCACATGTCAATTAGCTTTTTCCTATTTTGCAGAGATCAGTGGACCCAAATTGATTTTTTTCGCAGTAGTATCGATAGTCTTTTGTGATACTTCGAAAGTAAGCAAGCTTCAAAATCGAGTTTCCACAGTTATCACTGGTTGTAATCACCCTAAGTTACTAGCAGTAGTCCCATGTTTGAGTGCATAATAGCTTCAGCAAGTAAATTCCTCGATATAATGATATTTATAACTTCATGAACACTGCTTGATTGCTCAGTTGAGCAGTGAAGTGTATGAAGCCCTCGCAATTGCTGGATTTATAGCAAAGTCCAGCCATACTTCTCAAAGGTCCAGTGCCAATCAATTATTTACCTCGACTTCAATGCGACGTCTAGAGCGATTGATGAATTTTGACAGGTTCCCTACGGTTTTTTCGATTTAATGGAAGCGACAAGCCTACCATCTATGAAGTAAACACTAGGCTTAAGATGAGTTACCAGATCATGCTTGCCGTAAGTGGCCGAATAACCCCACAGGGCGCTTATTTTAAAGTGTTTATTCCAAGCTGGGGTGCATTTTTGGACAGGGGAGGTTTTTCGACAGGTGCGCTCATGAACTTTAGTCCTGTACATATATCAAGAAGAAAACCGTTCAATGATCCAACATGCTTTTCTTCGCATTTCACTAAATAAAAAAATATATACTATACAATTACAACGTCGTATTTTATCTTCGTCAGTATTATAGCCAATAAACATTCTGATTTTATCTTGAGCTTTGATGATTCTAAAATTGAGAGAGGACCATTTTCAAGTAATCACTGTAGTCAGTGGTAAAGTTACATAGTCACAGGAAAACGCTTGCTTATGTATGCAGACTTGATTAGGTATCCTGACGTGATTACCATCAGTTCAAATAGAAGTTCCGCTTATTGGGCGCTTATTCGAAATGAGTGCTTATTTCGTAACTGGGCTATTATTCACTCATTCACTCAAAATTGCAAATGGCGGTAGTAATATTACGAATGGTTGTAAATCCCTTATGAAATCAACTGAAACGTCAATAACAAATGAATGCTCAATTCGCATTCACGATCAAGGCTTTTCGTACGATTTATCGTCGAGAAAAGTCAATTTAAGGAAAATGAAATTAATAACTTTATTTGCCAACTCATTCATCTGGTTAAATATCAATCAGCTTGAAGTTGCTTGAAAAAGAAGACCGGTTGATTTAGTCGTGCAAACTTGACTTGGTGTCCAATATGTCAGGCCTTTTCATATATTTTTAGTGAGCAACCTGACGGACAGAGGTCACATAGAAAAAGTTCAACTTGCCATATATCAGGGGCGGGTTAACCGGTCGGCCAAATTGAACGTGGACCGGGGGCCGGACGCTTAAGATGCCGCGGGTCTGCTCTTGACAAAAATGCATGCCACCCATGATCTTCTAAAAGCGATGGTAAATAATATGAGTTCTTAGTACTATGATACTCCAATCTCACGTTGACCTAATGAATTGTAGGATTTCTGAATCAAAACTAAAAGCTGGCCAAGTTTAAATATTTTAGCTTATAGCTTGCTTCGCAGAGGGCGAAACAGTGCGCGGAGTTTGATTATTTTGTTTGTTTGTTTGTTTGTTTGTATTCTTATTTTACTTCGATTTTATTCCTAGTTATACACATACATATACATATATACCTACAACTAATCCAAATCGAATCTACGCATGAATAAATAAGAAAATACATACGAAAATACATTAGCTAAATATCAAAACAACTTGGAAATTAGACATAAAATTTACAGGGTATATATCATTTTCCTCATACTTACAGACGTTACATTTAAAACTAGTACCATTCCATTGTTTTATCATTTGTTTGAAGCTGTTAAGATTGTCAGCTGATTTTAGTTCATTTGGTAGACAGTTCCAGGTCTGAGATCACATGGCTTTAAGATTATAAAACGTTTTGTGTCTCCCACCTCATGACAACTCAAATAGATAGATTCGCTTTATGAAATGACTCTGTCATATATTTACTATGTATGTATTTACCTGACATAGTAGCATCAATCATGCGATCATACGCAGTCCTCTCTTCGCTAAGTGGATAGATATGAAGGAATCAGGGGCGTGGCAAAAGGCTTTTGGACGGGCAACGTAGCAAAGGCAACTTATCAATAGGATTAAACAATAGGCGCTATAGTTACTGACAAGCCATGATATTTTTGCTGAATTATACTGATAGTCCAAAAACTTAAAATATATTAAAAACTAAAGAAATTGACAGTTGAGTTCAAAGTGGTATGCTCTAGATCTAGAGCTTTTGTAGTTTCCTGACCCATTTGTTAAGTGTTTCTCCTGTATGATATATTGATGAGTTCATTAGCGTTCAACTTGAAAATTTGTTGTCCTAGGCTTCAGTTGCACGGTTTTCGATGAGAAGATATGTATTTCTTTGCGTGCCTGCCTTGTGAAGCTACCTTTTTGTGAGGTATTTGATTTAACTTTGCTTACAGATCTATCGTGAGTACTTTTTTGTAGTTCCTCATAGCAACTGCCCTATTTGATAGAAAATGTACAGTCGTAACGATAGGAGGGACAAGTATACCATGTTTGTTACTTCTTGTCTATATTGCGATCCGTGGCAGTGACCCATTTACGTTCGTGGCTAATTAGCTTTATAATTCTGGAAAACATATGCTAGGAAAGCAAGTGCACTGTTATTGAGCAAATCATTATTAACTATTAAGGGGGGCTCTCCTCTCATTCGGACTACTGGGAAAGTTCTCATTTAAGAAATTCCATTATTCATGCAGATTAGACAATGTTACATATTATGTATTGTTGGTTGCTAATGGTCGTTTTCTATAGTATAATGCATTGAGTTAATGGAATTTTGAATATTACGAAATGAAATGAAATGGTGACTGAGCCACTGTGACTTAGTCGTGATATTACTTTCTGGAATGTATGGTCTCTATATATTCATTATAAGCGACCTCCCTTCAGAGCTAAAAATCACGAGCAAGATTACTGACATTTACAGGGATTAGTGATTATACCTTGGTTGAGATAGTCTCTGATGGTGACGCAGAAGGACCCACCATGGTTGGGTCCGACACGACAGAGAAATTGTTAAGTTTTACACTCTAGGATGGCTTAAAAACCATCCGCCAGACTACAATTTGACAGCAGATTTTCCAAGCATATTTAAGAACATGTAGATCTACTCAGAAAGTTCTAAATCATATGGATTTACCGATCAATTTTGAGGTTGGGGGTCGTACCCCCATACGCTACGCCCCTGGTCATTTTGATCATTCGCATAGCTGTCAATGACTCCATCCATCTAGGTGATCCCATCCTGCGATCTTTTTTTATTATCATTATGACTATCACTTTATATATTTTAGGGGGTAGCCCCAGTGGTGTAGAAGTAAACTGATAGCTACGGGGGCTCTTTGCGTACCCGAATTTTATAAGAAACTAAGAACTATGTCCAAATAGTCATATAAGAAACTGAGAGAGTGGTCTGGCGAGGAAAGCTTTACTACTTGTTATACAGCTATAATACTGTTGCCTAATAATACTTGTTTCATGTTAATACCATTTACAAGCAAGTCACTAGCTGAGGGTGAAAAGGAGCTGCGCCCCCGCGCCCCCCCCCCTCTTCTACACCATTGGGTAGCCCTTCAACCTAAACTACTAAGAAAAATTGCATGTAATTGTCACATTTGTAAGTAAGCAATAAGGAACATTGTAAATAGGAAGACCAGTTGGGCTATATTAGTTTTTAAAAAATTGTTTTAACCAACTATAAGTTAATGTTTTATCATTATTAGTATATTATTATTATTACCTTTCAAGCGGTCATGTATAACTTACAATCTAAAGAGAAAATGGATGTTACATACATATATCTTGCTAATGCACTCAGGAACGATTTTGGCGATCGCAAGGACTTTGATTGCTGGGATGAAACTTGCTCTTCATCATCATCATCATCATTAATTTATTTATAGTAGGCTAATAGAAAAAACAATAGCTAATTTACAGCTAATTAAGGCCTACGAATATTGCGTGTTATTGCTCTGTCACAGCGATCTCGATCCTCGCGATCGCCAGGGTCATTCATGCATGTTTCCACAAGATCGTTGGGATCACTGAGATCGCCGTCGGAATCTTTCGTAGCGATTTAAATGACTTAGTGAGAATATTGAATTCAAGAACCTAATGTTTGTTATAAAGCTCTCTATATACTGTATCTTGGTTGTAATTTTGAACACGAGGTTAAATCTCATTATGAGTGTTATTTCTTTATTCTATTGTATCAGCAATTTCGAATTGGATTACGTACATTTTCATCTCATTTCGTTTAAAATTCCTTAATGCTGGTATACAGGGTCGGTGGTGCAGCATTTCTGGTCTGTGGAGGGGATCGAGCGGACAGATTAAAATTGCAGGGATATAGATGGTACTAAGATGAGTACTAAAGTACATTTGCTATAAAAATGAAGGACCTACAGCCCCCTAGCCCCCCTCGGGCTCGCTATCCACGGTATAACGAATAGTATCTAATTATGTTTATCCGAAATTGTTTTAAACCAACTATTAGCAATATCAAGACTATAAAGAATAAGAAGTAAAATCAGGCGCTTTTACGCAATAGGACATTATTTGCAAATTTTTCAGTTATTATCTCCCCCTCTCCAGTTCCACACGTAAGTGGTAGGATTTCGGTTACACCTAGTTTACTTATCGGAGCATTCTTAAATCTTAATGCCAACCGATCTGCTATAGCTACCGTGATCAATTGTTGGTGCGATCGTTCTTTGAATTCTTTTCTAGGCTAGTCAGGATTTTTTCCTTGGCTAGTCAGAGTCTTTCCTTGGTTTTTCGTACAACATTGACGCTTGTCAAATAAGTACACCAGATAAAAATGGCGTTCATAGCTTTACAACCTTCAAAATCTCGGGAAGAGAGGAATAGACCCAACGCGACATCAAAGTATGAATAGAAGTCTCGTATTTATGCCCCCTAGTTTATGAGGAAAGCTAGCTAATAGTATCTTCTAATAATGTTTTAATTGTTTTCCCACATAACAGTCATTTGCTTTACTAAAGAGCATGATTTACTAAAGAGCTTGATTAAAGAATTAATATGCTCTTTCATTTGTGCAATGGCTGTGTCATTCATTCCTCGTGATGGCAGTCGTACGCCCTGCCACGTGTCCGAACATGTGCCATGTGTAATAAACTCTCTGTCATAATATTTTATGTTTGACATTGGCTCAGTGAAGATTGCAATCGTTTGTGAAATAATCTAATTGTATTTTCATAATAAACAAACTCACTAGCGATAGTGATATAGAATCTCTTTCGCTGCAAAATTTCATAGGGAGTTTTTGTGAAGCGTTGAAAATCAGGAAACATTTTCTGTAGGGTAGATTGCGCGAATAGAGATGAATGAAACATCTCGTCCTCTGTCCTCTTGGGTTTGTTACTTCTAAATCGAGAAATGAATCGTAGTCTTGGATTTTGTCTTTTGGAAATGAATTGTGGTTGCAGGTCTGATGAATCTTGAACTGAATCTTAGTCTTGGATTCTTCAAGCTAGAAATGAATTTTGCTATTGATTGATTAACTGATTGATTGATTGATTGATTGAATGAGTGATTGAGTGATTGATACATTGATTGGTCTATACTTGGCTAGATGATTGATCAACCAATAAATTTTACTCGCTGCTAGACTGATTTCTGACCTGAATACTGAACTAAATGATTGCTTCTCTGATTTACTACTTGACTGGCTGCTTAGCTAAATTACTGGCTTTCCATGTATCCGATGATATATCCATTGATCGATTAATGTATCCATACTTGCTGGCTTCATTAATCGACATAATCGGTAAATCTACTCCGGCCAAAGATTATGCTTCTCATGTCGTTTAGATCATTGTTGGGCAACCTGCGGCTAGCGAATAGAATTTTGTAGCCTGTGAGTAAATAGCCCAGTTCTTGGTTAACTTCTTTGTAACGTAGAATTGTTTCGATGTGATAGGCTCCGACTAATTATGCAAGCTTCGCTTAGTTTAGCCATACTATGGTTTAGCATACCATTGGACCACTGGTAGAAAGGATTTGATGCATCTGGCCCACCCTCCTAAAAGGCTACCCACCCTTGTTTTAGATAATAGATTAGCCAGGTGTTTTAGTGATGGTTAGATTGCAAAATTTCATGTTTACTTGCGTAGGTTGTTTTTTTATCATTGTTTGTTGAAAGTTAATATTTGATAGAATCCAATCACTTGATTTTTAGTCTATTCATAGAGGAATAGAATTAAGTAACCTGCTGTTTCTTTGTCTTTTTCCCAATTTATCGTAATCTAGATTTGGTGATCACATCAGGATGAATTAATATGCAATTTAAAGAACAAATGACGTGATATGTTTCATTTGGTCTCCATCTATCATTTTTGGTATACGTAGACTTCGGTAGCATTACCCCCTTCTCTGTAATGCAACAGCAGATTTGGATACAGAGAGAGATCACGCTTGCTTAAGGGGTGAGATAAGTTCTTTGGTTACAGTTCAGAAGTTAATGGGTATAAGCCCCTCTTGTTGTAAGTGATATTGTAATCACATTTGCGTCGGCCTAATTTCCCTTTCTTTGTTCTAGATCTCTAAACCATAGCTTACTTTAAAGTTGTTCCACATCGACAATATAAAAGAGCCGTCTTGTTTACTTAAAAATACATTTCTGATTCAGTGTAATATCAGGGGATTCTCCGATAAACAGGACGCTTTCCTTTAAGAGTCGCCTTTGTACTTCCTATAATCTCCAAGATAAACAGGGATCATTTGCACTGGATCAGGCCAATCACCTTTGCTCACTGCAATCATTCTTGGATCGTATTATTCCCGCGTAGTATTGTGCAATGGATTTATGGAAAGCTATTGCCGCTTAGGAGTAATTAACTTTTTAAGGAAAGGAATGCCGCAAGTTTTTTAGCAACTATTGAACTATATTGTTTTGATACTCATGCAAAGAGAAATTCCTCAGAGAGGGGAAGGGGAGGGCAGGGCAGGGTAGGACAGGGCAGGGGAGAGATACATTTCCTATGGAAACTGTCATTGAAGAGTCTGCTTTCTAGTGTAGAACGGTCGCTAACTGAAGAGGAGTGGATTACAGTAATCAAAGATTAGTGTCACGTGCAAAATGTGCCACGTTCTGCATTGGCACAAGAGGATGTCTGCATCTGGTTTGTTGAACGAAATCAGAAGAAAGGCATTACTCTGAACCAATTAGCAGGTGTAGCTTCAAGATTGCAAGGATTTTGCGATTGGTCTGAAGCATAAATAGTACTGATACGGGTCCATCACTGGACAAAATTTAATGCTAAAATATTCCACATATTTTTGACAAGTAGCTTATTAGCAAAATAATGTCAGATCTTAATTTTTAGCCTATAGGCTATCTTAGGTAGTTAGACTAATTGCCAAGATGTTTCATCATTTGACTAGAAAACCTATCATGTGAAACATATGCCCTTAGAAAAATAGAGCTTTGCAAGTTTCCAAATGTGAAGACAGCATCATGCGGAGCAGAGCCTCCGTCATTAAAGAAAGTTTAGTTGGAATACCCTTGTTGGTAGTTTAAAGCAAGAACCAACACTGGCAAGTGTTTAAAAGAAAATAAAAAGCTGGAAAGGTGAACAGCAGGTGTAGACTAAAATTAGCTTATCAGAACAAGGTATCAGATTCTTTTCATTTTTAAATATTTTCATTTACTAGGACATGTTAATTCGGTCTTGATTAATATTTGTTAGTATCATTCTAGAAGACCTGCAGTAAATAATGAATATATAAAATATATTAAATATATCAAATATATGAAATATTAAAGCACAATTTCTCATGTCGTCCTGGTTATTCATTTCGTCTTGCGTTTTAAGACTGAATTGCTCTATTTGAAATATGTACTCTATATCATACGCATTGACGTATGATTTATACTGTGGCGTAGCGTGCCCGTCTTAGATCGGGTGGTGTAAGGCTGAAAACTTAGCAAAATTGATGAGTTACCGACAAGGCCCCCCTTTTAAGTCACTGCTTGTATTGACATTGAGAGCTAAAAACCATGACCAAATTTACACTCATTTCCAAGGATCAGTAATTACACCTGGGGGTAGATAATCTGGGGGTAGACAGTTTTTGTGTCCGAAGCAGCAAGACAATTTTGAAATTTTACCCTCTAGAACACCTTAAAAGCGATCTTTCAGATTAAAATTTGATAGAACAGATTTACCGAATAAGTGTGAATACATTAGATTAACCAACAAAGTTCTAAATCATATATATTTACTGACTAAGTTTCAACGTTGGGGGGCGTCGTACCCCCACCCTCTCCTCCAGCGCATGCTATGCCCCCGTAGATTTAGAGTACATAGTACATATAGAACAATTGAGTGTTTATCTATGTTATATCATTAAATTTATCTGTTGGATCATTTCTAATCACTGCAGATAAGAGACTTTGGTATTACTGAAGAAACACTACAGAAGTTTTCAGCTGATTCGAATGCTTTTGTTACTAATAGACGCCTTGAAAACGCCAACTGCCTGGTTTTGCCAAGGTTTGTTGTCAATCGGGACGTAACAGTCTTGTGTTCTCAATCTTGAAATCATGCCCTTAATTCTTAACTACAAGTTAAATGTTAAACCTCAAGTTAAACATTTTATGAGTTAAATAGACTGTTTTCATTTCACCTTTTGTGGAGGAAGGTAATTCTATCGACCTTCTGGTTTCGTTCTATTAGCGAGCACTTTGCAAGGATTGCTTCACCACGTAAGCTAGACAGTAGTGAGCTCGAGGGTAGGGAACACCGGGAATCTGACAGTTTCAGTGCAACACTAGCCTTTTCCTGCTAATTGAGCTGAAGCAATCCCTCACAATGATGGACTTTTGCTGTAAGTATTCTTAGACCGAATATGAAGATGGCTTAGACACACAACAGCTTATTCCATTATCATAGCAGTCTACAGCGATGGATATCCCTGTTTCTTTCCTTGTTAAATTGATAACTTATTCTACATTAAGTCTATTTAAGATTTTAAAAACTTTAAATGGAGAGGATATTGACTAATATATATTTGTATGCATTTAAATATATTTATTTTATTTACATGCTTAAGCGCCTCAAGCACTAAGAGATCT
Source organism: Mastigias papua (assembly GCA_964019165.1). Taxonomy (NCBI): domain Eukaryota; kingdom Metazoa; phylum Cnidaria; class Scyphozoa; order Rhizostomeae; family Mastigiidae; genus Mastigias; species Mastigias papua. Next base: position 14,909,422 of record OZ025272.1, on the reverse strand, counting down.
TAAATATCATATATTTTGAACAAGAAAACATGTTTAAACGTTTAGATTTGCGTCTTTATTTGAAATGTTTCGACTTGTGACAACACTCTAGAAGCAACGATCACTAAGAAATTTTATAATGATAAGTGGAGACTCAACAAAAAGCTTCAGCTTTTAAAACTTTCCGGCACAAGCCTTCACCAGTTCAAAATATGTATACAAATATGTATAAATATATGAATCATATAAAATATATCCGTAATAGTGTTTCCATGAAGGAACTATATTTTTTAAAAGACTTGTGTGACAAAGCGTAGGCCTGAAGTAAGAAGCTCTGGAATGCTTTTATGTTTTCAGATACCTTGACCTTTTCATATGTAAGATGAGCATAGCTCCAATAAAGCCTGGGATTAGCACTCCATAAGTGATATTGAAATAGTATCTGGATTACCGAAGCGTCGCCTCACAATTCAAAAGGATAGCAAGGAATTTCAATAAATAACGATAAATTTTCTACTAGGCAATCTAAAACCTGCCCCCCCACCCCCCAGGAAATACTTATGGCTTGCCCTGAATTTTTCATACAAATAGCAAACTCTTTTGAATTCTGAGTTACAGAAACAGAACAGGACTAGGGAAGTAGCTGCTGCAAGTGAGAGGATTCTCAAAAACTTGTAACCTCTTGGAACATTTATGACTGTTTAGTTTGTCCATTATATCACTTATTTTGTTAACACACCCATAAAATCCTTCAGGTTTTCAGCATCTAAATAAAAGATTCTTGTTTACTTTGTCGATATCAAAGTAGTTTTTCTCTTTTTGCTTTATTCTCAAATTACTTACTCTATCTCTCAAAGAAGCGTACACGTTTTCTCTATTTGGTAAAAGTGCATAGGACTGGAAAAATTATGTTGGTTTCTATCCTGTACGAAGTTACCTTTGATGTTCCTACTTACCCATCTATTTCTTGCTATCCCCAGTTGCCATTTTCATTCCCTTCTCATGTTTAATTATTTTACCGGTGTAATAATGTCATGAAAAAGTTGAAAAGCCATTGCTCATACATGTTACCGAACTCAATAAACACTAAAACATAGTCGCTGATCCTAGAAAGCTCTCTCTCCATAAATAAGCCATATTTTCGATCCTATCGTTTCAATAGTATGGCTTGTTAGAAATAGCCCCGAGGCCTATATAGCTGAAGCACCAATGGGGACGAAAGAGACGTACTAAATGGAGAGGGAGATAGGATCAACTTTATTGACTTTAATCTTGAAAGAAGAGACTTCAAAAGATCTGCAGGAAGGTGTGACGCTCCATAGTTTACAAGTTCTTTGAATGAATTATGATTTGTTGGAGAGAATTTGAGAATTAAATAGCAATGCTTTCGTTGATAATTTTTGATAATTTTCTTGCTAGTTTTATGCGAAACTTATCATTATGACCATTTGATTTCGTTATCAGCCTAAGCAGAGCTTCGATCGTTTCAATAAGCAGGAAGATCCCGGATGCTTCACCGTTCGATAGCTACGAAGAAATGAGAAGGCACTGGAAACGAATGGTTAGAATGTGCTGTATTTTCCTTACAGACTGTTCCCCTTTCGCTTCCAATAACTTGCTCGCTATGATAATATAGACTCGAGATTTTGTTTTTGAACTAGCGATGCGTAATTTACTATGGTAATCGTTTCTCTCAGCATGGAATCCATTTACCATCAAAGGAATGCAATGCTTATTACAACGTTTGCATGTTCCATGAAAAAGTACTCACGTATCCTTTCTTGTGTATAGAATGGTAATGGTAAGCCCCATATGAGATTCATACTCTAAGCAGTGATGCAGTGGCTGGGAGACAGAGGTTTTATCAGAAATTTGAGACTTTTTCTACTTTTCTTACCACTTTTATACTACAATTGCCACTTCTGGATGGCTACAGCTAAGGGAAATTTTCCGTAGTCTTTCACTTTTGGCAACCGCACACCCCAAAAACATATATATTACCTCTCACTGCACCCCTAACTCTGCGGTGTGATTTCTAGAGATGACACTTATTGGAGTCGTCCATTTCGTGAGGTAGGCTAGCTAGTCATTTTCCCGCTCCCTCCCTCTTCGTAGTTTTGCTTTCAAGCCTTGCTCCCTGCATATTCTAGCCCTATTTCTGCCTGAAAGCCTTTCTCTCTGTGGATTCTAACCGTAGTTCTACCTTCAAGCCTTGTCTTCTTCTGGTTGAACATATTGGTATTGTTTTTGCATTTTGCATATTAACATCCTTTCTGTTCAGCATTGTTGAATCTTCACTTTATGTCTATAGTTCTATATTACACGTTGCAAGACTTCCATTTTCAGTAAGAGATTAATACCTCGTTTACATTATATCGAATAACTGCTTGATCCCTACAAAAATTGTATCAGAACAATTTTCGGTCTTCACATCCAAGTGATCTGTTACGAAACTTGCTTGACTAAACGATACAACTTTTGTACATGCTACGAAAGCGGAGCACTGTTGTACCAGTGTTTACCGAAACTATAGGTATAGTGTAAATCCAAATGCATGGAGCAGTTTCGTAGCAGATCAAAAAAGTGACCCGATACATTATAAATGAGTGAAACTTCTATAAGATCAAGATCTCTTCCATCAGCAGATTGTTTAGATCTTCCTATTGCTACATAATTGTTTGAATGCAATTGTGTGGAACTGTCTGTCTGTAAGTTAAACTTTGTCTAGGATTCTACCAATGCAATTTAATATACGCTCTAAGTATCTCATACGTTTGTGCCTGGTTGTATCCTTATATATTTACATAGATACCCATCTGTTTGTATTCGAAGTCATAGTCCTTTGGTCTTCAATCGATGTGATGACGATTTCATCTTGCAGTCATTTCTTACAGATCTTGTCACACGTTTGCCCTCTATTTGCGGAACTACTACAAGGTTCAGCAAAACTGCACTTTTTCCAGAGGTATGTTGAAATTGATTGTGATAACTGTGACCCAACATTCGAAGATGGACTATTGTATCTTACCAGGATATGGAAAACGATCGTAGAGAGGATTTGTGGTGGTCTTTCATAGGCCATCTGTCGGTTGCTGTTGCTCTGTGACTGTAGCTTAACATATGTACCCATTGACGGGATCTAATTTGAATATGATACTTTGCAAATGTTGTTGTATGCAATAAAGTTAGCATGGAATAATTCCTATATAGTAGCAGGATCTTCTTTCGGTATGTTAGATTAGATTCTAATTTGATAGAAACTCTCCACAGAGATGAGGTCAGGAAAATTGCTATCAACATTTCATTGTAAATCGGATGTTAAATGAACAGTTTATAGTGGAGTCAACTGGCCCTCTATTATACCTTCATTATCGCCTTCAATGCGGGTTGCAGACACCGTAATGGAAAAGTGTCTAAGGTTGCAGGTGAATTCTACAGCAAGCTGGATTTTCTGCCAATAAGCTGTTCGAGCTAAGGATATTTCACCCTGTTCCACTTGTAGAATCATTGTCAAAATTCCTTGGAAAAACCAACTGAAAAATGCAATCTATTTGAAAATAGCACGTTTCCAGTCAAACGTGAAGGCTAGTGACCCCCTCCTTCCTTGAAACAGTGTTGAGATAAAGGCCTAGTTGCCACAGTGTTAATTGAGAGCGAATCCACTTATTTGCTGCAAGTAAAATTTGTTTAACTCGACATTGGTCTGACGGGGAATGAGGGAGTTTGCTCAATCAATCAGAAAGTAGTGTAAATATTCGAACACTTTTTGTAGGAATCGCACTTGCATGATAGATGATTTAGAGATTTGAATTTACTTACTATGTAGAAAGCAAAAGATGATATTATATGAATTACTTCTTTCAGAAAGCACTACGTGGGGCAAATATAAATGCAGACTTCTTATGTAGAAAACAAGCTCTAAAAGGAACGTCAATGAAGATGAAGGAAACGCCAGGATTTGAAAAGATATGCAGTGAAGATGACTCAATGAAGAAGAAGATTAAGGAAACATTAGAACTCAACCAGAGATGCAATGAAAATGGCTCAATGAAGATGAAGATGAAGATTGTGGAAACAACGGAACTTAACAAGAGACTGAGCGAAGATGGCTCAATGAAGATGAAGATTGTGGAAACATCAGAACTTAAAAAGAAATTCAATAGCACAGTAGAAGGTGAGCAGGAAAATATTACTTTCGTAGCACGTGAATGTGATTTTTCTTTAATATTGCATATAATAGAAACACCTAATAGAAAAATCAAAGTATATGGTACTCCTTGTATTGAAATTTGAAAATGGTGTATTGTTGATTTCACTTGTAATTTCTAGCGTCTTACATAGAGCATAAGCGCTTTAAATTATACTTCTTGGTTAATTATTTTTCAAGCATCTTCCTGGTTTCCAAGGGTTCTGCTATATTATTCATTCGCCAAGTCTGGATTTTCCAAGAGGATATACATTACCTTTTATTCTGGGAACATACACAAGTCTAAAGCTTATTTCGCGATCACCAAGTCCTTTGCCACAACATACCGTGACCTACATTTTTTCAGAACGTTACGTTTTGCATAGACAATATATATATGAAAATATCGCGAGTAATTTTAATTGCAGCTATATTTGAAAGAAATGCTATTTACATTCGTCTTTTCCAAATATCGTCCCTCGTGTTTTTATAGGCGACGGAAGTCTACTTTTAGTATAGTAACAATTTCGCTGAATAGAGCATGGCGCCTTGTTAGATATTATCTCAGGACAATCGCTAAAAAATTACTTCAACATAAGCGACGTATGTCATTTGGAATAGTGATGTGGTGGTGTAACAATGCGACCTGGCTAATCAGCAGAATTGAAAATTTTAAAACTGTTTTCGTTTGACGGTGTGACATCAGTGTGTGACATGACCTGGCCTTGCCGCTTTGAAATCTCTGATTAGCTGATTTACAATTGATAACTGTGATGGAACTGCCCAGTTTGCTCATCTATTTTGGACACATTTGATGATTATATTAGACATGGCATTTTTAAGAAACTTCCACTAGTGGGGACAATTCCACAATAATAGAAGAAACTTTTTTACACAGTAGACACATCGGTACAAAAAAGACAACACTCATTCAACGTCCACGTTCATAAAATCCCATTTTCTTTTTTACATTATGCTAGAACAACCCTAAAGAGTAATAATCTTCCCTTGAGAAAGTTATAGAGTAGGCCCAAGCAACTGAGGAAATTTTGATTTTGCCCGCCACTACTGGGTAAGACATTATTGGACGAAATGGGGACTTTCCCTAATGGTTAGTAGGAATATATTCCTTCTTCTCCAGAAGAGTTGTTCAATTAGCATATTCTTCAATATAGCTTACCTCTTGCTTTCAAGTCTCTTTGTTGCCATTGCACTTTCTTCACAAAATTCTCTAAAATCTAGGATTTGTCCTCTCTATACCACACGCACGTATACTTCTATTTTGATCCTTGCCAGTTGTCCCTCTGTGCTTATTTCACCCAATTTTAGGCTACCTATCTCTGATGACTTCTACAAACATTTTCTCGTGAATTTTTAATGCAGCTTCTTTGTTTATGCAAAGTACATGTTCAGACCACCATAATATAGTATGAATTTATTTGAATAATATACATTTACTTAAGCCCGGCTAAAAATAATTAACTAATACAGTACATTCCAATGCAAGGCACGCTCTCTTATTTTTTACCATTGAACGTTTGCTTTGGTTCAATGTTTTCTATTCAAATCGTCCACTGTGTCGAAAACATGAGGATTGCTTTGCTCTATACCAATCGTTGCGTCCTAGAATGTTTGTTATTCCATCAGTCATCCCTTCGGGCATGCTCTTCACTGGAGATCAGAGTTTCACTTTACTGCATCATTTTTCAAACAAATCTAGTGGTTGTTCTTCTTATTTCATTGCTTGTCTGACAATGTCTTGAGCTTGCCTTTTTGAAAATGCTGATTTTTGATATACTTGTATGTCATATATGCCAAAATAAAAATCTCGCTTTGAAAGCATGGTTTTCTTGATTTTATTGAAGCAGGAGTAGAGCGAGATGTGGTCAAAAAGCAGAAACTGGTTCCAACTTTTACAAAACGTGCTGCAGCTATACAAAGTAAAACACCTGATGTTCAGAATAAGGTTATGAAGTTGCAAACGCGGAAGTTAGGACCAACAGCCAATACCACTAAGAGGAAAGCAGGAAACTCTTTAGAGACATTTTCTCGACAAATGAACAACATGGTCGAAAATAAGCATAACAAAACAGCACCATTATCACTAGAAAAGGTGCCTAGTTGCACATTTAAACCTGAAAGAAGTTCATTAGACCTTTCAGAGCACTATATTGAAAGACAGCTATCGTTGTCTAAGTCCAGGAAACAACTTGCCAGTCACAGAAAGCTAAATGGAAACAGTATTGATACATCCACGACATTAAACGGTGCTTCTTCCGAAAAATTTCACCAAGCCCCAAAACTGCATGGAAATCAAAGTGCCCTTCCCAAAGCAATAGATGGCAGCATTAACGAGAATTCATGTGCTACAAACAAATCCCGAGATGCAACAAGTTCTACAGATGAAATGGCAAGGCAGACTGATGCTGTTAGCTTGGCCAAGGAAATTATCCTGCGGGCTGCGTTATCACAAAGTGATTCACCAACCAAGATCGACGACAAATACAAAAGCGAATCAATCGATAATGCTAAATCTGGTATTGGATTTATGCAAAATGAGGTAAGACATTTCATTAATAATTCATATCAGATATTGTTAGGTAAATTTAGTTATCAATTTCGGTATCTACCGCTTTAAAACTGTCTCGCTCACCACAAGCTGTTTCCTTACAGTTTATTTTCAGAAGTACAAAGCAAAACTATATAAGATTCGGTATTCCAGTATTGCCTTAAAGATACTGTTTTGAAGCACGGGCTAGCCACTAAGTAATCAACTCTTTTGTTTGTTATGATATGGAAAGTACAAAGGAAGCCTATATCGCATAGCTCTGAGACTCCATAGGTTGCAACTATGTCTTGGACTTCGAGCATAGAGTATATGAATATCATCGTTGTGGTATGGGCTACACGAAAGAGTGTCATATCTCATACTTATGAGACTTTTAGGTTGCAACCATGTCATGAACTTCAAGTATAAGGTATATGAATATCATCGTTGTGGTATGGGCTACACGAAAGAGTGTCATATCTCATACTTATGAGACTTTTAGGTTGCAACCATGTCATGAACTTCAAGTATAAGGTATATGAATATCATCGTTGTGGTATGGGCTACACGAAAGAGTGTCATATCTCATACTTATGAGACTTTTAGGTTGCAACCATGTCATGAACTTCAAGTATAAGGTATATGAATATCATCGTTGTGGTATGGGCTACACGAAAGAGTGTCATATCTCATACTTATGAGACTTTTAGGTTGCAACCATGTCATGAACTTCAAGTATAAGGTATATGAATATCATCGTTGTGGTATGGGCTACACGAAAGAGTGTCATATCTCATACTTATGAGACTTTTAGGTTGCAACCATGTCATGAACTTCAAGTATAAGGTATATGAATATCATCGTTGTGGTATGGGCTACACGAAAGAGTGTCATATCTCATACTTATGAGACTTTTAGGTTGCAACCATGTCATGAACTTCAAGTATAAGGTATATGAATATCATCGTTGTGGTATGGGCTACACGAAAGAGTGTCATATCTCATACTTATGAGACTTTTAGGTTGCAACCATGTCATGAACTTCAAGTATAAGGTATATGAATATCATCGTTGTGGTATGGGCTACACGAAAGAGTGTCATATCTCATACTTATGAGACTTTTAGGTTGCAATCATGTCATGAACTTCAAGTATAAGGTATATGAATATCATCGTTGTGGTATGGGCTTTACGAAGGAGTGTCATATCTCATACTTCAAGGCTTTTTAGGCTGCAATTTGTCATGGACGTGAACGATTTCATTTCCCTGCGAGAATAGAGCGGTATCTTATTTGCCTCTCAACTCCTAAAGCACTTGCATGTTACACCCAGGCACATTTCTTCACTCCAAATGGTCATCGTTTATTCGATCTTGCATTGCTTAGGGGAGGCAGAAAATATCAATCAGTTGCGATGAGATCTACACCTGATAACTGCTATTCGAAGTTATCGCATCAAGTTATTTAGGAGCAAGAGCTTTAAATAGGTGATTTCCTTGAAACTCGTCTACTTAATTGGCTGCCTTATCAGTAATTAGATAAAGAGAGGCTGGATGACAATTTGCGGAGGTGTTTGCATTTTTAGAGCAACTTAAGCGCATGTTCATGCCAACTTGCAGGTTACTGATCGGATAAGATAAAGAGAATTTGTAACGGCTTTGAATTCAGGTGTTACAGTTGGCCCGCCACTGTTCACAATAAAGCGATATATCTCAAGTATGAGAGGACACACCGGAAACCTTGCTAATTTCCTTCGTGATGGAAGTTCTCATTAAATTATCTATTTTATTTGAACCACAGTAGAATAGCTTATAGCACAACTTCCAATAAGCGGCGGAAGCTTGAGTCATTGGTCGAGTTTCTGATCAGTTTAGTACGTTTGAACTCGAGCACTTTCATTAAATGTCTTCAGAGTGTAGAGATACCAAAATTCTCTATAATCTCCTTCAATGCTTCTTCAGAAAAAGGAATTGCACAAAATGCTTCTGGGCAACCAGTTTTGATGCTTCAGTTGACTTTGTTGAGAAGCTTCGTTATCAATGTAAACGTTTGGAAAATCCCAATCTTCTTATGTTGTTGTTGCTGCTGCCACCGCTGGGTCATTTGCCGTTCAAATGCAAAGGGCTTTCGTTAGCGATGAAATGCAAGCCATGAGATTGAAACTCAATCCTGTTCAATGAAAGTTATTAACTTTCAATTTCTGGAATATCATCATTAGTGTGTAAGGGATTTAACTACACGTATGATTAAACTCAAGGTCGTAGTGGGAAATAATGATCGACGCCAAGTAACAAAAATTGATAGAAATATTTTTCCGTGTCTTTGTTTACTTCTTAAAAATATTGTCTATTCATACAGCTTCCTCAATATTCAATATTGTAAAGCATATAACCAATAAACTAGGGCTCGACGATGGAAGGGGGTAAAGGTTTGAGGATGGTGAGCGTTTAATGGCAGTAAGAGTTTGAAGTTTAAGGCCTAATTCATACGTCGAACTTGTGTCGAGTTAAATTCAATTGCCATTAAGTCCAACATAAACGCGACAAAAGTTCGGCTTCAATTCATGCGTCAAATTTATGTGAGATGTAATGCAAAAATATCACCAGGCTGGGACGAGCATTGACGTTGCCTTGGTGACAACGTAGCCACGACAATTTTGCTCGCCTTCCGCCTTAAACGCTTCAACGTGATTTGTGCACTTTTGGAAACTCGACTGGTTTAGGTTTAATATTAATACATATAGCTTTACATTCCTCAACTTCATTGTATGGCCTGTCATCTTAAGAACAGCTTTTTTGAAAGCTCTTGTAAGTATTGGACTCTGATAGGCCACATAAACATTTTGCCATTCAATAGGAAGATAGTGGCTCTCCTTTCAACATTAAGTAGGCAAAGGCTACGACAAAGGTTGCCTTTGCAAAGAGCAATTCGTCTTTTGGTGGTACGAAGAAGACATGTTCCATCTCCTGTCCATAACTTTTAACCAGCTGCTTAAAACTCGTTTTCCCTGAATATCCTTCTTCTGAACATTCTTCATCGCTGGTAACTTCAAATTCTCCGTCAATTACATAATTACTAGCCATGTTTTCTTTGCAAGATGAAAAATTGCGCGTTCTTCTCAACTTACTACGCATGCTCGCAACCTCGCGATTAGTGCAAACGCCGGACCAGACTCAAAATCAATTGAATTTGACTCGACACAAATCCATCGTCTGAATCCAGGTCGCACTTGTGTTAGATCATCTAAGAGAGCATCATAAACTTGAGTCAAGTTTGAGTCAAGTTTAGCAAGTGGATTCATACGATAGATTTGTCTTGGATTTGTCATAGATTTAATGCAAATAATTGAATTTAACTCGACACAAGTTCGACGTATGAACTAGGCCTTCGACGTATGAACTAGGCCTAAGCTTGGCAAATGTTTCAAGGTGGTAAAAGTTTGAAAGAGGTAGGAGCTTGAAGGTGGTATGAGTTGGAAGGTCGTAAGATTTCGAAGGTGGTAGGAATTAAAGGGTGGTAAGAGTTTGAAGGAGGTACGATTTTGATTGTGGTAAGTGTTTGGAGGTGAAAAGGTCTGACAGTAATAGGGTTTGTTGGTAGATGATAGATAAAGGATAGAATGTGGCAATAGTTTAACGTTTTTAAAACTGTTTGAACTTGAAATGTCTATACAAGTCTTGACAAGTCTAGAAATTGTCCTACGTGCAAATTTCTGTTACGAAGTTAAGGAAAATTCCACAAATATTTGGCCCATGCTATCCTCTCCAGTAACACCTAAGACATAATAATGATGAACTCTTTTGCAGCTGTTTTCAGGCCCTGCTGATGACAACGATTTTAAGGAGCCTGTGCTCAAGAAGCCACGATCAAAGGCAATTGTGCAGGAGAAGCTTAATGTAATTGAACTTGCAAGGAAAAACGAGGTAAGAACTTTTAACGGCTTTATGGCAAACTAGTTAACATTTTACCGGAACTTAAGTAAATATGTAAGTATGTAGGCATGGTAGGTAAACAGTGAGATTTGTTTCATATTAATCAAATGAGCATACGTTACCAGCCTACCATCAATCGAATCTGAGCTTGTAATAAGAAACTCTTATTACCAAAACGAGTGTAGTACTTTGTTGCAAGAGCTAGTCGCTACTCAATTTTACTTCACTACTGCTCAAATAGAGGGAACATTCTTATAGCATACTGAAAGGCTTTTTCGTGCGACACTTGTCAGAGTATGAAACGTCGGATAACGACCGAAAGGTGACAGGCTGGATGCGTATAGATTCACGTGAAAACGTGAATGCTGCTTCAGGTTGGCCATTGAGATGAGGAGAGATTTTTACTATCAATCCGCATTAGTTTATATATTTAAGTTCACGTTTCAGTCGTCATCCAAATTTTCATACTACGACGAATCTCAGACGAAAAGCTTTCAGTATGCTGAAAGAATGTTCCCGCTTTTCGAGCAAATAGTGAAAAACTAGCGAGTTGTCTAGAATGTAAAAGTAATTGATCTTAACGTTATCTAGAGATTGATAAATCAAACTAGATCTCATGAACACACATTGTGTTAGTTTTGATGAAAGGATGTGCCTTACTTCACAATTCAAACTTTTTCCCAATTTACGAATCCACAGATTCCAGAAATGAATCAGACTTGCAGTTATTCTAGGACTTGAGCCGAATTTACCGAACTATGTTGCTTATAATGTGACTCAGTTTTGCCGGTCTGCTACTCTAGCATTCAGCTAATGTCTCCCCGTAGCTCAGAAAGTTATGTTGAATGTGCATTAGATTTGGTTTGCAGAGGCGAGAGTTCGATTTACAGCCCCATAGTTTTTTTTCATGACTTGTATCTATTACTTTTGTAAGGACGACGCTCCTTACGTTTTGTTTCCCCTGTTTTAAATGACTACTCACACCAACTTACACGATTGCCGTAAAGAGAAGTCAAGCTTGCCCGAATACAATCAGCTAACTTCATCAAGGACTGAGTTTAATTGGCTGCAATTCACCCAAATATAATCGTTTGTAGACTCCAAGCGATGATAATTGACTATCCGCTATGTTGTGTATACCAGCGATCAGTTAGCAGTTATGTCGTAGCATTACTTAGTCAAATGTTGTTTGCTTGTGTAACAGGCATGAAAGCAGAAGGACAACACATCTTAGTAGAATGGCTCATACCCAGCAATGCTGGAAGAGGGAGGTAGGGGCAGTTGCTACTTTTGCCTAATTTGCGGGGGACAGATAGGACAAGAAGTACTCTGATCAGTGCACTTCGATAATCATTCTTAAATAAATTCTAGTTCTTATCTGACTACTATTTCTTATAAAATCTAGTAGCAAAATGTTATTTCATATACCGTTGACGACTACACTGGAAAGGAAAACACCTGTACCTGTACCTAGAATTCCTTGTTGAGCTGGTCAGGCGTGACGAACATTTACCGACCGTGTAAAACATAAAGAACATGAAAAAATAGGTAGCTTAGATATGTTAGGGGGTCGAGTTAATCTGAGCGTAGCGCGTTTCAGTCAGAAGGGCGGCTGTTTGCCCCCTAGAAGTTCTACTACTTCTACTATCACTCAGCATATTCGGCTCCCCGAACGAGTGTAGCAATATGTACAATATTTCCTCCATTTCTTTCTGTCCTGAGCTGTTGTAATGTCCTCAGCCATAGTCGTTGCTGCTCATTAATTATATTTGTCAATCCTATTTTCAAACGTCCTCTTGATCTCTTTCCAAATACCATGCTCTATGCATTTGTGTCTCATAGCGTGCCCCACGAATTGAAGTTTCTACTATTTTATCTCATTAATAAATCCTATAGTTTCCGCGTTCTCGTCAAGTGCACGTTTGTTTGATCTGTTTTCCATCCAGCTGACTCTTAACAATCTCTGATGCCCTCAACTGAAGTCACTGCATTCTAGCTCTATCATTCTTTTTCATTGTCCACCATTCAGAGCCATTTGTTGAGATTGGAAACATTATTCATCTTGACAATCTTATCTATGTCCTTTTGCAGATTGATTTATCCTTCAACATCTTACTCAGGAAAACTGTAACCTTCTTGGTTATGGCTGTTCTTGCTATTTCTTGTAGTTTTTTGTGATGAGGACACCCAGGTACTTAAATTCTTTTACGATCTCGACCGTCCCTTCTTCTAAAGTGATTTTGAAATCTTTCTAATTGTTCTTCTTGTCTAGTAAAATTTCCCTTGTGGTATTCACCTTAAACTTCAATCCTTGTTTTCTACTTACTACTCGTGTTCTATTCATTAATTCTTGCAGTTCTTCTACGCTTTCTGCTAGTAGTGCCACATCATCAGCGTATTGTAAACTGGTTACAGCCCTGCCTCCAGTTCTGATTGAACCTTCAAATCCATCCGGCCTCCCTCACAAGAAATTCCGAGTAAATGCTGAAGAGAAAGGGGGACATAATACAGCCTTGGCTGACACCATGTTCGATGCAAAACCAGTCCGTTGTTACTCTCTGCCCCTGATTCAAAATTTGTAGAAGCTTTACAAGATGGTTTAATGTTTTGAAAGATTTAGGTTTTCATACGGTTTTCGCAATATTCTTTCCATCCATCTATTTGGGAGTCATCTTTCATGTCATCCAGTCTTAGATTGATGCGTTTTATGTATCAGTCTCTCAACGCGTTCTGTTTTGATTTTGCTTTAACATTTCTTTGCACTGTTTAATGATATAATATTCTTTGTCATGTCCTTGTGCTTTTTGCTTTTCTCTGTTGTATCAATTACATCTTTACTACATATGATAATTATTAAATTTTTTTTGCATTCAGCACTCTCCGTTTCTCTATCAATTTGTGTATTTGTGAAATTATTCATTTCACTTTACTTTTTTTGGTAGAACCCCGTGATGTTCAAATTGCATCGAATTTCATTATCTGCGTTACATTCTGGCAAATGATGCAATACATTGCAAAAAGTGCTCGAGTACTCTGTTTCTAATGGTATCAAGCCACTTTTTGGAACTCCAAGGGGCTTTGTCCCCCAGGCTACCCCTTGGCTACGCGCATACTTTAACTAAAAATATTCTACTTGCGGCATTTTCATTTGATTACAGACATGAAATGTATCTATTCACTTTTGCGGCTTCTCACTTTTAACTATTCTCTAAATAACACACCGACTAGCCGTGTTGTCATTTAGTCTTAATGATTCTTTGCGCTTATACTACAATACCTCCGAAATTACTTCGAATGGAAACCGTATCCATAGTGACTGACACTGATCGATCACTGCTTTCTGTCGGTTAACCATCTTCAATATAGTCTCTGAGACAGATTAGCCGTCGATCCTGCATATTATTATTGTCTTGCAGTTTCAAAGTTTATTCCTAGTCAATTTCTTGTCATTACATTGCATTGATAAAAATATGTAGCAGTCGCTCCCTATGCTTTTTTCTGCAGCATGAAGCAAAAACTCATAGTATATGGGCCTCATAGCACATGGAGCGGGCTGGCTTGGCAAAGCGGGCTAGCGTATCTAACCGAGATCTCACCTTCATCGCAAATTGCCTTCACATTGGTGCTTGAAAATCACGGAACATAGTATTTCATAGTCCAGCAAAGCAAGATGGCTCGGCTTCAGAGCTCCTTTGTGAAGGCGGAGTGTAAAACAACTCGGTTAAGTGCAGCAGCCAGCTTTACTGAGCCTATCTACTGTTGTGAAAAGGCCCTAAGATATGGAGAGCAAGCTTGATGAAGAAAAGGCTTCTATAGTGGTTGAATCTCCGACGAATCCAAATTATATAGTATTATATTTCTTTATAAAAATTTGACTTGTTAGCCAGGCCCGTCAATGATTTTAAAGAATGCTTTTTGGCACTTCTTAGCATAGTATTTTTTCTGTCACGCTTCTCCTGCATTTTACTATGAATCTGTATTTTCCAAGAGATGGCCTGATAATCCAAGTTGTACACACGTTAGAGAAACTTTTGTTACCTGTTTCCTTTTGCTTCTTTTTGACACAATCGCAAACAACTTTTAGTAAAGTATTGCCATTACTTTCAACAAGGCTTATATATGAATGATATTGTATTCTGTCTTTGTGACCTATTGATCACTTCGACTATAGTTGCTCTTTATATAGTGCAAGTACTGTAGACTTGAAGAAATAGCACATTTATGCATTTCTCACACAAAGTCAAGTTTCCTATTGATTCTTCTTGGACTTCTATAAATTTTTCGTGTGGTAGATGTTAGTTTTCTGTGTGGTAGTGTATAACATTGAAAAGCAGTAGTGATATATTTTCTCTTTGTCCTCGTGATAAGGTTGATTAGTAGTAGCTAACGATATTGTAGTTGCAAAAACTACAAGGGAAGGAGATGATGAAGATGATGATGTTGATGATGAAGATGAAGATGAAGATGATGATGTTGTTGATGATGATGATGATGATGATGATGATGATGATGATGATGATGATGATGATGATGATGATGATGACGACGACGACGATGATGATGACTAGCCCAAGGTTGGAGACTTCCTCGTGATGGCAAGCGGATACAGGGAGACACAGCCCTTAAGTTGCTACCGAGACATTTTTGCAAAGATTCAGAATTGGGCAGATGCTGACGACCTGTGGTAAACTGTCCAAATAGACCCCTTCAGTGGAAGTCAGGCACAGCAGCTTCATGCTGCAGTTCTGATAATTAGCTGCTGGGGTAACATAGTGGATTGAGTGTAGCTGACTCAATCATCTCTTCTAAACAATTTGAAGGCGACACTGACCTCAGGATCAGCCTAGGCCCCGTAAGGGGCGTACGGGAAAAGACAGGCAGACAGACAGATGATGATGATGATGATAATGATGATGATGATGATGATGATGATGATGATGATGATGATGATGATGATGATGATGATGATGATGATGATGATGATGATGATGATGATGATGATGATGATGATGATGATGATGATAGCTAGCCCATGGTTGGAGACCTCCTCGTGGTGGCAAGCGGGTACAGAGAGACACTGCTCTTAAGTTGATAGTGATTCATATCGCAGAGATTCAGAATTGGGGCAAATGTTGACGACCTGTGGCAAACTGTCCAACCAGGCCCCTCCAGTGAAAGTCAGTTACAGCAGCTTCAGGCTGCAATTCTGATAAGTAACTGTTGGGGTAACAGAGTGGATTGAGTGTAGCTGACTCAATAACCTCTTTTGAACAATTGATAGGCGGTCCACTGACCCCAGGGTCAGTCTCAGGCCCCTTGAGGGGCGTAGCGAGAAGAAGAAGAAGATGATGATGATGATGATGATGATAGTAATGACAGTACATGATTATGTGTCGTGTGATAAGGTGATGATGATGATAATGGTATTCATGATGGTGACTAGGGTCCGTGGATAAACAATTAGGAATGAGACATGAAGCAATGGTAATGATTTAACATCCAACCACTTCTATAGGAGAGGATTCACCTCTCTTACTTATTCACAGTTCTCTCACTAGTGCAATACTTTTTCTTATGCTTCCTAAGTTGGCTTGAATTTCTTTTCCGTTTTATTAGCTTAACAAAGCAAATGCTGCTACCCTGCGCTTTTGGTTAAGTCAGACAGGCATTAATGCAAAGTCAAACACAAAGAAGGACGAGTTAATCAAGAAGGTGCACGAGGTCTTGACTGTCATGAAGCAGAGTTGATGGTTATAACTTAGAGCTGTCTTAGCAAAAAATATTTTACAGTTAATAAATAGATTATTATGATTATTATCTCCACTTCCATAGTTTTTGTCATTTCCACTTCAAAGTTGCCGTCATAATTACATCTAATGTATAAAGCAACAATCTCATGTGAACTTTTTAATGAAAATCGTTCGGAAAGATGGTTTGCCGTAATCATCTCATTGCGGAATCTATAAACGTAGATGTACATAAAAATATTCAAAGTGTATTATAACAGTTGTGCTCTATGATCTTTTGAAAACCCTCATTTAAATGAGCTGTTGTGGTATGTTTTTGCATCATTCCCATGCTAGACTTGATAGCATATTGTTCTTAATAGTTATATACTTCAAAATTGGCTTATTCAAGCAAGGAAGTAAAATCGATACCTCTTTCGACAGGATAAAGAACATTAGACAAACTTATTAATAGTGGCACGATTCCCAAAGTACCACAGTAAGTTTTGCACAGTGAAAAAGTGCAAACTTCCATTGGCCTTCCATCCAACGACCGGAATTAGCAAACCTTTCAAAGACAGGCGAAGTAAAGTTTAAGAAAGTTTTAACTCAACCGAAATGGTACGTTTGTTTGCTACACAAGTTTGTATTTTGGCTGCAGATCCTCTATAATTGTGCATAAAGCAATTTGCCTCGCGGATAAGTAGAGCTCATTTCCATGTGCCAGCTGCCCGACGAACCCAAATCTATCAGTCGTAATTGGATTGCGTTCAGCATACACCGCACGTCTATGATTTTCTGCCGCTTTGCAAGACCACTTACTTATTTATTTTTCTTCCTTATAGCGCCCAAATCAGTTTATGCTTTAGTGCTAGCAGCTATATATCTGATATTCGTTCTTGGCAATTTATAGCTTGAGACACACTACGTAGAAGGGCTCAATGCCCAAAAGCGAACGTCCGATGAGGCGAAAGATGTTAAACAATTCAATCTAGGAAACTTAGATGCATTTTCGTGTGCTCAAGTGTGTCAAAAGAGTGATTCTTGCTCTGAAAGCCAAGCTCCCGCAACTATAGCAAAATGCAAAAGTCTATAACGCAGCATATATCTAATACAAATATGCTACGAAAGGAGTTAATGGAGATTATCCTTGTTATGTATTCATAGACAAAAACCTTGAGTCGATTGCAATTTGATTTGGGACTTGCACACATTTGACTTGAAACATAAAAATATTTAGGCTGCGTATACGTTTGGGTTGTACAGATCTTTAGATGTTTCTTGCTGAATGCATGGTGAAAAGAGAAATCAGTATTTGAAGAATTTTAAAGTGAATTGACTGCAGGAGGAGTTCCTAGGAGCAAACATGCAAATTTACAGATTTCAAAGCAATCATTGTTTTCCTCCCTTTCGATTTCCCTGGTCCAAGAATAAAGACTCAAGCACACCTTGTAGTAATCACGTGCTTGAATCATCTTAATAACGACAGTCGATGCTTTTGGCCTATTAGATTGCGTAAGGGTTTTAGAATGTACGTGAGTTAACAGCAGCTCCTAAAATATACAATGCGCTTCCGAGACATCGTCTTTAAGGGAATGTAAGAGCTAAAATTTGCCAATAAAAATAGGCATGGCTCCCAAGATTCTAGAATATCTGTATAAAATTTTAATTATTATTTGTTCAATTTGTCAACAAAGTTTCGCTATATACATGCAATAGGATTAAATGAGTGAGCTGCCTAGTAAGCTGCAGTACCTAATTCTTCTCTTGGGCTCTCAGAATGCAAAACAACTAAGACAATTTGCCAATAGAAAGAGCAAGCACGGTAATTTGCAGGCAAATCTTAAGACTGGCTTACTCGAGCGATTTTTGTCGTCAGGGACAAAAATCCGCAGTCCTAGAAGACAAAAGTGGCAGATCTTTGCGACAAAAATTGGTTGTGTGCAGTAGTCAAACATAAAAGATATTTTTGCCATCAGCGACTAAAATATCAAACATGTTTGATATCGTAGCTCTGTCGTTTCGTTGACAATAAAAATATATTGTCTGTGACTACCACACACGAGCGATTTTTGTCACCAGACACTGTGACGTACGATAAATATCGCGCCAGTGTGCGATAGGCTGTGTGTGTAGGGGTGTGATACCCCCAAATCCCACTGTAGATAGGGCTTGAAAATATGTTTCATAAAAGAAAGACCAGCTGCAGGCTAGACGGTGACCAAACAATCTAGCCCTTTACGAAAGGATACATGCATATACTGTCTTAGTTGCTAAACAATCTGTTTAGTCATATATGTATGTACATATTTTTAATTCGTTTGTACTGTAAATACCAACAGTAACGCGGTTTAGGTCTTCCATGTACCTAACTCAAGAAGGATGAATAAAAATTAAGTGCTTGGTTATGTTGGTTCCTTTGTATTCCTAAAGTACCTCGGAACACAATTTTTATAAATTTCTCACCGAATACGTCACACTCTAACAAATCTAACTAGCCAGGAAATTCAACTGGTGAATTTCAGTGGGGTAAGGAAACATTTTATTATTAAAGTCTTTCCACCTCCAAATTATGAGAAAATTGGCGCTCTGGACATTATCTTTGTCTGGACTTTCCGCCTAGACAAGCCCAGCAAGGAGCTGACAAAGGCCTCGTCTTGTTTAGCATGCTTTCTAGTGTCTAAAATGAGAGCTCCCCAGGCCCCCATGGTAACATGAAGATGAAGCTAATATATATTAAGAATAATCTATGATTGATGCGCTCGATTGGAGTTTCTATCTGTCAGGCAATTGTCTTAATCATTGATTAGTAGGGCAACGAGTAGTAACCCAAAAATTGGTACTTGGTTACAGAACATATATGAAAGGAGTAACAAAACATTGACTTAATGCTTTGTGGACAAATACAGTCTAAGAGGTTTTATGGCAGTTTTATTTGAAACTATTCGGTAGCATAATAATGTAGCTTGTTGCAGTGCAAGATGGTCTAATTATTTTTAAATTTAGCTTCACCGTATAATCTTTGTATAAAGGCAGGTGGAGAGTTATTTGAAAAGTTGCAGCATTTGACAAAATATTGTATATATTTACTGACTGTCACGATATTCTTGGCGAGTCCTTTGTAATCTAGTATTATCAGTATTATCATTGTTAGCTGTGTATTGATGTTAAAGCCGCCATATCAAAATAGTGATCTAAAAACCGAAAAATTAACAAGGAAGTGACAAAGTTACTTAACATTCAAAAGTAGCAGAAACATGATCTGATGTCAAAAAGTTACCAAAATTTAACCAGAAAGAGACTAGTCACTTTTTGTTGGCGTGGGGATGTCAATCTGAGTTCTAAACAGATGGGTGGAGCTTTATATTCTTTTTAGAACTGATTTTACAAATGATTTGTGGTATTCATCATGTTCATAAACTACCTGTTAAAGTGACTATTAACTGGGGCGAAAAATTGTCTTAAGATGACTTTTCTTGCCCATCGACCTTTAGTTTCGAATGGCTATTGGCAGAAAGGGGGAATGTGTGATTCGAAAGTTCCGGTTAGATTACATTTAGCTTCACTTGCCCATCCATTCATTTTAACAATAGTTGGCTTTATCTAGTCAATTTAACCTGGCAGGTCATTTCCAGTACATCTTATACTCGTTGTCATGAGCTTATCTTCATAAAAGTCAGGAATGTCAGCGATATATAACTGCAAATATTCCCTTTTTACTGTTGTTTCAAGATAGAGATGATCATCATGGGAAATGTCTCCCAGAATAATGCACAGATCTGTAAGAATTTCAAAGATCGATAAGCAAAATCTTTCATCTACGATTTCATGCTTAAATCGCTTAGAAGTGGCATTCCTTTCCACTGCCTATTTCGACAACGGGAGCAACTGAAAATTGTTCTCTGTTCTCAACGACTCGTCGACCTGTGAATACATAGAGTAAAAGTCTCCCTAGCACTACTTTCACGATCAAGCCAGGTCAGATATGATAGAAGTAAAAAATATATCAGAATGATAGCTATATTGGGCTGCATTGGTCTTATGTCTTGACTAAACCAACTATATTTTTCAAATTTATATGTTGATTAGTTGTGATTTTCGATAGATGATGACCACATGGGGGTATCTGTGCCGCAGCTACACCCAGCTTTTAGCAAATCTAATTAACTAACTAACCAACTAACTAACTAACCAACTAACTTACTAACTAAATTCTGAAATAGTTAACTAAGTATTAAGCTAGCTAACCAACGAGTAGAGAACAAAATGGTTCTTCCAGTACAATTGTGTCGTTATGAAAAAAAGTAACAATTTCCCATCGACATGAGATTCCACAGTTTCATCATTTCATTATTTACGAAGAAGCTAGATAGTTAGTTAGTTAGTTAGTTAGTTAGTTAGTTAGTTAGCTAGTTAGTTAGTTAGTTTGTTAGTTAGCTAGTTAGTTAGTTAGTTAGTTAGTTAGTTAGTTAGTTAGTTAGCTTGTTAGCTAGTTAGCCAGTTAGTTAGTTATTTAGTTAGTGAGGTAGATATCACGGTTTGTCCCTAACCCTGACCCTAATCACAGTCAATATCACGGTTGTCAATTTCAGACTATCAAACCTAGCATTCTTCTTACTTAATATGACCAAAGCAGGCACGCCGGAGCCGGGGGGGGACTGAGGGGGTTGCAGCCCCCCCCCACTTTTTTGCTCATGTATGATGTCAAGATTGAGGCATTCGATCCAATCAGAAAGCATATTTCCCTTTTCCGTGTTAAAGTTCACTCACCTTTAAAAAGTACCAGAGTCGGAGTCATCAGGACCTATTGGGGGTAAATAACCCAAGTTTTTTCAAAACGTGGTGATATAGACTGGTCCAAAAGTTTCATAAACATGTAAAGGCAGGGAAGGGGTCTGTGTTCTTGGTGTTCTTGGTCGCCTAGAACTTAACATGATTTCATTGCTCTGAAAACGTGTGTCTCTATCATTTTACCTGACCTGACCACAATCTTTATAGAGTAGCAATAAGGTCTATTCAATTTTCTCACCAACACTTCAATGATGTTATCTGCCATTTTCTACCAAGACAGGATGCATATCTATATTCAAACAGGGCGTTTCCCACTGAATTATAGGGCGTGGATTGCAAAATTTTTATTCCATCCTTCCATATGGACTTGCAACTCATCCCCAGCCCCCCCCCACTCAGAAATATGCTCCGGCGTCCCTGCAAAGGGCCTTCAATGCCATGTGCTCGAAGCACATATGTTCTCTGTGGAAAAGTCCCATGCTAGGCACATCGGATTAAAGTTATTCAGATATCTCAATTAAAGGAAAGTTTAAATTCAACCCATTGTAGGTAGCCGGCAGGATAAGACCTTTAATCATCACTGATGCACAAGATATGGTTATAAAACAGAGCTCTTTTACCGTCCTGATTTAGCACATGCACACATACGGGCCACTTTTTGGAGCTTAGGCTCAAGCATTAAGCCAATACAGCACGGGCGCGGGCGTATGAGCAGCATGAGAAACAATAGCCTCTTATGTTTACACGCTTCTTTGTTTCTTGAAGGAGCACACTATACGAACACTGAGGCTTGATTTATGAATGCATAGGCACTCGCCTGTTTTTGATTTATGAGACACTCTACTACCCTCTATTCATTTAGCAAACAAACTCTGAGGAAGTTCCTACCAAAGTTAAGATTTTTTGGCTTATTCTTAAAAGTAGTCCGGCCGAATATCTAAAAAAACTGTATGCTGCATGTAGTTCTTCAAATATT
Source organism: Mastigias papua (assembly GCA_964019165.1). Lineage (NCBI taxonomy): Eukaryota > Metazoa > Cnidaria > Scyphozoa > Rhizostomeae > Mastigiidae > Mastigias > Mastigias papua. The sequence continues at coordinate 14,887,285 of OZ025272.1, read as the reverse complement.
TGCAAATGAGTCACTCTTGAAATAAAAGTAATTTTAAGAACATTTGAATCTGAAATATCGAACCTCAGCCAAAGTTAATTTCTTATAAAGAGTAGAGTGTATTTCATTCTTTCAAATTTCTTCATATGAAATAAAAATCATTTCAATTAAGTCGTTTTATATAGTCATGAGGATGGCCCTATTCTGTGAACGCCAGATCTAGCGGTTGACGGACATATCTGGCTGGGGAGGGGGAGGTAGGTGACTAGTGTGAGAAACCACTGTTTTTGAACTATTCGGCATTTCTTTCAATCTCATTTTGCAAAATTCTTTGTCATATCGGACAAAACCTCTTACATCAAACAATTATTCCACCGGTACATCACAAAGGATTGGTTCCACTTCAAAACTGTTAGCCTAAGTTTGCACCTGCTGCAACCCAAGATACAGCGTCTTTCTATAGTCGTCTTACTTAAGATTTACCGCTCACAAAGGGCATTTTTTAGCATACAGCCTACTGGGGGCAAAGTCTCTAGTAGGCCCCATGCTTTCCCCAACAGTGGCCGGCATGACAAACAACTTACCAGCTGTTTTGGCCCGCTAAAAACTTCTTCAGTAAAGAGTGGTACGCTTAATGGTCGTACTAGTCTCTTGCAAAAAGAGAGTATGATTTTGTCACTGTGAACTTGAAATATTTGCTGCCTACTTTCTGCCAATTTGTATTAGTCATGGTTACAGAATTCCCCCCATCTTTGGGGTCCTTTGGTAGATATTCCCCCACTAGTAGAAATTCGTAGAAAATGCACCGCGCTAACACACTCCAGCGCCCCTGATTCTAGCACGTTATTCTATTAGTAGCCGAAGCGATCATGCCAAAGGGAGAAACAAAAGCATGGTGCGTACGTGATGCAATGATATGTGATTGCATTTGAGTATTTTCCTTTGCTTGAGAATGTGATTCAGACATGAGCTTGCGGAAACATGGGTTTTTCTGTCAACGAAACATATCCAAACTTCTTTAGCTGTATCTATTTTTGATTTAAGATGGCAAAACATTCTTAATCTATAGCTAAGACCAGAAATACTAGCTAATCCAAATACTCAAAAATGGCCCGTGTCTTGGGGCATTTTCGATTTTGGCTCAAAAGCAAATTTTCAGTTACTCTAGGCAATGGTATTAATAGGTACCTGAGAGTTTTACTGGTAAATTCAAATTTCACTTTCAAACAGAAGCTTTCATCTGTTGCCGAAGGATGTGGCACGCAGTACCTGATTTCATAATAGAGTCCCTGCCTGCTGGTAAAACAAAGTTTACAAAGAAAACCATCGTTTTAGTTTCAACTGTAAAGGGCATAAACGATTATGACAAATCAATAAGGCCAACCTTATGACAGAACTAAACAGCTGAAGCTAAATGACATGTAAAATGTTCTAGTACATAGTTGTAGGAACCTGCTCACACCCAATGCTTGCAAATGTTGGAAAAAGTGTCCTCAAGATTGTGGAACATGCCCCTCACCTGAAAACAAAACTATAACCGAGGTCTTCAGAGAATCCCACAGTTCCCTCTTCTTTTTGACACAAATCACACTTTCCTGGTACACAGGATTTTATTACGTTTGAGTGAAGCTCTTCAAACCTAGGATGTGGCATAAATGCCTGCCCAACATAAAAATGCCCCCTACGTCATTGGACATGGATTCACGGCTGCTTTCGGACAATTATGAGCGTCCGCTGCGTTTAATACCATCTCAGATTGGCCGTCTAGCAGTGATAGGATCAAGAGGTTTGAAGACGGCCCCGCATTGGCCAGGGAATACTCATATTCATGACAAAACAATTGAAACTCACAAACTTCCTACTTTCATCACATCCTGATTGTCTTGCTAACAAATTTGTAAACCATCGTAATACAGTTTTGTGGTGCATCACTTCCCAAGGGCATAGGAAATCCTATTTAGATTTCGAAGATTATGCAAACCATTAATATTCATGTTCTGTTTTGGCAGTGACGCTCCTTCGAATCATTTTACCAAGGAAAAACTCATAACCCATTTGACGAGCCAGTTAACATGCTTATCAACTGATATAGTTCACTTGAATCGTGTCGGTCTCCTTCTGTCCAATCAGGGATTCATTTCCCCGAGACAACGTACTACGTCATATGTCTGTCCGTTCATTTTGAACTGATTTGAAATATACACATACAGCCATACAGGCGGCAAGCATCCGTATTTTTTGGCACTGCATATAGGAAGCGCTGTTATCTGTCTTTTTCTAAATATTTTGAATTCAATCGATGAAAAATTGTATGATCTGCAAAAATTTACCGAATGCTCCGTAAGCACTGATCGAGGATCCTTCAAGATTTTTGAATATATGTTAAGTCTATAGTTTTGCAACTTTTTCTTCATCTAAACTGTTGCAGAGTAGTATGTATTGTGATACTGATATCCTCAGTGAATTAAAAATTTTATTTGATATATTCTTCTACTAGTTGTGAACCCATTAAATTTTGTTCTGTTTTGAGATTTATTGACAAGCCCACAATAAAATCTAAAGTACTGATTGCTTGAAGTATACGAACTAAATCGAAGTCTCTTACTCAGATAATTGCTGGCGCCTTTTGCCAGGAAAAATGATATGAAAAAAATTGAAAATGAAAGCCTAAAAGCTTACGATCGCTACCAAAAGTCCTTGGAACACCCACAGAATAATGCAGTTCATTTGACTATAGATAGTTCCCGGTCGAACGTGGATGCAAGTGATCCTCTCCCTTTTTAAAACAGTGTTGAGATAAAGGCCTAGTTGCCAGAGTGTGTTTTGCGAGCTAAAAGACTTGTTTGCTGTTAGGAAAGTCTGGTTATCTAGGACTGTTCTTTGGAGGAGTGGGGAGTTTGCTCTGTTAGTCAAAAGGATGTGTAAATGTTCCAAAGTTTTTGGCAGGTGTTCAACGCCTACTATTGCCACTTCAGCCTGATCAGTTCTTTCATCCTATTACCATCACTTCATTGCAGATATTTCTATTCACAGTGAAGATTGGGAGAACTGACTTAAACAGCGATGTCAAAAGAGTGGCTTGGAGAGCAGCTGGTTCTCTTGCTCATGCCTTAATAGGAGACACGTTCTGTCCCATGAATTCCCTTTCATTTTCAAATACGGTCTGCTTGCCCTTCACTATCTTCGGACCCGTATGAAAGTAACATTGTGATTCCACTTTTTAAATCTGCTTTCAATCATTAATTTCAACGTCTCAGTGAAATCGCAACAAACACCTTTGTCTTCTATAATATGCCTCTAAGACTGTACTTTCATCAAGCTGGCTAATCGCACCTGCATTTGATTGAGAAGGACATGAGAGATGTATACTACCCAGAAATGATCCCTGAGGGAGCCCTATTGTTAGCATATCGTGTTAAAATGATCCCGAGATCTACTGTAGTTAACTTTCTGTAGTAGACTTGCATTCAATGGACTGGAGTAGCAATATGTCGAGGAAAAAGAAGAACCTTTTCTCCATAAAACCCAATGAATTGATGTAAGTTCCTCTTGCAGAAAATTCAACTTTACACAATCTCCATCCCATTCAGCAACCGCATTGAATAAGATTACTTGATAGAAATCTCTGAGTCCCTAGCGTTTGAGTGTTACTACAATCAACTATAGAAATGTTCGTATTAGTGCTTCAAGCAGGGATGGCACCACCGTGGGTGCACGGGGTGCTGCAACCCCCCACAAATTCACTGAGGCCCCCGTTGGCACTTATAGTTTTGAAGGTTTCTTTGCACTGAGCACACATTCGTAGCTTGCACTTCCACATCTCCTCATTGCATTGCCATCTCATTGAGTTTGAGTCATTGCAAGTGAATCTGAAAGGTGTTATCAATTAAACTTTTCTCGCTTCGCACTCTGTCGACACTTTGCGCGCCCCTCAATTTTTCTTCTTTGGTGCCATCCCTAACTTCAAGCTTATCACAAAACATTAATGAGAATTGTGGCATTATTGCAGTTAACTTTGCAGGCAAAGCAATAGCATATATATATATTTATATATATATATATATACACAAAAAGTCAAGAATATATTATCTTTTATATGAGACATTTCGATTGATAAAGAGTTTAGAACTGAAGATATTAATCGAAACATCTACGATATGAGAAACTGTATCTCTGTAGTTTTCAACGTCGAAACTAGAGCGCATTAGCAAAAGCAACATTCGTCCTTTGCTTGCTAGATAGCTAGCTTCGTTTTTCCATGCAGACTCTTCGGAGTTTTAGTTCAGTCGATGGTTAAAATTGTCTAGTTTCATTCCTTGCTACTTTATCTTATATTGCTGAGAATGATCAATTCATAAGACAGGATGGTGCAGTATTAATTTTTAATAACAGCTAGTCACTTGATTTATATGGTAATAATAGATATTATGATAATTTTGGTAATGAAGATGTAATATTTCAGTCATGTTCAGCAGTAGTAATGGCAGAGGTGCTAATTTCCGCCAATGCAAGATCTCATTTGTAATGCTGCTCTTATATAACTGATGTATTTGTGCCGAGATCTATTTGTGATTTCGGCATTGCAAATCTCAGGCAGCTTTGTGAAAGATCACATTCATTCCCATGAATTATAGAGATGTTTAGTGCAATGGCAACGTGCGATTTAAGGCTTTCGGTCGGATTCATTTAACATGTCCAACGGCTTAACTTTGAGCTAGACCCACATCCGCCGTACATCGGCAAATTTTGCAAAGATCGAAGAGATCAACCGTCGCGGGGAAAGTATAGGAGACTGAGATCGATGTGAATATTCAGTAAGGAGCCATTATTTTATCAGTCAATTCTGAGGAAGCCGACTACACTTGTACATGAGGCCCACACGTGATCGGTGACTATTTAGTCCTTCTTTAAGTCAGTACTCATTCTGGTCAGTGCGTTTTGCTGCTCACGCTTCTTTTTGAGATCGCATTTTTGAATCAGAACATGCTCATTTCAACTCACATGATTCCTTATTCTGAGATGTATATGCCCAAACGCAGAGAAAGACCGCAAAAAACTTCCGGGCATGAACAATGCACTGGTTAGACATAAATTTTTTAGAGTTACCCTGCTCTTCATACCAAAGAAAAAAATGAACTATTGGAGACTTCAGATTTTGTTTCATTGGCGTGCTAAGGATGTGATGGGAGAAGGGGAGCTCATGGATATGAACAATCCAAATAAAAAGTGACTTTCGGGTTAAATCACTTTGTACCATCCGTTGAGAAAGAACCTAACTGCCGTTTCTTTGCGACTTAGCAAATTTGAAAGGAAGCTAATGGCAAAATGCCCCAAATATATATGAAAGTTTTGCCTGTTCCAATTCTTAGTTTCAAATAGTTAAATAGTTATGAACAGCTTAGCCAACAGATGTTTGAGGACCCTGTCAGGTCTATTTTCTACCAACCTAATTGACCTATCATCATGCAAAGTGGTCAGAATCCTGCATGATGATTAGTCAGTTAGGTTAGAAGAAAATAGACTTGACAGAGCTCTCAAAACATTTGCTGGCTACGTTGTTATGGACATGAGAAAGGGGTTGTATTGAGGGAACTAAACATAGAGCACTTTAAGGTTCATAGATTTTCATTTCACTTCTCTGTTTTCTTTGTTGCAGTGGACTTGTGAAAGCAGTTCATTTTATGCAAGACAACTGCATAAATCTCCCTGATATTAAGCTGGTTAAAATTGTTAATCACTCCCTTTTTAATACAATACATATCACAAACTCGTTAAATAATCATTCAGTTAATCCAAACATAATTGAGTCTGTTGATGACTGAGTGCAGCCATGATTTATCCTGATCATAAATCAGCATGATCATGGTGGAACACTATCATGATTGTACACGACCATGATTGTGCACTAACATGTTTGACTTGATCATGATTGGTCTAATCACCAATAAGTCCAACCAATGACAAAGCCTTGACATGTTTGACTTGATCATGATTGGTCTAATCATTCAGAACCCCAACCAATGGCAGAGCCATAACATGTTTGAGTTTGATCATGATTGGTCTAATCATTAATAAGCCCAACCAATGACAGAGTTATAACATGTTTGAACTTGATCATGATTGGTCTAATCATTAACAAGCCCAGCGGATCGTGATTGAGCCTGATCATAATAGAGCCCAATCATAATTCAACATGACCAAGATTCCACCCTGCAATGATTGAGCCTGATCGTGATGGCATGTCTTTGACTGAGCATGATCATGAATGAATTCGATCGTGTTGAGTCTAATCATGCCTATGCCCGGTCATTTGAACATTTTCAAATCCCTCTGGCACTAAAATCTTCATATCTAATACAATCTTTGATGAGTAATTTTCCTCGCACAATTTCTAAGTTTTATCGCATCTCATAGAATCGACTTCATCCCTACACGGAAAAGGTACTGCAAATGTGTACTGCATGGCCTGTACCTTCTTAAAATGATTAAAAAATGTTAGCCATTATTCATCTAGATGCCATGGTCTTTCCATATTTATATTGTGTTTCTGAATGAAAGCTGCCCGAATGATGCTTTACAATCAATATTACTGTGCAGTACGGCTATAGTGCAGTGTTGTATACTTCTGCTTAAAAACAGGGTGTACACGGTTCGAATCCTGCTTTAACATAAGCTTTCACGGCAGCGCACAAGTTATTTCTGAACTATGGATTTCGTGCACAATGCCCTGAGCGGCAGACAGATAAATCTGAGAAATGCCATACAAAACTCTAGTGGCAAGTTAGCTTTGGTTGATGATCGGTAAATAAAGAATAGCTAGTCATTAAGATACAAACATACATACATACATATATACATACATACATACACACATACATACATTTCTTATTTGATAAAGCAGGTCATAAACCTGGCAGCTGTAAAGCTGATGTGGACCTGCAACTAACAAATTTTTTAAAAAGAGAAAAGAAAATCAATACAATTATTATTTTGCGGGTTCTTTAAAAATGTTAAGCTAGTTTAAAAATATATAAAATGGTTCAAATCCCTCAAAGAAATCATGGCTGAGTTGTCAAAAGTTATGGATTCTAATAGCCTGCTGTTCTTTGGTAGGCTTTTCTTGAAGGATTCGTATCTCTCATTATGGAGTGCCCAAGGACACTAAACTTCTGTTTCTAAGTTACTTACTCATTAAGCGCAGGCTAAAATTGGATAGATGTCCTAGGTTACAAATTTTGACGTGTGACGTGTGATTAATTCAAGGGTGATATAGGCCGAAATCAATAAAAGCAGTATGAGCAAAAGAAGCTACGTCTGGACTCAAGATACGAATAGGGAAGCTAGAAACTTGTAGACTTTCCAAACATCCTTTCAACCAAGAACAATTCCACTGATTTCAGTTTTTATTCATCAAGCATTGTCAATTCAAGTTTGCGTTCATTTTCGCGATCAATCGCATTCATACGTCGCAAGTGAATCATGTTGAACAGTATTTCGTTTGATTCTTAATCAAGTGTCATTAGTTAAAAGACATTTAGGTTTTACCAGCAATAAACTGTACTAAATTGACATGCTATGTAAAAATCTAGACATGTGACTGAAGGTAAGCAAGATGAATCATAACATAGACTTTTAGGGTTGTACACAGTGCTTAAAAACAGTGGCCTGCAGATGAAAAGTAAGCTTATTGTTGCTACGAAATTTTCTTGGAAAAGACAAAAAGAGCATATAAATATATACACTAAAAGCGCTTCTTGTAGAAAATGGGTGGGCTCATGGAAAATTTCCTTCGGACTCCGCCTATATATCCTTGAGATGTGCTAAACAGTGACCTTGTAGCTACATTTTCCATGTTTTAGGCCTCGCTGTAATGACCACTGTAAAATGTAACTTGTCTGTAAGATAAAAATGCGATTCCGCATGAGGTAGCGTGAAGGAGCACCAGGAATCAGAAGGGAAAACTATTTAGCTAGGCCCAAACAGTTGCTAAAACGTATTTATCAACAGTATTAGATACCAATTACCATTGAGTAGTTGAAAATTTTAACCGTTCTTTGGTCAGAATGATATGTAATGCTTCTTTATCACGCGGTCTCCTTTTCGATACTGCTTTGCTTTTTTTATCACTAGAGATATTTTAATTCTAGAGAATGCTGGAAAGACTGATAACTTAATTGGTATCAGTGTTGTGAGACTTGTTTACAAGGATTGATCCTATAAACGTTACTACAGGCTACATTAAATTTTCTATTTATAAAATGCTGTATCTTAGATACGATTTAACAAGCCTCTTTGAATTCACCCACTGACTGCACCATCGCAGGGTTCCCAATATGTAATATACAGCTTTACCGTAATGTGCGCGTCAATCTAGCATGTGAGAGAACCCCCGTGTACTACAATCTGTGAAAAAGAGAATCATTTAAGCCACAGGCAAATCAAGGCTCTTCAGAGCGTGGCTACGGTTTACTTAAAGCGAATCTATCCAAACTTTCAAGCACATGCAGTATCTCTTTTAATGCAAAATATCAAGAGATTCATACTTCGTTTGTCAAGATTGACTCATCATCAAAAGTACAAAAATGCGTTTAATACAATGACTTGTTCTTCTCGAAATGTTGACAGAGTATGCTGTGCCTTTCTGGGTGGATAAAAGCCAATTCTGAAAATATGGAAGTGGTTGGCAAAATCGAGAAGACTAGCCAAGTCCGAGAAATTATTCAATGCGTCCCCTTCTATTAGGCACCTGAAAGTACAAGTAGTCACTAATAAATTCACTTCTGCAGGATGTCTTGCGGGATATTCTCTATTTTCTTAGGACATTAGGTTAAAATCTGTACGATTGTTGGACGAACAATAGGGAGCAACACCCTTAAAGTTGAACAGACAATGTTTCTGTGCCCGCGTAGCTCCTTGTTTGATAGAGGATAGGTTTGTTTCTTACGGTAACATGACTAACAAAGGGTTTGGAGGAGATTTGTGCAAGCATTTACTATTCTGCCAGCATGAAATATAGCACTTGAAACTGAGCATGGTGGAGCCCTTCCAGTTGATTTGCTTTTGCTAAGACAAGAATAGCGCACGTCTTATCAGATAAATTGATGGAAGTTAGGTTAATGTATTCGATATCAAAGAGCCTAATTACTGACTTTCAAAAATGATTCTATGATACTGAGTTGCAATAAGCAAAACAGCCGATAGTGCGCTTGTGAGCTCCGATTATTAACAATGTACATTTGTCTTCATTCGGCGTTCTGCCTTGTGATTGAAAAATCCACAGACAACCTATTCTATGACGTCATGGCTATGCACTGCCTCCTAGAACCACGCAGCGTGTATTACTTTACCTATAATTTGCAACTCATAGCTCAATAGGATAGCAGCTTTCTCTAAATTAAAATAGCTCAAAATTGACGCTTTTATTTCTCAGAGGGAAACAAAATAATAGCATTCAGCACTAGGTTTTTGTTTAAAAATTCACCCAGATTTTTCTGTAATCCTCTTAAAAATTGCATGTTATCATAACATTAGCAGGTATTACTTTGTGAACGGCACAGGTGTGCAGTGATGACATAGACAAACTTAATCAAATAATCTAGGAGCGAATGTTATGAAACTATGGACAGATCTTGCTAAATCCCAGTGGCATGATAACGAAATCTACCGCAACAAGCCTTCGTGTTTTGATTGCATTTTCGCTTATCGATGTGTTTTAGCACATTGTAAAGTAGTTTTCTATTTTAGCGCTAGACAGGTCGCTTTTGGGACCATCTGTTGTAGCTATTACATTGTAAGCGTTAGTAATCTTTATGCAATTCTACTGTTGATCATTTCATTTCGTCATACCGTTTCTACAATGGTGGGAAAAGCAGAGCTCGCCAAGAAGACGTTATCTCGACCTATTACTTCGGGTTCCAATCCTTTTTACTAGAGCTGAATGCCATGTCTCCTTTCTGATATCCTTTTTACTAGAGCTGAATGCTATGCCTCCTTTCTGATATCCTTTTTACTAGAGCTGAATGCTATGCCTCCTTTCTGATATCCTTTTTACTAGAGCTAAATGCCATGCCTCCTTTCTGATATCCTTTTTACTAGAGCTGAATGCTATGCCTCCTTTCTGATATCCTTTTTACTAGAGCTGAATGCTATGCCTCCTTTCTGATATCCTTTTTACTAGAGCTGAATGCTATGCCTCCTTTCTGATATCCTTTTTACTAGAGCTAAATGCTATGCCTCCTTTCTGATATCCTTTTTACTAGAGCTAAATGCTATGCCTCCTTTCTGATATCCTTTTTACTAGAGCTAAATGCTATGCCTCCTTTCTGATATCCTTTTTACTAGAGCTAAATGCTATGCCTCCTTTCTGATATCCTTTTTACTAGAGCTAAATGCTATGCCTCCTTTCTGATATCCTTTTTACTAGAGCTAAATGCTATGCCTCCTTTCTGATATCCTTTTTTCTAGAGCTGAATGCTATGCCTCCTTTCTGATATCCTTTTTTCTAGAGCTGAATGCTATGCCTCCTTTCTGATATCCTTTTTACTAGAGCTAAATGCTATGCCTCCTTTCTGATATCCTTTTTACTAGAGCTAAATGCTATGCCTCCTTTCTGATATCCTTTTTACTAGAGCTAAATGCTATGCCTCCTTTCTGATATCCTTTTTACTAGAGCTAAATGCTATGCCTCCTTTCTGATATCCTTTTTACTAGAGCTAAATGCTATGCCTCCTTTCTGATATCCTTTTTTCTAGAGCTAAATGCTATGCCTCCTTTCTGATATACGTATAAGGACATATCTCATATGCAACATGAACACACTCGTGTACAATAGACAACCCTCTTTTGACATAGCGTATTGTAAAACCATTCCATTACAGAGTAAGAAGTATTTACGAGGCTATCCCTGTTTGACATAGCCCTTTGCCTAGGGGATTGAGAGTATCAGGGCAATGCTTCCTTATGTTTGCCTACATGGCTTCCTCCATAGAATCACTTTAAGTTCTATGTTTCTTATACCCAAAGATCTTATATAGGTGATTCACGTGGCTGGAAGCAAAGCTATCGGTCTATGATGCAAAATATCACATTCCTCTTTTAAACTATATATTGATATACCCCTTCAAGCATAACTCTAGCAATATCACATTTACTACTCACAACAATCTTCTTCATGATTGGGCACCTCTTCTTCCTCTTCTTCCTTCTCGCGTTCTCTAGCTCTCTCGATGAGTTACACTATACAGCAAGAGCATATAGAAAACTAAGAGATTCTCTTACATATATCAGTAAACAGATCATTGGCTCATACCAGCATACTATTGCCAAGCAAGTTCAAAACAATATATATATATATATATATATATATATATATATATATATATATATATATATATATATATATATATATATATATATATATATATATATATATATATATATATATATATATATATATATATATATATATATATATATATATATATATATATATATTTATATATATATTTATATACGATTATTCTGTCACCAGGTTCTGCAAAGAAGAATGCAGCTGTATCTCATATAGGCGTTATGCGGCTCAGATTACGTTTGCTGTAGAAATGGTGTGGGTCTCTTGGCGCTAAAGCTTCGAATTCTAAGACTTTCATCTTACATATTTCAGTTGGCTAACCAGCAAATAGAGCATCTGTATATTCTGGCTTATGGCCTATAATAAGTTATTTATGATTTTATTATTTTTAATTTAGGCATAAATTAGCCGCTGTAATTATCTTCAGCTTAATTTAAGCACATTGATTGCATTGTATATCATATTATATCACAGAAAGATGTGGACCTCTCTACCACATGTACAGAGCTCTACACCTTCAGCCCCATAATCAATGTCAACAAAACTGTAAACCCAGTTGTTCCCTTTTCGAAGGCAGAGATAGATTCACGGGGCAGAAATGCAGCTTCACCTTACATCATCTATCAATACTGCTGCACAACGGATAGGTAGAACTGCAGAATAAGGACCACTTCCTCCCATGGTGGAATTTCAAATGGCCGAGATTCATTGACAGTAGTACATCAGAGCCTCTGCTTTGTAAGGTATATAATTCCCTTTTTCAAGCCATAAAAGCTCGATGGTAATATGTCTAGGATTCTTTTACCTCATTTTAGCAAGGTAACTTTTTGTGGTCGTCTTGCCTGCCTTTGATTTCAACAAGCCAACAGTGCTTCAACAGCAAAATCCATTTTCTATTCCATTCTGTGTCTATTAAGGCGTCAGACTGTGAAGTTTTGTACTATAATTCAACCAAATGATGATGCATTTGATTGAACCATGAATTTCTGACATAACTCTACTCAAAAACAATTACCTTGTATCTATAGACAAATGAAATCAATAGAATTAGAATATGAACACAACGAAAGATTCAGCGTCAAAATTTTACGATTTTGACAAATTAAGCCACAAATGCAGGAGAAGTTATGACGCATACTCAACCTATCGAAGATTGTCTGTGCTTAAAACTCATTTTTCCTAGTAATAGGTATACCTGAAAAAAGACCTTCTATACGTTTTAAAATATTTTACCTACATTTTCAGCCTATCTTCAAGCTATCATCTTTCAAGTAAATCTTATATACTTCCAAATATATAGTTACAACATATTGCAGCTTTACTAGAATAGTGGAAATCAATTCTCTTTTACTTGTGAATCCCCCTATCTTTTGCTCAAATGAAATTCACATAGATCATCCTTAATCGCAAACCGGTATCTTCTTCTTATCCGTAATGTTTATAATAAGCAGCTTGACTTAGAACTTCCATGCATAATCTAGGACTTCTGCCCACAAAGTTGCTTGTAAATTGTTCATATATTGAGAGTTTCTAGCTCTTTTCAAATAGACTATATTCAGATCAATGCTCCAAGAAGGGACCCCGAAATTATTATTGCTTACAATGAACCTCATAATAGTACCAGATCTGCAGTTAAATCCCGTTAAGTCGTACCCTGGATAAATCGGACTTTCCCTTAGCCAGACTGATTTCTCATTTCTATTGGATTCACTCCAACTTATTTAGAGACTCAAGTAAATCGGACATTCGTTAACTAGGACCAATTTCCAGTCTCCCTTAAGAGTCCGACATAACGGGGTTCTACTGTAACTTAAATTAATATGAACACCACAAAGTCATTGCATCGAGCATGCTGTTGAGGGGCTCACGGTGATATGGGAACTTTTTCTGCTGATACTGCCGACGCCTAAGTCGAATTAAAGTAAGGGTGAGATGATTTCAATTTTTGAGAACGTTCCCATGCGTCCCCGTCTTATCACTAATGACTGGAACGCTTCCCCGTCACCTGCGACGACCTGGAAACCAGACATAAAATTTCGATTGCTTTCAATGAGCCCTCAAGCTGCATTGCTTGGTAAGTGAAGCCAGCCTCGGGTGGATATTACAAGGGTGTAGTCTCGTTTAAGTACAGAGTCTTTTAGTCTCTTATTGCTATTTTATGGATCATTATCTGTGGCGAAATGACTAGTCGGTCAAATCAGATGAGAACTGACAGTCCGGACACTTAAGGGCATGATTTTCTTTTAAAATCACTTGTAAATCATATGAGATCTTTGCATATTTCTTTGCTATGTTAAAACACTTAATGTTCCCTGGTATTGTTGTCATTAAAACTTTGAAAGGGACCCGTCCAACTATGGGACGGGTCCCCGTTAAGCTTGTGGACCAGGGACCTATGATTCTGTCAGTCCACCTCTGGTCCTTATCACCTTAGAGCAATGATAGGCACTGTAAGTAGGTATGTCCGGGTATCTGTTTCGTTTACAATCAGAGCATTATCTGGTGGCTAGTGGTTACCTGCAGTATAAAGGGCTACCTTTGATGCTCTCTTGTAATAGATAAGACTAGTTCACGATAATAGACAGGCACCCGAAATAGCAATAGTTCGGCATTGCTCGAAATTAATGACCTAAAATATCAGAAAGCCTAATTTTACCACTTATATCCTGTAGTGTGGCAGCTGAGGAAAGAGAGCGATATCAAATGGCAACTTCAAGTTAAAAAGCTGTTGTTTGTTGGTCGTAAAATGAATATGGGATGCCTTACACTATATCCTGTGATATCAGCAGATATTGAATGTTTGCTGAATGCAATTAAAAGGGGCTTTAATTAAATTTTTCTGAAAACAAAACTTCTTGTATAAGGTTATTGCTTTTGTTCACATCAGACACAGCAGAGCATACCAGACTCAATAAGCGGTACCTTCTTCGTTAATTACCCTTCATGCTTCATTTGGAATGCAAAGAAGTAAAGCGTCAGTGGATATTGCTTAACAGTGCAGCTCTCCCTAATTCAATACATCATAACATTGGTTGGTTTATATCAATACTCAAAGAGGAAATCTCTTCCCTCTAAAGATTCTCACGAGGAGAAGCCCTAGTTGCGGTTTCATGCGCCTAGCCAAGTATAGCAAATGCGATTTAGTTACCATGGTAACTCATAGCGTATGACGACAACGTGGTGACTGATCTGGTTCTTTATCCGTCGCTGCATTGAATTCAAATGATAAGTAAACTGATTGAGTTGTTGTTTAAGGCGCTTTATCAGCTAAGAAGAAATGCTTAGATTCATATGTTATTATTCATGGGACTAAAGGTCATTGTTCTGTGATACAGTGAACTCAAATAGTAATTCCACTTATGTTCGTCTTTACAGACATTGTTCTACTGAATAACAACCGAACATAAAGCCTTATTTCCCCAATAATAGCGAACGATATACATGAAAAATAATAAGACCAAGCATTATACTCTATTTCCAGGTTTTGTTGTGGGAGATCTAACTGTGCTTATCTTTCAATACACCCAAAATACGTGAAACCTCAACGGTTTCTCGAGTACTCGAGTTAGATACTTGTGATCGGAGATTCTAAGTACTCTGATGAAAGGTGGAGATTTCTTCAAGACGTGAAGTTTTTAGGACATCTACCAACGTAAAGGAGGGAAATTACAGAAGGAGATACAGATACGAAGCATATTTTACGCTCGTCGAGGCTCGCCGCCCGTCGCGTTGCCGCAACGCAAATTGCATAGCTTTGCACTACGGATATGTTTTATCGCTTGGTGGTATGGCAGCGCTTTCACCGTTTTCCATCAACATACAGATTCTTTGGTTCAAGACTATTATATTGCTATAACGCCTGGGCTCGGCAAATACGATCGGGCTTCTGTTTAGATTGAAATTAAATTATTTTCGCGTGTGATGCGGTGTCTTGTATGGCGTAGTTTCTAAACAGGCCGGTAGCAAACATCTTGTTTTCATGATAAAATTGCTGGTAGTGGCAGACTGTTCATCGTACTCTCGACATTCTTGAAAAGATGGACAGTCCACGTCTTTGGCAACCCTCAGCACACAAAAGGTTAGAAAGCGAAGCATAAATTCTTAGTACATGCCAGTTTTTGGATGAACGATCTACCAGGAAAAATGGCCTTTCAATTCACATTCATGTTGGCTATGTCGGATAACAGTATTTGAATATGAACGACAGAAAACACGTGTGATGACGGGCAGCAGCTGTCAGTCCTTTTATAAATGTTGGTTGGCAATATCAGTTTGTCACCTGTAAATAAACGCAGGTGTTGTTTTTGATGTCCCCCAAAAACCTTGAGAATCATTTTTAGATTATTATTGTTGTTGAGACTTTATACTTAGCAAACAATATCACTGATTTAATGGACAGTTAAATCTATGAAAATTACGTTGTCGATCAAGAGCTATCATAAAGGGCGATAGTTGTAAAGCATTGTTTCCCTCTTTGGAATGCTTGATACTTGATAGCAGTCATTCTTAATATGAAAATAAACTATGCAATTTCTGCGAGCACAGTCTCCCTCGATCGCTCTGCTTGTCTTATTCTTCAAAGACGTTATTAATCAAAGACTTCCTCAATTTTCTTCCCTTTGCTGTTCTCAGAATCTTCAGTTTTACTACTTGCAATCGTTCTATTCCGTCGACCTGTCACCCATTTGCACAGGCTTTCGAGATATACCAACCGTTACCTCGCATCTGCTTCTCTCACACAGCCATTCAGTATCAACTCCTTTTGAACGCTCTTTCCTCATAGTATACCGAAATGTTCTTTTCCTTACGTCTTCTCCTTCGTACACACCTTTTTATAAGAATACTTACTTTTTAGCTGAGTCTTAATGTTCTTCATTTCTTTTATTTTTGAGCCTCAGATTATTCTTAAATTTCATCGACTTTTGAGTATTTATGCTCGTATACACTATATTGTTACACTAAAAAGTGAAACTGGAAAAGTATAACTCATACTTGTCTTTTCTTTTCCAAAGAATCTAAGCTTTGATGAAGCTTGAACTTTACATTATTCTTAAATCAGAGATTTTTGAGCCCTAATGTTCTTATGGACTATATTTTTTACAAAAAGGTGTATATACAAGCTATGCCACGTAGAATCTGCCTCAAAACTGCAAATAGCAAAAAATATATAAAATGTAAAGCAGAGGACCTACTGATGATCTGGTGCAGAATTCACAGTACATTTAGCAGCATGTACGAGGTACACAGATATTGATGGGTAACTTAATGGTGTATTTCTACAGCTGAAAGTGTAAGCAAACTACAATCTTGACCTGTACGCCAAGCAAAGAAATCTTGAAGACGGTAAGCATTAAGCATTAAATCGAATATGAATTCCCCCATCTCACAACCTAATTAGAAGCCGTTTCCCCATTCTTTTGTCGCTACATTTGTTCGCATAGAATTCAAAGAAGATCTCCTTGAACTAGAAAAGGCCAAATTGCTAAAGAAATTTCCCGACATTTCTTTGTTCCCCACATTATTCGGATTATTGATGGATGGAAGCCCGGCCTATTGGAATGCTAACATTCTGTTCATGCATCACTTCGAATTAACTTTTCAGTAGTTGTCTATGTAAACATTAGGTGATACATATTGTGATGTTATATTATGTTATATTATATTATATTATATTATATTATGTTATGGTATATTATATTATATTATATTATGTTATGGTATATTATATTATATTATATTATATTATATTATATTATATTATATTATATTATATTATATTATATTATATTATATTATATTATATTATATTATATTATATTATATTATATTATATTATATTATAGTATGTCATGTTGCGCTAAGTCACATTGTATGATACTTGCTATATTGTATCATATTGCATTAGAATTCTGGAAATGTTTTCTGAACACTTTTTGATAATTCTTTAGTATACTCACAGATCAGTTAATGTAAAAATTACTTTCTTTAAACTGTGATAAGAATAAGAAACAAAATTGGTTAGATGACATGATCCAAAGGACATTCTCTCAAAAGTCATTACTATATGGACTCAGCAAAAGAGTCTCATACAATACAAGTCCACGTTCATTATTCGCAAAGGTCGTGCTACTTCAGGGGGTATTTGTTCCCTGGCTCCCCCTTAACTCCATTAATGCAAGCTTAGAATTTAAACCAATTAAAAAATGTTGAAGTTAACTACCGTTTGCAGCAAATAATGCATATTTTTATTACTGCTGACCTGAAAAAGGAGCGACTCCTTACCTTAATTGATCCGTTTTAATGTAATCTTTTAGCATAACTTTACTGTCAAAGTTAAAATGAGATATGTCAATGCACTGGGAACTGTTGGACAATTTTAACTAAATTGTCATTGCTAAATTGCTAAAGCGGCGATCTGAACTCTAAATTGAATATATCGACTGTGCTTTCCAGCTATTTCTACAATTTGACCTCTCTTTGATACATTTAAATACCGAAATCTTCTTTCGTCTTGTTGGATATAAATATATCAACGACAGTTGTAAAGTTGCTAGACAACAACCAACTCACGGAAGGAATAGTGCTTGATAAAGTAACTAATTTAGATTTTCTGACCGACAATGGATCGTATGCATGTTTAAATATGAATGTATGTACATGACTAAATAAATATATATGTATATCAATGAACATTTCATATAATATAAATATGTTTGTAGATGTATTGTTATTCCATTACTTTGCCAATATGTTTAAATTGGTTTTGCGATCAATAAACTTATGTATGTACTTTTTCAAGTAGGATAAAGCTGCTATACATATCAATATTCGTGAATATATAAATATATACATATATACATTATTCATATTTATATTAGTATATATGTTTATATATATATATATATATATATATATATATATATATATATATATATATATATATATATATATATATATATATATATATATATATATATATATATATATATATAATATATATAATATATATATATTTACCTATATAGACTTTAACAAAAACTTTCAACTTGTTAAGCTATCGTCGTCTTTATACTTTCGTCATTTGTCTTTCTTAGTAATGAGGCATTCCAGCTGCATGAAGTGCATTTATACCTTGCATAGGTACAAAGAAAATAATACTATTATCTATTATCACGCAACAATGACAGTTTTAAAGCAATGCCGAGGGGGTACAATAACAGATACCTAGAATTGAAAGGAGTGGAAATGAAGATAGCAGCTAGAGAGGGAAGTGCTGGTGAAGATGACAACGTCCTATATATATGTGTATATATATATATATATATATAAATATATATATATATATATAAATATATATATATATATATATATATATATATATATATATATATATTTATATATAGACCCTCAAGAAAAAATTCCAACTTTTAAAACGTTTCGGCATAAGCCTTCATCAGTCGGCTTATGCCGAAACGTTTTAAAAGTTGGAATTTTTTCTTGAGGGTCTATTTATGTCTTTAAAAATATCTTTATGATTGGAGCTATTTGAGTGTATATATTTATATATATTTATATGTTATTTACTGCACTTAATCTAAACTCAAATTTGTGATTGATATGCCACAACTCTATTCGTACAAATCCTATCCAATGTGTCACGTGTCATAACCATAGGTGTCATATTCTCAGAGGTTCTAATTCGCCTATCAGCAAAAGAAGAACCAAAAGATTTAACCCTCTCCGTAGAAGACAACGTTCCCTCTATCCCTTCATCTGCGAAGTGTAATGTCTAAAATTTAGTAGCGAATACTACTCTACATTTAAAGACTACCAATATGCTGTTGGAAAAATAAACTTTCCAAAGAAACAAGTAGAAAGTGAAATGGTATCCAGTGAAGGAAACGAGGTACTTTTTCTGTATTGTAGGTCTACATCAACTAACACTGCTTTAAAGCAACCTTCGAAAACATATATACCGTTTATGTGTGTAGTTTCATACCGAACAAACTTTGTTTCTTGAGCCAGGCATCTGCATCCTTCAATCACGCCTTTCAGGTTATGCACTATTTACCCTTATGCACCTTTTTTAAATTTCCAGTTATGTGAAAAGGCCTTTGTTGTTCTATGATTATGATATATACAATTCCTTTCAAGATTTTCATTTTTTCATCAGCTTGCCAGCTAGTTTAAGCAAAACACAATTTTTTTTCTTATTCAAGAAAATGGCCGTAGAAGCTCTAACTTCGCTATCCTAATGTTCTTTGCCGAGACAAAGAAAGCATGTTGTTTAGCAAATCTCAATCTAGACTTTTTCTCCACACCAGAATACTCCTTCTACGACAATATATTAGAGTTAGTAAAAAGAGTGTTCTACTTTAGCACTTAGTAACAACTGCTAGCTTTAATAGTTTTGTTGCTCAACAATGACAACTCGAGCAATTATTGCTAAATAGTCTAGAATATTGTGAAATTCTCTTTTGGATTGCAAATCCGATCCAGCAGACGTTATGTCAAATTTCGATGTGAATGTTTCCTTTGAAATAATTCTTAAACATTATTCCCATGTGAAATGTAATACGGTTCCAGCTGAATGTCTATGTGATGAATCAAAGGCTCAGGTCACGCGGTGGTTGGTGTGAAGATGAGATTGAGAATATTCGTGGAGCATTATAGGTGATAAGAATATCACAGAAAATAGAGCTTTAATTAACATCTGCGGTTGCTATATTTGCATTTGTAGCAAATGGAAAATATCGACTACTGAATATTTTTGTTCCGGAAACTTCTACCAGATCAAGCCAAAAATATTAGGACAAAGCATTAGGACAAACCACTGTGAGGTATGAGACAAGTTTGTTTTTGCAAAAGGTTATAAGTAATGAAGATATATCAAATCGTGCTTTAGGGGAAAAAGCAAACCACAATTCATTGGGAAAGCCAGGGAATAAACATGTTTTCTATGTAAAGCGGGAGAGGAGAGGAGCGTATATATTCATAAAAATAGGGACATTTCAGTTACCACATATGACATCGTAATAAAACGAACATAAAAAACTACATCTTATAATATTGTAATAAACAGTAAGTAATTTACATCATTTTATGGATCAATTATTTCATTTACATCATTCACTAAGTCGCTTTATCAATTTACTCCGCCATACTTTCCCTAGAGCGTACTATATACACGCTTAGTAGGCCAGTGCGGTGCGATCGATTTAGCTCAAGCAAAGTGTCGAAACTCTACGATAGCTAAAACAAGCAATTCATTTTATTGATTTTCAAGGAAATTGGTCAAAGCTGCGCACTGATTCGAATATAAAGATGATCTCTTTATGAAATAATTGCATATCATTTAGTGCGCAAAGCTGACCTTGTCTCTGAGAAACTGAACATCAATTCAAAAAATGGCCCTTCCATTTTCCATTGACCTTTGGATTGAATCAAACTACACTGGATTATGGAATTTCTCTCAACTGTATCCCTTGTCAAAAATTTCCTTGACCAAAATCCTTTTATTTGTAATAGAGATCCTTAAAACCTTTTGCTTTCAAATAAAGTCCCGCAAGTATTTGATTAAAGGGACTGGTTTATGCAGCATGTTAGCTATTTAATTGAGTTTTATCTTCCCTCAATGCTATAAATAAGACGAGCATGAGACCTTAATGATTTTAGATGTACCTCCGCATTTTATCTAAATGTGTTGTAAACAAGCCAACTGTATTATTTAATACGAATGAACGTGGGAGATCTGTGAAGAATTTTGTTGAGAAGGAATCGCATTCTTTAACTTCTGTTTGTAACCGCTTGAAATTAATGTTGATTTGTGCTTATTCGCGTAAAGATTTTTAATTTCGTTTTTGTTAAATGTCCCTTTGATTTACCAGTTGGAAATATGTCTGACTGATTACATCACGCAGTAAACATGCTGAATCAGTAATGCTAATGTGATTGAATGCAAGGGATTTCAAACACGTTTGTAACTCTTAGAGCAGTTTCTTAATTGAGAAACAATAAATGCTATTTCTCAATCCCCCCCCCTTTGAAACCCCCTTTTACATACCCAACTATCTAGCAGTCGTTTTCGGTGATCAAAACATGCTCGCAATGTGACTACGTTAGACCTGCCGCCATATCCCTTAGGAGGGATCTGATTGGCTCATTCTTGCCGCATGAATAATTCAAATGAAATAATTTGCACGTTTTGGTTGGATGTGATTGTCATGCAAATTAACCTGTCATGGTTCGTGTTATTTCATTTTCCCGCCTGTCAGCATCACGCCTAAAAAAGGCGTGTATTTATCCGAACGAATATTACTCATTCTTGACTATTTGCGTCGAAGCACGAAGCCGCAGCCAAGTTATCGGTGTATCAAACTTCAGGTGAAGTGAGCGCGCGGGCTGGATTTATCAATCCTGGGCATCGGCTTGGGGACTTATTGCAGTCAATAAACTATTCCTATCGAATAAAGGAAGAATAACCACAAGAACGTAAGTGTTCTGAAGACAATTCTGCGAAGCATTTGCCAATACAAACTCATTCTTCAGATCTATTCTTTGACCAGATTGAAATAGGCAGGTCAATAATCACTTGTGTCAAAAGACATCTTTGACTTGGAACAATTCGTTTGAACACACAGCTATTCAAGTTGAATACTTTAATATCGCGCTATGCAGACAATGGTTGTTTGATCCTCTCTTATCGTTGGACATTCACAATACATTCTGCTTTCATATGCAATTGGTTTTTTTTATCATTAAAGAGGACGAGAACAGCAGACTGTTGTCATAGTGGATGTGCAAATTTAATTTTGATATATAAATCAGAATCATAGAGGATGGGCAAAACAGATCCAGCTACCAGTGAGGCCACTCATGTTAAAAGACCAATGAATGCATTTATGGTCTGGTCTCGTGGCATGAGGAGAAAGATGGCACAGGAAAATCCGCGAATGCACAACTCGGAAATTTCAAAGCGACTTGGCGCTATATGGAAAGGTTTGACAGAGCAGGAGAAAAAGCCATTTATAGATGAGTCGAAAAGATTGCAAGCAGTTCACATTCAAGAGCACCCTGATTACAAATACAAGCCAAAAAGACGTAAGCCAAAACAAATCAAAAAAGATATACTGTACCCTTCATATCCTAACCCAGTCAACGCTGCAATGATGGGTATGGATGGGAAGTTTCCTGGTGCAATGGCACAGCTATCTCAAGGTATGAACTTCCCTATGAGCCACCCCAGTATGCAAGGGGCTGATTCTATGTATGCTAAACTAAACCAGGCTGGAAACCCATTTCACCCTTCGATGGCTCCCACGTATCCTGTTATCTACCCCAATTTCAACATGGGTAGCATGAATTTATCCCAGAATGCCAACAGCTCGCCATCCCCAAACTCAATATCTAGCCAGAGGTATCCCACAACTACGATGGTCTCTGCACCAGAGAGCCCAGCACATTCGTACCGAAGTGATTATATGAATGGCGCTGCAAAACATTACAGCTACCCCACACAGCCCAGTCCATACTCAAGCCCCCCTGTCCAACAACAACAAGCACAGGGGCAGCAACCCCAACAGACGACGACCCAGCTACGGTACCCTTCAGCTGAAGACCAACAGAGATCAGTTATATCGTCAACCGATGCTGTAATCAGCAAGGCAAATCTGGGGACAAATACAACCTCTGGCAGCTATACAACACCTTCTGAAAATATGCAGTCGTCATCTGGAGGTAGAGTTTGGCAACCACAGCAAGACGTTTCAAGGCAAGTCGCTTACGTCCCAGTCTTACTGTAAATTCGTTCTCCTTCCTGTACATTGTTGTTATTATTGCTTATGCAATATGTTATTGTGCATAAGGTCGTTAAATAGAAGGGGGACTTTTCTGTAAATGGCATTGTTTCTGTGTAAATGACAAGAGCATTCTCAAATGTGGAGGCTTGAGAACCGGCTCGTATTTGCCGTGCTGTCTTATCCGTTTAAAGAGTATTGCTTAATATCACCTCTGGTGCAAGAGCATTTTCAATTTGCTAGTTGTACATTTGTTTAGTGCAGTTGGGAAGGGCACGTGAGAGCCAATTGTATGGTGGCCTTTTTATTGTAATGCAATCAAAGCCAGTGAACGTAACGTTTTTTATGTTTTTTGTCTTCGAGAATTACCTGTGCCATAGCAAAGTTGTAGACAGTATTCAGTTTTGAAAAACAACCCGAGCAACCACAACGTACAAACGCCGATTAAACAATCTGAAACCACACAAATCATAATGGCGTTTTTATCTAATGTACATAGTCTCACAATAGCATTTTAGATACAAAGAACTGACCCTGTTGTAAAGTGCTTTTTGCTTTGAATTAATGTTCCCTGTGTTTGTTTTATTTACAAATACCCGGTTTCATATCCTCCTTGTATGATAACGTCTGTGCTATTTGAACCGAGGTTCTAAGAATGAAAACCATTTCAGATAATTTTTCTACTCAGTGCAGCTTTTTACTTTACTGTAGATAAAGGGGCCTTGGCTATCTAAGTCAGATATAGACATCGAAGGAGACCTTTTGCCGTCTTTGCCTAAATGGAATTAGGTATACGGTTACTGACTGCAGCTTCCTAAATGTTTAAGTCTCATCATTTATAGAGGAATCGAAATTCCCAGCCTTTGACCGTACCCTTATGTTTATTTTCGTGTTTAACTGTACAAATACCATAGTCTATGAATTCTTCCCATATGTGATGTTTGGTTTCCGCACGTTAACAGAGGGCAGTGTACACAGTAGTAATAAGCAACATTTACTTCCTAAAAGCTGACAGTTATAAAATGGATGGCATTTATATAATCTTTGTAAGGCATTTTTGAAAAAGACAAAGTGAGTAATCAGTTTATAGCCTTCTATGGCACTGGCGCAGTGGCCTTTCTGTGGAATATACTGAATGAAGTAGTTGAATGCCTTTGATGAAAGGGCCAGCATATTATTTCGGGTTTCAAGGTGCACCACTTGCTACCAACCATTGCCAAATCGTAAATGCTTTATAGAATATACTAGGATACTTTCTGAAAACCGTCCTTTTCATTTCTGCCTATGTACATTTGCGGACGTAAATGTGAGCTGTTAGTACATACGTTGGCCTACAGGAATTTTGAATATTTTCATGTAGCTTTGACCTTAGAAGAAATGGCACTATGGTTAAAAGAGCTTTTGAGTAGCAACATTCTGTGTCCCTTGCAATCCGAAATGCGGACTAAGACAGCTATTAGATGAGTAGTAGATTGGTACTCCTTTCGGAAAATCTGTATTTATGAATTTACACAAGAGTACACATTTGTACCACTATTTAATATCATTTTATTGGTTTTAAACATAGACAGGAGCTGATCTTGCATCTTTGTTCTTAATAAATTAGTTTGTAGTACTGGACTTTATACATCCTTTACAAGGGAGACATTTATTTTTTAATGTCGTTCATTTTTATTTGAGCCGTAAAACAGTTCAAGATTTTTCAGTATTTGCTCTCATTGTAACCATGGAAACGTAACAGTTAGAATCTCCACGTGGTCCAAGCATGACACCACATTAGAATCGAAACTCGGCCGTGTCTTATACCAGCACATTTGCTTTAATTGATAGCACCAGCTATTTCAACCTGCTTTAACAGCTAGCAGTTATTCCATACTGTTGGATTCTCCATTCAAGTGATCAAAAGATATATAACACCATTTTCCTCTGGCTAGTATTTCCAGGACAAATGAATCAGAAAGAAAGTTTTGTGCTTTTCCTTTCAATTTAGTCAACTAGTACCATTTTACCCGACGAAATTTGATATTAAATGTGCTTGGTGTTGAATATATGCAGATTTCAGGTTCATAAGATAATCTTAACAGCACCAGTTTTTGATGTTTTCTCTGGAAACTCAACTGCCTCGTGGCTATTAAAAACAATAAATAACTCTCTATTCGACAGCTTGAATGGTAAATCTAAGTTTAACTATCAGGAACGTTTGGACAATTCAGTCATTTGATGTTCCTGCTAGCTTGGATTTTTGTATCCACAAGATGGACGAAAATTCATGCTATAGTAAATGATACAATTTCGCATAAAATTGGTATTTTATGTGTGTGGTGTTACGCGTTAGATCCTTGGAATTATAACTAAATAGATTTTTCACATGGATAAAAAGCTGAGTAGAAGAATATCGGATAAGCAGATAATTTCACTCTCAATTGTCGTCAATTTCTCTCATTTCATCTTGCGAAGAAGATACCATCCCTCTATCGCTATGGTGCATTTCAAGGTCTCTAATATGTCGAAGTTTTGTGTGTGCGTGTGTTTGTGTGAGTGTGTGTGTGTGTGTTGTGTCTACGCGAGTTTTTCAAGCTTTCCACTTGCGTATGCATCATAAATAACACTCCAGGTACAAACAGCACATGTACATATATATAAATATATATATATATATATATATATATATATATATATATATATATATATATATATATATATATATATATATATATATATATATATATATATATATATATAGCCAGAAAAAATCAGCTCGTTGACATTTCGTTAACAGTTTCATCAGAATCATGATGAATCTGTTAGTTATCTGTTAGTAAATTTCTATGAGATTCTCCAGCTTGTTAACAAATGCCTTTTTTATAGGAATATAGTTTATAAGAATATCGTGGCTCAAAACCACTAAAATGTAAGAATTTATTTAAGAATATTGTTAGGCTCAAAATCAATAACATTTTAGAATATTGACGTTCAGCAAAAGTTAGGCATTCTTTTAAAAAAAGTGTGCATGTTGCTCTAATGCATTTTCTAACATTGAGGACGTTTTGGTCGATATCTTCATTAGTACTGGCGAAGATGTCAATCATATCATTTAAAATATAAAAAGTATATTAGTTAATGTTGTGTGTGCTTGTGCAGGTAGTTTAATTTAAACTGATCTTACTGACAAGTGCTCGGATGATATCTGGCAGGAGGAGGGATGATTGCAAACACCAGAACTAGGGAAGCATAGCACTATAGCAGTTGCTTTCTTTGAATTATATGTAGAAGACAGGTTAAATGAGGAAGTTCATATTCTAAGTGTTGATTCGAGTTCTAACTCGTTTACGTATAGACATATTTGGGGCTTGTTATTTGTACTGCACATAATAGATACCTGAAATCAAGTCTTCACTATGTGAACTTGGTGATAAGGATGGTGGTGGTGGTGGTGGTGGTGGTGGTGGTGGTGATGATGATGGTGGTGGTTGTGATGATGATGGTGGTGGTGGTGATGATGATGATGATGATGATGGCGGTGGTGGTGGTGGTGGTGGTGATGATGATGATGGTGGTGGTGATGGTGGTGGTGGTGGTGGTAATGGTGGCGGTGGTGATGGTGGTGGTAGTGGTGGTGATGGTGGTGATGATGATGATGACGTTGGTGAAGGCAAACAAACTTGAGTTCAAATGCGCATTTGTGACGAATTCTCAAACATATGAATGCCTGATGGCCATTCCCTGTAGTTATGCTAGGGAGAGGCAAATGTTGTTCCTACTATGACGCTTGCACCAAGACCGATCTTAGTAAAGATGGGTTTGCAAGACCTTTTATTAAGAAGGACCCATTAAATTAAATCTATTAGACCGAGCAGGTAAATGTCTTGATGAAAGAGAACTGATCCATAAAACGCTGCTCATAGTCTATACAACAATACATCAGCAAATATATATTCGTTCCTATATTTGATCATTACTGCTAAAAGCAAAAACGACCTCTTTCTCGCCTATTGGTGAATGATAACCCAAGATCAACACAGTAGCAAAGATAATAGGGATATAGAACAATCAGCTATGAGGATCGTAAATAGAAGTTCTTCACTAAGAATAACCATCGTATCAATACTTATTGCGCAAATCACTATCAATAACAATTGTTGTCACAATCATCTTAATCAAAATCTCTATTGGTCGTCGTTATGGCATTAATTTTTTTATATACACAGCTGCTTCATAGAGCTTCACCCTTTTCGAAGAACTACGTCTATGCGTCCTAGTGTGATCTGTTTTGTGCGGTATTGCTTGTTTTGTGATGAAGGATTATACCGAGAGCGTTCATCCTCTCTGCTTTATAACAACCTATTTTGCGTGTATTGTTAGAGGAGGGAGATTGTTACGATCATATTAGGATGCAAAACTGAAATTGTTCATTTGCGATTCTACCAAATTAATATTGGTACCATATTGCTGCTCTTTCTGACAATATCTGCAATATCATAGTTTCAACTGCTTATTGCCGTCTGTCAGATATTGAAGTATTAAATGCTTAATTATTTAGTAGAAGGTGGTTTAGTTCAGGAAGATATAGCCCTTGCTATATAAACTGTGGAGAGAGTGCCTTACGTCCAATTCAATGCCAAATTTTACGAAGATTTCAATTTCTTACACGGAGCGTTCAACTTCAAGAGATCTTGAGGACTTAGATCCCTGCACTTTTCTCACAAAATAGAAGTCTGATTCCTTGGAAATTTTCAGACGGTTTAAATTGCTTTTTAAGTAAATCTGCGCATAATCATCATGAAGCTTGAAAGTAACGAAATCATGATAATCCCTGCTTGTATTTCGTTCATTATCAAATCTGAAAAAGGCATTGTAGACTGTATCCTTTAGAACTTCTTTCTATTTCTATGGATTAAACTCTTGCCTTCGAAAATGCCTAGTTGAGGTCCTGCTTCCCACGCTCCTGCTTCCCACGCTCCTGCTTCCCATGAAGAGAAAGCCATTATGGGACCCACTACTGGCTCCTTCACTCACGAAGTAGTGTCTTCAGCAAGTGACATGTTATTGTGCCTTCTTCCAATGCCCTTTTCACCAGTGCTTGTGCTATTAAAATCTATACGCCCAGCAAACCTTTCTTGGTATAGCTCTAGCAGAGGGGAAGTATATTGTTGAAATCCAGTGTCATTCTGTTAGGACTCACTTGACCATAAATAAACACGAGTACCATTTTTGCAGTTAGGAGCTCTGCAAATGCTAATGTTTGCTTTCCATTGCAAATATGTACAGTACATAGCGGCTTGATTTAGTGTGCTCGTTGAATGAATGGTCGAGCCCTTTTGATCGCTTTGCCTAAATATGCATTTATTTCATCATTCTGAAAATCAATTCCTCCAATTTATCAATCATATACAAAGGAACTGTTACTTCAATTTATATGTATCCCTTTTCTCATTTTGCCATTCGGACTGCCTGGTAATACGAATTTCATGAAAGGCAGTTTTGCTTACAGTTAAAAGAGAGTTGCTTTAACATATGAATAGTTTCTTTGGTGTGAGGAAAGTAGTATTACAGAAAGTCTACATGAGACAATTCAAAAGAACGTTGCTACAGTAAAAAAAATGTTGGCGAAAAAATCAAGCAGCCACTTGTGAAAGCATTAAACTCTTTGCACTTCCATAATCGATTAACACAATCAATACACCAGAGAGATTCTGGAAAGGATCTTGAAGGAAATTATATTTGGGCGATAGGAGTTCAATACTTCCTGTCTTTCAATGGCAACGAATCGCAAAATGTAGGCCAGTAATCTACTAACCGTGGTTAGGGGACATTGTTTTCATCAGAGAATCGGAACATGTAAACTATTGTAGTCTCCTATTTTGTCCAAATTTCAAGCGCTAATGCCAAATCAATGTTAATGAGCCTGCATGGACCAACAGCTTCCTATCAACGTGTTCCAAGCAAGTTGCAATGGATTTAGGCAGGAGTGGTAGATGAAGTGCATGGAACACAGCTATTTAACAATGAGTGGAATTCGGTGGATATTAGTGGTCTGGCTATCGAATTCTAATCTAATATAACGATACCTCAGATAAAGCAATCAGAAATGCATTCATATCAAGATAAGCATTCGTCAGTGCGAAAATAAATGAGTCAAATTTAGGAGAGATCTACTGTTGATATGTTGCAATACCGCACCGAAAACATGATCTGAATACACCAGTGCAGGCTCCATCTAAATGTGCGCGAAGATTTTTTAATGAAGTTTTTCCTCATGCGAGGATATCGAATGATATATCTGCCTTTGAAAAGATTGTGGGCGATACTTCTTAAGTGTGGGCACTGTTCGACAGATTCGTGGACCAGCAATTGTAGCATATTTTCATGCTCCTCATAAAAATTTTTTTTCTTTTTACAAGTCAAACATTGATGGCAATAATTTCATAATAGTTTACATATCTTTATCCTGTTAAAATTGAGTATTATTTTTATTATTATTACTATTTCCTCCATTTTGATGATCACAGAGCTGACAACTGATTTGCATAGAAACAGGTCTAAAATGTTGAAGCAGGTTGTTTAGTATTAAACATAGCATTGTAGGAACTTAGAAATGAAACCAACGTTTTTGAGGCTTTTCCTTGATAATATATCTACAACAATATTTTCGAAACTTTTCAAATAATCATATATGGCAGTCTCTTACAACATACCTTTTGAAATCAGGGCCCCCTAGAGAAAAAGATGTATGTTGTGACATATATACTTCCTCGGAAGCCAAATATCAGCAATGATGCAGGTTTATGAAACAACGAATCGAACGAGCGACAGCAACCTCCCTCAGTCCTCTGAACCCTTTAATGGTACTTTGGAAACCCTTGGCGGTTCCCTAGAGAACTTGACAGTCCCTCAGAAGACCGCAGACCCCAATTTGGGCAACACTGGCCTAAACTTTTGTTACCATTATGAGGATTCTTTTTTGGGCCTAAGTGTACCAAATGGTGCCATAGAGTTAAAATGCTCCTAACTCATTACCAACCGTTCATTTTGTGGCCTGAAAATGGCACATATTAGTTGAATTGATTTGCGGGATTTTGCTATGAATTGGTTCCAAAAAAGACTGTTGCTACTGGGAGTACTCACGAATTTGACTGCAATGACTGCAACTGGCTTTCTATCTCTCGATAGCTTGCAGTGATAAAAAAATTCATGACCTTGAAAAGTACACTAGACATTTGTCTTTTATGTGCTCCTTGTAAAGTGGTTCCTGATAAAGAGAAAACATGCACAGCACATATCACAAATATGGTACTTGCTTTATACAGAAACTTGAAGATCTACTGTTGATAGCCTTTCTGGAAAAGTCTTTTTCTTTCCAAATACATGTGATAAGATTGGAGGATCTTTCCATACCAGCTGCATTTGTACGTTTTCATATCGCACGTCTTGTCAACAAAACGCTGCTACGTCGATGGGAGGGGCTTAATGTGCCTTTTTCCCTCACTGAAGAACTATCCAAACAAACAGCGAAGAGTGTCCCTCACTTCTCTTTAACTTAAGGCATAGGCAATGTGCCTTTTTGCGTGTCCCTCATGGCCTCACATTTGCGCCTCATATGATATTGCTACTGCAGACTTGTAGGCAGCTGGGCAGGCTTGAAGGAGCAGAGGTGGAGTGGTAGTGCATACAATTTCAGCGAAGTATTGGAAGCACTACCCACCCAGCCCTTCCCCCACTGTTTACGGGCCTGTATTGCTAGAAAAAGTGGCAACATTCTTTAGCATACAGAAAGTACTCTTTCGTTAGACACTCGTCAGAGCAAGAAACGTCGGATAACGCCCGAAAGTTGGACCGAAATACATAACCAGTTGCGGATAGATTCACGTGACAAGGTGAATAAATGGTATTGGTTCATTTCGAGGTTCATTTCTTGTTGTTTCATTTGTAATTCCTTGTACTAGGTAACAACATATGAAACAAGATCTTTTTACAGGAGATGATGTTAACAGCTTACATTGTCATTTGTTGATTAAATAATAGTAATAAGTATAACTAGCATTAACAAACTCATAAAAAATACTTTGTTTTCGTGTACACAACCAGCATAGCTTATAGATGCTTCAGTATTTGAACATATACATCCAAACATACAATTCAGTTATTTACAGAAGTTTGCACATTCAACATAGCCGATTTCCAAGAGGCTGTCTATCTTCTAAGCAAAAAGCCAAAACGGTACAAAAAAGAAGAAGAAATTACATATCTTAAAAGTCTACATCTTAAAGTTTTAAATGGGCCTATATAAATTAACTAACTGCAAATAAGATCTGAAAGACGCCAATGCAAAATGACTAACTACAAATAAGATCTGAATGATGCCAGGGATGGTGCACGTTTAGCACCAGCTGGGAGACTGTTCAATGATTCTGCTGATGATAGAACAGCTGATTTTAGATATCTAATGCGACATTTTTGGCGCAAATGATAAGGCAAATACGATGAAAATAATCCCCATTCGTCTCAAGTTTGCTGAGGTATCGGCAATATGGGAGATTCGTAATTGGTAAGGCAGGTCGGCGAGTGTTGCGCGCCAAGAACAAAGAACCGCGGTATAGGACTTGCAAAAGTCGCTAGGCATTAACTTGTTTGTAGACAATTTCAATATTGTAGATGTAGCCTTAGTACCGCTGTATTTCACTGAGTTGGGAGTTTGCCTTGTCGAGGAAAGTGGCGCATATCGAACTAGCGCAAATTGCAGTTTTCTCCTATTTAATTAAGCCGTCAGTACGAACGGGCCGGCTTAATTTCTGACACTCGGCCAACATCACAGCCTCGCTTCTGTCAATATTATTCAATGCATATGTGCGCTATCCTTCCCAATTTAGTTTGAGTTTGACTTTCAAATAGCGGCAAGGAAATCACAAAGGAATTGAAAACATAACAAAGGCATACACGGGGATTTATTTGATCTGCTAGGAAAAAGATTTCCTTTTCTCTCTCATTGTGCCATGCTTTTGGGGGATTCAAAGGGAATGTTGTTCTTACGCGATTTGTAACCGCCTTGCCTATTGTTGCTGCAATGAATTGAGCTGTTCGCCTATTGAAATTCTTTAGAATTTTTGCAGAGCGTGGTTGAATAGGCAATTCTTTGCCCACTTATACCTTTAAGCTTATAAGCCAAAATATCGTTTATTCGATGTGATCGCCTTGTTTGTGGTATCCAATATCTCTGTCTATAATTGGAACTGAAAAGAAAAGGGTTTTCCGTGCGTAAGGACCCCCACGACTTCAAACGACAACGTCCTCTGCTGAACCCTCGATCTTACCCATGTCAATATAGGTTGGGATATAGACGTGGCATGCTATAACTAACTGCATAGTCCCTGACCGGCAAGAGTCGGCTGGGATTACAAAAATAGCATCGCAATCATCTCAGTGCTCGGCTATGACCAATTGTGGTTTTGTCTTCGTGTTTGTGAATGGTACTGAGCTGTCATGATGCGACGCATAAAAGGCCACTGGGTCATTGTGCTTTCTACAGCACAAAACATGGCACTATCAAAGCGCGCTTTTGAATTGTCAACCATCTGGAATTGAATTAATCTAAGCAAGTCTCTCCGACTTTGTTGACAAGGATACATACACAAGGATAACAAAAACGAGCACTGTTTTATAAATGACGTCACAGCTCTATTCTGCCAATTACTACTCAACAGCAATTGACTTCATTGCACTGCTTTAGACAAACATTATTTGGTAAAAACTCAAAGGATTCTATCACAACAAAGGCCTTCAAATGGATTAAGATTTGTTTTCTGCTGTATTCATACCATTCACTCGGGCTTGTAGCCTCGGTTTGTTTTTAAAACGGTAAGCATAGAGGCGTGCGACGATAGGAGAGATGACGTAAATGCAAATTTCCTTAAACAACAAATGGCAGTTGACGTTCAAGTCAATGCGATAACATCGGCTGGCATTTAGGGTCTTCGCAGAAAACATTAAATAAATCGCATAAAAGGATCAATGAAATAAAAGCTATTTAAACGTAAACAGAATGGGGAGTGCGCTTACTGTTTAGTTGAGTCACATTGTCTAGCTATAAAACTAACGGAATGATCTACGTCAGAGGCGCGCAATGGCTGAACTCCAAGTTACATTATAATAATTTTATGTTAAGTTGCGTGAATAAAGACTACCATAAAATAAAAGCAGCTTTGGTGTATGAATACATGAAATTAGAACAATTCTTTACTTAATTTTTCAATTAACCCTTCAGGGGTCGGCGAGAGTCAACAGAATGGCGGTATGCGTCCCGCGGTGTGTGCAATGCCTAGTTCTGATCTAGAACATGAAAATGGGGACTAGAGATAACAGCATCACTGCTCGACTGTCCACTCAGTACTGCCATGCAGATATAACTAATGGCTGTCATTCTTATTAGTAAATCCATTACGACAACTCGTAGACTTTTGTCAGTGTTTGCGCCCACCCACATTGCTGTTGTTCGAGTATACAAAAGATAAAGGGGCTAGAATGCGCAGGGCACAGCAACGTTTGAAGAACTGTTAACATTGAAAACTGGCAATATTAAGATCATAACCTATATAAGGGAAATTTATTACTTCACATTCGGATGATAACAGTGGCCTTTGGGTGAAGCGATTAAGAGAGGCTTTTTTGACAACACACATTATTTTCATGTTTCAAATGAGCGATGCCAGTTTGCTTAAAGTGAATTGATTGAACAATGATTGTTGATTGTTATCAACTGAACAATAGTTAGTGATTCGCAAAGATAAAAATCACCGAAACAACACAAGTTTCTATCCCAGCGTTCCTCATCTTTCTGGTCGCCAGAATCGTCCGTTCAGGCTTCCGTAAGATCGCTGGGATCATTGAGATTGCTAGAATCGTTCATTTTACGTTTCCACAAGATCAATGATATCACTGAAATTGCTGGGGTCATTCACAATGATTTGAGCAATTATAACAAATATGTGTAAACCAGACGTTAAGATATAAAAGTACACAGATTCAGCTGGGATTTATTCCCCTCAATGTGTTTATTTTTCTTCCTGTAGTACTTTCAAACCGGTCTCTTCAATGTGCATAAGTCTATAATTCCCTCATTTCATTGTCATGTAGAACTAGTTACTTTTGATTAATTGTGATATTTATTTCAGTCTTTGTAATATATTTCAACTCCTATTCACAATCTAGAGCTATACGGAGCATTTTTCAACCCAACATGCGTCGCTATGGCAAATGAAAGTGTTACAAAATGTTTTTGTAAAGTACGTTATATTTAGCGATGATTTTTGCATTTTGCAACCATCCCTGCAACTTGCAATGACAATTACTGAACAAAAATTTAAACTGCACTTGCGCCAGACGTGGGACTGTGTTGCAAGTTGCAGAAAACGATATTCTGTGCAATTTACTCTGTGCAATGGCTACAAAAATACTGGCAATGACTGCAGAGAGTAGAATAGAGCGTTGCGGGGCACATGAAGCTGCGTTGTACAACACAGAAATGACGTCATGTTACATGCAGTAGACAGTATGTGACTTGTATCTCAATGGTGTTATTCTGTGGTGTTATGAAACAAGTTGCAAA
The DNA here is from genome assembly GCA_964019165.1 of Mastigias papua. Lineage (NCBI taxonomy): Eukaryota > Metazoa > Cnidaria > Scyphozoa > Rhizostomeae > Mastigiidae > Mastigias > Mastigias papua. Next base: position 14,852,562 of record OZ025272.1, on the reverse strand, counting down.
ACAAATTATCCCCGTGTAATACTATCCTTACTAAACAAACTTCTTATCTTACCTTCGGCATGAATTAGTTTGAGTACCAAAACGTATTTCTACAAATATAATAGTCCTAAGTAATCAAATGTGTAAAACAAATTAATACGTTTTTGAGGTGCACAAAAAGCAATACCTGTGAATTTTTCCTCAGCAAGTTTCCTCTCTGTTAGGCTTATCCTAATTCAATTTCTATCATGATTTTCATTGCAAATATTTGATCATCATCTTCTTCGGCCTATTCCCTTTCTTCCAGAGTACAGATATTATCTACAGCGTCTTTGCATATTGTCTACGAAGAACTCTTCCAAAATCATGCTGATATCTCCCTGTGACAATTTGACAAAGCTATACCCAGTCTTGAAGAGCCATCGTCAGTTAACTATAATTTCTCTTTTGATGTTCCTGATTTACAATCAGAACCTTGCGTGGCAACTCTATATATCTTCTCTTCCTGAAATTGTATTCCTACAAAATTCTCTAGACAAAAGTAGCGTTCGGGAGAGTTCGGGAGCTGCATCCATGTTGCAATAGTCTCTTTTTCATTCTTGCATACCGTAACAATACTATGCACATGGCATGGTATCCTTCTAGAAGAGAAATATCTCCTCCTTTCGGACTTCGAACTGTTAATAGCAGAGCTACTGCGTCAATTTTTTTGGTTTTTGTTCCAACAAGAATATTCCATAGTTTAATCAAATATTTTTTAATGAATCTCATCAAATTCTCCGCTGATGTTGTAAGATTTATCGTTCATTTGCAGCTTTTTCTCTAGAAATAATTGATTGCAAGTTAGAATGCGTCATGAGTCCAGGCATAGTCTGGACCAGATAGCCACCTCGAACAAACAAACAAACATACAATACGAACAAATTCCAAGCACAAAGATACACCCTATTGATCCTATCGCCCACTCGAACAGTAAAAAAGATAAAATACAGCATGACTTAGCCACTCAATTAAAAGAAGTCCAAGCTCGCAAACATCAGCAATATCTTAGACATAAATCAGAATTAAACACCAAAATAAATCCCAACAGTGCAAAAAAAGAACGAGAACAAACATCTTATAACAAGAAGACAACAAATATTAAAAACAAAAACCACAATTACAATGTCAACAATAACAGGAATATTGATGTTAACGCCAACAATCAAATATACCATGGCGAATGGAACAATAGTGACAAGAACAAAAGGAACAGCAGAAGCAAAAAAAGCAACTCTCATTCCTCCAAAGGCTCCCAAGTGGCATCCAAAAGCAGTAACATCTGCAGTGTTACCAGGAAAATTAATCCGAAGCAAGATGACGAAAGTTACGATAATAATAGTAAATCTAATGCTTCAAAGAAGGTTCTCCTTCTAGGAGACTCTCATGTTCGACGAGTTGGTGAATCGAATTTTCTCGCCAACTGTTTTATTGCCAAAGGTATCGGAGGTCTACTAAGTGGTCAACTCATTTCGAAACATAGGGGATCAGTCAATAGTATCTTACCAAATGTTGATGAAGTTGTTATACACGTGGGCAGTAATGACATTAGTAAAGGCATTAGTCAAGAAAAGGTTGTAGAAAACATTACTTTGGCATGTAAAAGGCTCAAGGAGGTCAACCCCAACGTTCGAATAATTGTATCCTCGATTCTCCTACAGAAGTATGACACACCGAAAAATCTATACATCGTTGAGTCTAATGCTGCGCTGGAGCGTAACTGCTTTTCAAATGGTTGGGACTTCCTTAACAATTCTAACATTGCATTCAAACATATAGATAAATGGGGCATGCATCTTACCCCTGAGGGATATCATTTGTTTGCAAGCAATCTTCATGCTCACTCGTTTAGCGGGTGACAAGCACACTAGAGGAGCGCAGGTTGGTGCTAGCCATTCTAAACTGAATTCCCTTGGTCAAAAAACCAATAACATATTTAATAGTATAACTAAATCTAAAAAGGGTTTAATGATGGCATCCCTGAATGTTAATGGGCTAAGAAGTCACTTGGACGAAGTTAAAATTCTAGTGAACAGTATGGGATTAGATATATTAGCATTAAACGAGACTAAGCTAGATTACTCAATCGAACATCAAATTACAGACATCAATGGGTATAAGCAGCTGCGCCTTGATAGATCTCGCTGTGGTGGCGGGATCTCCATATATGTCAAAGATAACCTTAAGTTCCTACTCAGGAAAGATATCCCTGTTGAAAATATTGAGTTACTCTGCATTGAAATCCAACCACTAAAATGCAAATCTTTTCTCTTTGTTGCCTGGTATAGGCCCCCACACGATCCAGTTTGCACCTTTCAAAAATCAGAAAGAGTTCTCTCATATCTTGATAAAGAGGGCAAGGAAATCATTCTTATGGGTGATATAAACTGCGATCTATCCCAGGAATTGGAGGGACTTTCGTCGGATAGCAATTCCAGGCATTTACTTAATTTATACCAGCTGTTCAGTCTTAAACAGATTATTAAAGAACCAACTAGGGTCACATTATCAACATCTACACTCATTGACCATATAGCTACGACTTGCACGGACAATGTTTTAGATTCGGGGGTACATAAAGTAGCGTTGAGCGACCATTACATGGTCTTTTGCAAACGGAAACTCAACGCTGCCGTTGGTGGGAGCCATAAGATGATTAAAACTAGAAATATGAAAAAATTTAACCATGAGGCTTTTATAGCCGATGTTTCAAGAGTCTGCTGGGAGAATGTTGTTAGTAAATCTAGTGACATTAATGTTATCATTAGAGAATGGTCATCCGTATTTTCTGCTATTATTGAAAAGCATGCTCCAATAAGAGAGATTAGGGTTTCTGATAAGAATTCTCCATGGATTACGAATGAGCTTAAGTCCTTGATGAAATCCAGGGATAGACTTAAAAAAGCTGCTATTAAACACAAATCTCCAGCCATGATGGGTAGATATAAAACAGCCCGTAATAAAGTAAACAACCTTAATGTCACACTAAAAAGGCAATATTTCACTAACAAGATTATTGAGTGCAAAGGTAATATGAAAGAAACTTGGAAGACAACTAACGCACTTCTCAATAAGCGCAGCAAATCAACCAACATCACATCTCTTAGTGTAGGAGACATTGAAATCCATGAGAAAAATGAAATCTCAAACAAGATGAACGATTACTTTTGCACTATTGGCAAAGAGTTAGCTGATAAAATTGATTCATCTCCAAACCCCCTTTTAGTTGGTAACTACAGGATAAATGAAGGTAATAAAACGATGAAATTTACAAAGATTAACGAACAAAATATTAGGGATGCCATTGGTAAAATAAAAACATCTAAGGGCTTTGGAAACGACAATATCTCTAGTTATTTTCTGAAACTTGCCTTGCCTTACATCATCAAATCGCTAGCGTACATGTTTAACAAGTCCTTAGAGGATAGGGAGTTTCCTTCTCTTTGGAAAATTGCTAGAGTTATTCCTATTTTCAAAGACGGAGATAAAAGCGCCAAAGAAAACTATAGGCCAATATCAGTCCTCCCAGTCGTTTCAAGGCTCTTTGAAAAATTAGTGTACAACCAACTTTATGAGTATTTAAACTCGAATGATCTCTTAGCTCCGAGTCAATCTGGATTCAGATCACTTCACTCAACAGCCACTGCTCTTTTGAAATGTACTAATGATTGGTACAGCAGCTTAGATGTGGGAAAACATGTTGGGGTTATATTTGTTGATTTGAAAAAAGCTTTTGACACAGTTGATCACAAAATCCTAGTGCAAAAGCTTGCTCACTACGGTATCCACTCTTCGGAGCTAATGTGGTTTAAGTCGTACCTCTCTAATCGCTCCCAGTTTACAAGGGTTAATGGTGTGGATTCTAAAGTTCAAAATATAGATATAGGTGTCCCTCAAGGCTCGTGTCTTGGCCCATTATTATTTTTACTTTATATCAATGACCTTCCTAAAATCACTAATAACGCTAAGGTGTACATGTATGCTGATGACACTAGCCTAAGTCTACAAAATCATAGTATGTCCCAGTTAAACAGGGCATTAAACCAGGACCTTCTAGCTCTTGATAAATGGTTGCGGGGAAACAAGCTTTCTCTTAACGTTGCTAAAACGCACTCCATGGTAATTTCTACTAAACGGAAGCTTGCAATCTTGAAAAATCAAGCTGAGCAATTACATCTGCATATAAGGCATAATGATCTCGATGTTGTTCAATGCACTAAGTATCTAGGAGTCCATATTGACAATACTCTTGATTGGAAGAATCACATTCAAGAAGTATCGAAAAAGATTTCTCGATCTCTTGGGCTGATAAGGTATGCCAAAAGGTTTTTACCTTTTGAGTCACTTAAAAATCTGTACACTGGTTTGGTCGATCCACATTTTCGCTACTGTTGCGCAGTCTGGGGTGTCTGTGGACTTACTGAATTACAGCAACTACAGAAGCTTCAGAATCGCGCAGCCAGAATAATAACTGGAAGCAATTTTGATGCTCCTAGCAAACCTTTAATCATGGGCCTAGGTTGGAAAACGATCGAAGAACTTATCCAATATGAAACGCAAGTACTTGTCTACAAAGCTAGAAATGGGCTTGCCCCTCAGTACCTCTTCGACATGTTGGTTGCAAACTATTCTGAGGCCACGTATAATCTACGAAATACTGCCACAGATCTCAAGCTGCCAAAGAGGAATTCCTCTAATGGGCAGAAGGGCTTCTCCTACAAGGGCTCGAAAATGTGGAACAGCCTACCAACAGAATCGAAGCTAGCACCTAACCTTGCCTCCTTTAAAACGTCTTTGATGCATGATGCATGAATTGTATATAGCTTGAAATTATTTTTTTTTTTTTTTTTTTTTTTTTTTTTTTTACCAATATATGTTTTGTACTTTTATCATTGTATCTTTAATAATTTTGTAAATAATATTTTATATAACGGTATATCGCTTTTAGGTAGTAGACATTGTAATTAGGCATTTTTTTTCAAATTTATTTTTCAAAACATGTATTGTATTTAAATGGAGGGCCCCTTGAAAAGCAGCTGTAGCTGAAGGGCAACCCTCCTTAAATATTTTTAATAATAATAATAATAATAATAGCCAAAGGGCGATTTTTCCGTCGGATCCTCTGATATTGCGTCCCTACGGGCCTTCCTTCATTGGGTGTTACTAGCACATTTCCCTGTCACACCATGGAGCTGGTCCTATTGTCTCGCTAGCTACCCTGTAAATTGGATCAATTGTAAAAATTCAATCGATGTCAGAAAATTCAATGCAATTTGATGGCCACTGGCAGCTATCAGGCAACTCGCTGATAGGTACTTGCAACACTCAGATTAACTGTGTCCCCCTCCCATCTCACAGCACAATCACATTGGCTTCGGGCCTGTTTCGTGTGTAGATAATTCTGATACAAGGACTAGACCTACCTTTGATAATGCTTAATTGTGTCGAAATACTGTGATAATAACATAGTGTTTACTAAACTCTTGTAACTTGATTGCTTTCATTCGTCCTGATCTGTAGAACTACTCTCTTTGATAGACCGCGGTGTAAATGCTACTTCAAAGAGGCTGCATCTCTCTATAAAGCATTCGAAACAGCTAACCCGTTAAATGTTTGAGAGGCCTGTCAGGTCTATTTTCTCCCACCCTAACTGACCAATCGTTATGCAAAATGGGCTTAGTCTTAGCATGTGTGGTCAGAATCCTGCATTATGATTGGTCAATTAGGTTAGGAGAAAATAGACTTGACACGTTTATCGAACATTTGGCGGCTATACTATTCGAAATACCCTTTAGTTTAGTGCTTATGCTTAATCACCTAACAGCGTCGACATGGAAGCTCATTTGGTCTTACAAGGGTTTACATGCCAATAGAACTCTCAGAAAAACGACCTGGCTGTCGTCCGAAGGCCAAAGAACTTGGTGCACCAGAATTGTTCGACGTTGTGTCCTTCGTCTGCAAATTCAAAATAAAGGAAACAACACAAATGAATATGATTTGTAATTCATATAATTTGGTCCCCTATCTTTCATGGCCATCTCTGTGGAGATAACTTGAACCCTTGCATATCCACACACAGCTCGACAGTTCCAGAGAAATACTTCACATCCTTTCAAACTTCATATATATTTTCCGTTTCCAATGCTTGGCTACCTATTTTCAGTATTACAGAGAGAACACTTAACTTCTCGTTCCAGTTCTAATTTATATTTGTCCAGTTATTTCTCATGGCCACTATTATGTATTCTTCTGCTTGCCATGTATCCAAGCATTTAAAGTTGATTTTTCAACCAAACAAGGTGTTTACACGTACTTCTATTCTTTAAATAACTTTAGTCAATGTTAACATTTTCCTACTCAATTAATCGACAAAGGAGAGCAAGATGCTAATGTGTTCCATGAAGCTGCTTACTTTTGCATCCATCAAAAAGGAGGACTGTATGCCGCTTGTGGACAACACTAATGCAAAACATGCCCTTTTTCTTTTTCCTCGCGTGTATACATGTATGTCTCCCTATTATCGAATTGAAAATACACGATTATACAACCAGTGGTGTGACGAAAGAATTTTAGTGTGGGATAGAGCGAAAGAAAACGAAATTAGCGGACAGGTTTGAACAAGACACCATAATTTCCAACAATATATTAAAGTAGGAGTATCACACTCCACACCCGCACTTCAATTCGCTCCTTTTGCAACAATCTTCAAATCACTCGGCCCCTTCTGTCTCAAGCATTGAAGGCTTTTTAATGGTGGACAATTGGACAAAGGAGGAGTCTTGCTGCTAATTAAACTAACACTTTCAATATTTGAGATTTTTTGCTGCCTACTAGCAAATAAAGTGGCACTTTCTGAATGAAAAATAAATATTCAGCAAGAAGTTTGTGTACGGTAAGCCTCGATAGGGACTTTTCCACGAACTGCCTATGCTGCTCTGAGCAATCGTTCATTCTGCATTTCCATGATTGATAATTGTAGATAATTTATAAATAATTTAGTATGCAGTCGCGCACGGCTGCTAACTGCTAAGCAAAGTTACAAAATCTTCTATTTACACCGTTCATCAATACAAATCATTAAATTAACCTTAACCCTGGACAAAAGTCTATATATTCTATTCTCAAATGATGTATGAGCCAGTTCAAATTTTGACAAGTATTGACGGTGTCTTATTCATTGCATCAGAATACTTCATCATTTCTTTCCTGTAATGTGTCTTATTTTCGGTATGTTAACGTGTTGTTCGTGAACCAGGGCCCGGTATGAGTGCCCCTTTATTCCTCTTTCCTCACACAGATCTCATCTGCAACTCTGTCTTTAACTACTACGTACATAAGGCTTGGATTCAATTTTTTCGAAGTTTTGTTATATTCCATCATCTCAGACCATAGGTTGTATTGCTGAATGTGACGTATTAGTACCAGACAATAGTGGACTGAAAGATTCAAGAGCCCTCGGCCCATCAAGTGGATAGCCTTCTTTCATTATGCTTAAGTGAGCGACGTAAAGAAAATCAAATGCTATTATACCAACAAATATGCTATAGAAATATACAAGGAACTCATATGTTTTGACAGCGTTTTTGTTAAGTTAAAGGGTGGCAAAAAATTATTATCAAGAGCAGAACTAAGTCCTTACACCTTTAAGCCATCGGTCAACGTCCGATGTGCTCGACCGGTGTATCCGTCTTAGAGTACTGTGGAGCTCGGGAACCGTCTCATGTCCAAGTGGATTGTGTTCAGTACAATCCTAAACGTTGTTTCGTGGGTTTTATTACTTTCAGTGATCTGTCTTCCACCTAGGGCCAACAAGAGGGAGGCCGACTTTTCACAGACCCAGAACCAGAGAGAGGCCCCAAAAGTTATTCATACTGACATGATTAGGTGTCCCGTATTTTGCATTAGCCCCGAGTCCCGTGAATCCTCTTGGTTTGGCTGTTTCCATCTCATGCAGGCACCGCGGAACAGGGGGGGCTGGGGGGCTGGGGGGCTGGGGGGCTGGGGGGCTATAGCCCCACTTTTTTCGAAAATAAACAATAATGTTTTAAAGAGGTCAAAAGAATTCATTAATGATTGATTACTGTAGTTTTTCCGGTACTCAAAGGCGGCATCTGAATTGAGCACTAGTATTGTGCTACAGGGATTGCTTTTTTGTTTAATCGTGACGTCAATAATAGAGTAATATAGCCACTACGCTAAATTTTAGCCCCCCCCCCCGCACTTTCAGACTGCTCCGCGGTCTCTGTCATGGGGAACCAAAAGCAATTTTGCTGGCCTCTTCATGCCCAGAAGGTTATTCAACCTCCTTTTGAATACATTCAATTAATCAGCTAATTTAAAACATATACATAGTCGGTGATTCATTCACTTAGTTTGTGCACATCTAATGGAATTTTTTCATACCGCACCACTCTGTTGCTTGTTATTGGATAAAAGGTACACATAAGGCGCCATTACTTCTGCAAAATCAGTTAGCGTAATGCAATGTCTTGTGTAGGATTCTCAATCAAAAAACTGAACTCGCTGCTTATTCGTAAAACGCATATTCAGGAATATTTAAAGTCATCCATTTCAAAATAGATATCAAATGTAAGCTGGGCATGGTATTGGCAAAAAGCAATATGGAATGATAATAAGTTACAAATTTTAATATTGGTTCATCAGTATTTTATAGGTATACATACATCTAAAAATATATACTTTATATATATATATATATATATGTATAATATATATTTATATATAATTATATTTCTATTTCTATTTCTATTTATATTTATATCAATAGCTTCAAGCTATGAAATGCTAAAAATAGACATGACATAATAGAAACACTTTCATAAGACGTTTTTGCATAGGCCTTCATCAGTATATAGATATAATTCATGTATGTTTCTATATATGTATGTATTTTTATATATCTGGTTTAATTATTTTATATTTATAATCTTATCTTTAGAATATCTTACTATTGGGAATATTTTAAATGAAAACAAGTGCAAACTTTTGGGGAACTTTTACAAACTATGCTGACATAATTCCAATGTTTTGTGCTGCTTAGGCAAAGGAAAATGCACCGCTTTATCTAAAATTTAACAGCATGGTACAAACTTCAACAATCGCAGCATGAACTGTTTCTAATCTTAACCAGATTTGATTTCTCCTTGCATATCAAGAGAGGTTATCATTCAAGTGGCTAAAATCAGCTTTCCAAGCACGGCTTTGCTTTTACCTAAAATCGCGATTAAGTTCATTAAGTGGGTTGGGTAAGTTATATCGATAACGAGTTAAGAATGATAACGAGACAAAACTTGCTAAACAACAATTACAACATTGAGAATGTGGATATTCTCCACTCAGATTGAGGTAGCAAAGGTTTTTACCATACTTTCTAGACGACACCTTAACCACACAAACAGTGACTTGCCGAGGGAAACTTGGGCGGGGGGGTGTAGGAAAACACTTTGTCTATAGAATTGAACACATGATTGTTATGCAAACTGTTACCGAAAAGTCAAAACTACCAATGGCTTTTGCAAAAAGTAGGATGTTACACACTTGCACACAAGAGTAGCTACTTGGAAGGAGCACTATAGAGTGTATGAGACAAGTTGAAGATTAGAAGAAATCGAGTAGAACAGTGCAATAATCAATATGTTCCAACTGTAAACAACTACAGGAATTGACATGATATGACGATACTAAATATATTTTCCAGTTCCATTTGCAAGATAATAATTCTCGCCATAGAGCATCAAGGATACCTGCAGCATGGAAGTGAGGGAAGCTGCCCTCAGCCGACAGGAGCAATTTGCCCTTGAAAGCAAGACGGTGCGGCTGGACTAGTCCCAGGCCTCGCTACCGTCCCCGTTGTCGTAGCGTCGTCGATCGGAAACTCACTAATGGGAGTGAGGTGGACCCTTTTGAATAATGATAACACGCTCTTAAGTATGAAATCTAGCTATGACTATTACATTAGGCAACAGAGTGTTTGCCTGGTCTAGAGGTTGCCCCCTTTCCCCTTTCCTGTGCAGGCGTCCCTTGAGAACATACATCGATGACAATATGGTTTACAGACGAGGATTTTGTCATGGGGGCCAACTATGAAGCAGCAAAGATTAGCTCGTTGTACATTCCTGTAATCATCCAAACAAAGCTGTAGGCAGCACAGTTTACATGGAATCTATATACCAAACGCATTACCACAATCAAATGTGTGGTAGAAGACTGCCAGAAATGTTTAGCTAGTGTTATGCCTAGCACATTTTAGTGATGGCTTATCACACGCGGTTACTAAGATACTAATGCTTCGTTCAATCAGCGCAAAGACCGAGATGGATTTAGATCAAATAATTTAGTTTGACAGAAATATACAAGCTCAGCTGTATAAACCTCGGCGAGAGTTTCGAAATCAAATTTCACTTTTAATTACGTTACCAGTGAAATGCTGACGTCCCGACGAACAAGTTGAGTTTAGTCTAGCGTCATATTGTGGAAATCAAACTCTTAATTCTTTACCACTTTAAGTAAATCTTTTCTAATCTGCTATGGCGATTTAATGAAGCAGTATTGCCACCAGGGAGGATTAGACACCTCAGCAACCAACTAAATGCATAGAATGTTCTCTGCCTGCCAATTCCATGCCTTGAACGTTAAAGTGCTGGAGGCCACTCTGTATCATGTAATCAGATGTCTATTTGGTGCTCAGGCCACTTTCAGAAATCTCTTTCAGTTAAAGATATAAGATATATTTTTAACTGACCTCTCTTTCAGTCTCTAATCTCACGCACGATCTTTCTGTGCCATCAATATATATATATATATATATATATATATATATATATATATATATATATATATATATATATATATATATATATATATATATAAGATTTTAATATATATATATATATATAAGATGATGAAGATTTTAATCGAAACGCCTACTTACAGAAAAGTATATTTGTGGTTTATTCTCTTTATACAATTTATATAAGTTGTGGATGCGGCTTAGGATCAGTTTATATATATATATATATATATATATATATATATGTATATATAAATATATATATATATATATATATATATATATATATATATATATATATATATATATATATATATATATATATATATATATAGATTTATATATATTTATATCAAGAAGAATTCTAATAATTTCCCTGGAATTATTATCAGAATCCCTGGAAAAATCAATATATTTTCTAGAGAATAGCTAGTATGTAAAAATAGTTTGGGCGTTTCATAAATTTTAGCTTTGGGAGCTTATATTTAAGGCTTTGCTCTTCGTTTCTTATGATTCCAGGAGAGAGCCACGTGAATTGCTCGTTTCTCTTGTCCCTAGAAGACATAGCATTTTTAAAGGAATTTCCACTGGAGGGGGGGGGGGAATTTCTCACAATGCCCACAACTATGGGAAAACTTAGTGATCACACCCTGTGTACACATTGATATGTAGGCAACATACTTTTCCATGTTCACAGTGATGAAGGTCACATTTCCTTTCTGCATGATGCTACAACAACCATAATTAGCACCACTCTCCTTAAAAGAGTTTCTGAGTGGGCCCAAGCAACTGGGGAAATCATCTGATGTTGGCGTCCGCTACTGGGGAAAGCACTAGGCCTATAAGGGACGTGTCCCCAAAATACCCTTCCAAAAGAGTATTCAGCCATTCTTCACATAATTTAGAGAGATCTAAACGAATGATTTTGTAACTTGCATCAAACATTTTCTATCAATGGTTGTTTGAATACGATATCCGTTTAAGGAGAATCCAGGGACACATTACATGGTCTTATACGATCATCAACCAATTCATCTCGTTTAAAGACTTCAGAAAGCTGCCTATAAAATTGGATAAGGAAATCTTTTCTAATAGCAAGCTTGTTTTCAAATGTTTTTAACAATGATATCATTAAATCTTAGCTTTGTGAAACTCGTGTTTCAATGCGATTCTAACGGGGTTGAAACCCGACATTCCAAGGAGCTTAGAATAGACCTCACATATACATTGTAAACAACAAGCTACACTATAGCCCAAGGGTTCCCAGCCAGGGGTGCCTGCACCCTCCGAGGATGTGAGACATCATCCCAAGGGTTGTGAGATGCATCCGTCGTAATAACAGGAACTTGATCTATTTAGTACACTGCAGTGACTTTGAGCAAAATATCTGTTTTAGGGGGTGCGAGATCAGAGCAAAACATTTTTGGGGATCCGGGAGTAAAGCAGGTTGGGAAACGCCGCTCTAGATTTTCAAGTGAGTTTTGTTTTATGCAAATCTCACACCTTCAATTGGAGTAACTTGAGCAGAAAGAGCAAAGGCAGATTGTTGTGTGGCTCTCTGCCCAAGTATTTTGTTCATGTGCTCTGCTTACTGGAGCTGATAACGTATTATACTTGGTTGTAAGTACAATGAATAAGGAAAGGCATGGAGCCTACTGTTTGGTGTGCAAGTGAGATTTAAAATTACAACAGAAAGAAACACCAGAGGCCTGAGGTGTGCCGAAGTAGGGGGCGTCCGGGTGCCATAGCAATAATGTTTCGATTCGATTGATGACCTGGCTTGTCGGTACTTATTTTGCTTTGTTCACATGTATTGATAAATTTCTTTTGCTATATCCCCCCTCCAAACACTCTAAAGACGCTCTACTTGCCAGTGTTAGGCAAAGTCAATCAGCGCTGGGAAGAGAGACCTTTTGTAAACCGGGAAAGATGAAAGAAGAAATGGTAAAGGAAGATGCTTCAAATGTTCAGTTGGATGTTGAAGGGATCCACCGGAGTCATCAAAACTTTTGAGGGAAGGTGTTGGGGTAACAAATTAATCCATAACTATATTGATGGACTGCAAATTTTTATTTAGAATATTAAAAAAATCAGAGAAATATCAAACTTCAGTCGCTACTGTCGGGTCACTTTGACTTGGTATCTTCTGATACCTTCATCCTTGTTTCTAAGAAATAGATAATCAGAGATTTTAGGGGCAATTAAATCTAATTGAAGGTGCAATAGGGCTCAGATATTGTTCCTTCTTTTTGTCATTGAACTAGATAGATCTCTTTGTGATTTGAAAATCCTTCCGACCCCTGCCTGTTCCATGTTTCATGACGCCTTTATTACGCTATCTTTCGGGAAGAAGATTTTATGTACTTTTATCCGTCCCTGCAGACTATACTTCAACTCATTACATCCACATCAACAATAAATCCATTCGCACCTAGTCATTGCAAAAAAGAAATCAGATGCCGGTTGGAAGAAAGATAATAAATAGATCCAGAACTGGATGAAATATGCGATTTTGATCAAAATTGAATTCATGAATGAGGAGTTCATGAAAAATTTTCGTGATTTTCTGAGATATCGCTTAATACACATCTTCGATGATCTTCACAGTGATATTATCAACATCATGCTGACCTATTCTTAAGCTCCAAATAGATGGGGGTCGGAACAGTAGGTGATAGGAAATTTCCTTGAAAAATTCAATTAACAGAGGGGTTGGAATAAACTGGGTGGATGGAAAATTTCTCTCATTACATTTGGCTATGGATGAATTTTACGGATCAACTCAAACCTAGAATGAAAAGTACTATTAATACTCGATCGAATTACAGAATCAAAAATAATTATGGAGATAAGGATGTCCTGGGTAGATTTTACAAAAAATTAATGAGCGTGGGTACGATCATTCGGGACTCCATAGTATGGAGCAAATTTAATACAGTTGCAACACGCACGCAAACTCTTACAGTCTACAGGACCTTTGTTTGACTCCACTTTGCAGTGCCTCTGCACATGACACTTTTCGCTTGTATACTTGTAACAATGAAATTCAAATAGCAGATGTTCGTTTCATCTTGGCATTTTGAATTAAATTCCTTTGCTTGACTAAGCATGACAGAACATCAGGACGAAAAGCCATAATGAGACTTTTGTATCAATATTTAGAATTCAGGCCATGTGCTGCAGACAGTCGGTAACTGCGTTTCGCAAGGTTAGTGTTTGTGATCAACAGTATTTGTATTTGGCACTCAGCTATTTGACTCACTAATGAACTTATACGCTAAGGATTGTTGTGGATTCCTTATTTCGGATTTCATCTAATTCCTTGTAAAGTCATCAAAAAATCATCTGTAGCAGAATTTTTCTGTATTACATTGAATTTCAATGTTGAGAAAGCTCGCTTCAATAAAATGCAACAAGTCAATTAGTTCGAAAAAGTTTTCAAGCAGACTTGAATCAATGACTGTTCAGCGTGTTGGTAAGCGGCAGAATCAAAAATGCCTTTTGACTAGAAGTTGTGTTTTCCGTTGCTGGTTTTGTCATAACTTTAGACGATACAAAACCCAGATGTTTATTAGACAAGTGTCTGAATTTTTATTGGAATATGGATTTCTGTAGTATTCAAAGAAATATTCAAATTCTTGATACATAAACTGTTTTCACTCTAGGGTTCTACCTTGATTTCTCAGCTCTGTTAAACAATATCAAGAATTTGGGGCTCGATGAAGCTTTTAAATGAGAAAATATGGTCAGTTATGTGTTGTATTGCAGCTCATGATCCACCAGTTAGAATTCTTTTCTTGTAATACTAAGAAAAAATATCTCTAAGTGACTTACGAGTCATTCAACCCGTAGTCAAAAGTAACGGAGGTGAGTGCTGCCCATCAAACATGACACATAAATGCTTGTAATGTTTGATACTCTAAATATAAGAACATTGCAGACTGTTAAATTTGGTAGCAACCTGATGCCTGAATGATATTACAGATAAGACCATGTTAGCATTCTTAAGAGCTAGGTATTAGCTGAACAGAAAACAAAGATTAGTCCACCTAAGTCAAAATCATTGTCCGATCCTGTTGAGATTTAAATAATCTCTGGCGCTTATAAGCATGAAATCACAAGTCAGGCAATTGAAGAATAACATGGGATGAATTTTGATATACTGGATAGATGCAACTGTCTTGTAAAGGGTATTGAAATGTGTACTTGATATGTTGGTTGTTGATATGATGCTCTCGTTATGTAGCCGATACATTCGATGTTACCAAAATATTACTTATTACTTTATTTAGGGGGCTGATGTTTTTCCAGATAGGACACGGCCATCATCCTATATTACACCAGGGAATGTCGTATGCAGAGTTGGAATAGCGTAGTGAATAGTCAATATACTAAAACAAAATTAGAAAGTGAATCGTCAGAAGTAAAAGCGGGCATCAGACCACAAAAATCTAAACAATTATACCCGTTTTATAAGGGACACTAAAGCTCAAAACACCCTTTAGCCTATGCCCCAATTTTTGTAAGGAATGGCCCGTTTCCTCGAGAAATTAAAATTATACAACAGAAGCTTGAGCATATATTGTTTTATAATAAACCCAATAATTTTACACTCTGTAAATCATCTATTCCCTATTTCTCTTCTTATTAAAGACAGAATACTCGTTGATCATACGAAAGTATTTTATAGGAAAGTATTGTTCGACCGCTCAAAAGTTAAAAAAAGTTTAGTACCGAACTTTTTAGACGAAAGAAAGTCAATAAAATTATATTCAACTAAACTTCCAATTTACTATTTAGCCCTTGTATAGGTTCCCAATGTTTATCTATGTATTTCAGTTTTATGCTTGAGTATTGTCTTTCTACCTTTTGTAGCACCTCACATGTACACAATCTCAAAAATTCTTGCTAATTAAATCTTAAGAAAGCACTAGTGCAGAAAGCATAAAAAAGCTTAGAGAGTATAAAGAAGTTCCAGTACTGGGCCAAAAAAATTTCTTGTAAAGAAGCCTACCTGAATAACTGCAACTTGCTGTTTGTAACCATCAATACATTTCTAGCTAAGAGATGAATACTCGTTAGACTTTGTGGACTTCACTTCTTATGCCTCCGTTATAGAGGAAATAAATACATAAATAAAATTTCAAAGACTCTTCACGTACGCTGTTCTTTACAGTAACTTATGTTCGAATACAGTCTTTCAATATTCTCCTCTTAAAAAATTCAAATGATTTTCAATTGCAAGCAATAGGACAATCTACGATTTTACTCGTATGGACAGAACCTACACTGGGTTGAGGTGCAATTGAATTGTTAATGGTTAGAATCGAATCAGAGATAATTTAGTAAAGCGATTGGAAATTATCAATTAGATTGCAAACATCTGAGTGTTGCTTCCCCCCTCCCCCTCTAACAACCCCCAGATGCCTCCAACAGTAGGTATGACATCAAGTTACTGCTTAAATTACATACACTTGGTTGCTTACAGAATAGAAAATTGACACAAATATGAGCTTATCTTAGTTAGGCGAAGCAATATTTTTAAATGAGTATTTCGAATCATGGATTTGCAAATTTTACGACTTCTGTTCTTTTACATGGAGCGAGGTGTGAGCTGTAATTGCGCTAGAGCAGCAGTAAGTAAGATAGCCATGATATGAATTTAGCAAACCAAAGCTGTGACAGAAATATTGAAATTATTAGCATTTATTTTTTTATTTGTCTTAGTCATACATTGGTAAGTTGCTTCTCAAAGGGCTTGCAACTTCTCTTGCTCGTTTTCGTAATCCCTTATCCCACAACCTGTTTTTCTATTTCACAGCAAACTTTTTAACGTAAAGCATGGCACATCTGTTTCTTTTTTACTACCACAGACAAATAATAAGCATGCTATCTTTTGGTTTTAGTAAGTAATGTCTGGGAAGGCACTGATGCCGAAAGCAAAGCCCCAAACAAATGAATGGTCTTAATTAGAGAAAGAAATAAGATCAAATTTGTTGACGTTGCATTTGGCAAAGACAAGTTGCAGGACTCTGGGAAGAAAGAAGAAGGTAAGACGTCACATGTTTTACAAGTTTTTGAATTGAATGTTGACTAATAGAATGTATACACGCACACAAACACACACACACACACACACACACACACACACACACACACACACAACTCACTCGCTCACTCAATCACTCACTCATTCACTCACTCAATCACATCACGAACTATTGAGTTTTGTGACATGGCAAATAAATAGTGATGAATAAAGCGTATGTATGAGCGGAGACAGAAGGTTGATTGAATGAATGAATGAACGAATGAAGTAATGAATGAATGAAGTAATGAATGAATGAATGAATGAATGAATGAATGAATGAATGAATGAATGAATGAATGAATGAATGAATGAATGAATGAGACTATGGATAAGTAAGTTAATGCAGAAAGCACTAATAAATTACGGAACAGGAATGAATGAATGGAATAATGGATCTATGAGTTAAACCCAATATTTTAATTGATGATATCGTAACGGAATGCAAATTAAACTATTAACGAGATCCTCCTTGCAAAAATACCACATTTTAACAGTGTCAATATGTAGCACTGTTTGATAACGCAATATGTTGCAATACATAACAATTAAGTGGAATATTTCTTCATATTTCGTGAATGTAGTTATGCAAACAGCTTGTTCCTGAGAAGACCATCTCATCCATTAATTAAATATCAAAAGCAACTATTGATTCAGCTAAAGAAGATTAGTTCCATTGAATAACGGTGTAATAAGGCAACGAAAATCATGTTCGTTTGCTGACACACGGGTCCCTAAAAACCACTAAAGCCCTAAGCGAGATCTTGTCCTGAGAGATTCCCCGAAACATTAACACGTTATGTCCTACACGTTATATTAGTCAAGAGTGGGCTACACAATTTCAACAATTTGGAATACAAGTTTTTTCGTTCACCAAGACGAATAGAACCCATGGAGGCACATAGGTACAATGAAATAGCTGTTTATGACTTATGAGTCGTTTACTCAACTGGGGGGTACTGTTTATGTTTCGGCGTAATGCCTTCTGCCGAGACAAGCAAACAGTATGCCATCTTTCTGCTAAGGCTTAACTGTATTACGTACAGTTGATGTTTGACTTACTCTTTGGCCAGAAATGTCTCATTATCATCACTTTTCGATCTGCAATAAAAATTAATGAAATTCAATTTTGGTCAGTTGTCGGCCAAATACTGAGGCTGAATTATTCGTTTTTCCCTAAAACTGGTTCATTTTCAGCACTCTTCAATATGCAGCCAAAACCAATGAATTTCAACGTTGGACAATTCTGTCCAAAGCATTAAGGCCAAAAATCGCTCATTTTCATCACTTCTCAATCTGAAATCAAAGCAATGAATCTCAACGTTTGTCAATTCTTGGCAAAATACTAAGGCCATACCCTTACCATTAGGCCAAAATGGCTCATTATTAGTACTTAATCAAGCCCCATGACATTCAATTGCCGTCAATTCTGAGCAACGTAGCAAACCAATGGGTCTATTTGCTATTCACAAATGAATCATTTTCATCACTTTTCAATCTGCAGTC
The DNA here is from genome assembly GCA_964019165.1 of Mastigias papua. Taxonomy (NCBI): domain Eukaryota; kingdom Metazoa; phylum Cnidaria; class Scyphozoa; order Rhizostomeae; family Mastigiidae; genus Mastigias; species Mastigias papua. Next base: position 14,834,140 of record OZ025272.1, on the reverse strand, counting down.
AAACCTAATCACGTTCAAATTCCTACTCATTTTAAGGCAAAATACCAAGGATATATCCTTACTTATTGGCCAAAAATGGCTCATTTTCATCACCTTCCAATCTGCACCCAAACAAAAGCACCTTCTATTTCAGTCACTTTCATTTTCAACACTATTGATTCTTAAATCAAACTGAACCGGTTGCAACTTTAGTGATTTTAGGCAAGATACCTAGGCTATAGCCTTACTTTTTAGACAAAAATCGCTCATTTTAATCAATTTTCAATCTGCAGTCAAACTCTAGCACCTTCACTTTTAGCCACTTTTAGGCAAAATACGAAGCCTATAGCCTTACTTCTCGCCCAGAAATAGCTGTTTTTTATCCGTTTTCAATCTGCAATCACGCTCCACCAACTTCAATTTTAGTCATTTTTAGGTAACAATACAAAGCACAGAGCCTCACCTTTAGCTAAACATGGCTGATTTTCATCACTTTTCAATCTCAAGTCAACCTCAAGAACTTTTAATTGTATTCACTTGAAGGCAACACACTAAGCCTATAGGCTAACTATTTGGGATAAATAGCTCATTTTCATAATTATTCAATCTGCCATCAAACTCGAGCATCTTTAACTTTAGTCACTGTTACACAAAATACCAAGGCTATAGCCTTACTTTTTGGCCACAAATCGCTCATTTTCATCACTTTTCAATCTGCAATCAAAATCAATCAATTTCAAATTTGGTCATTTGTGAGCAAATTACAAAGGCTATAGCCTTACTTTTTGGCCAAAAATCGCTCATTTTCATCACTTTTCAATCTGCAATCAAAATCAATCAATTTCAAATTTGGTCATTTGTGAGCAAATTACAAAGGCTATAGCCTTACTTTTTGGCCAAACATCGCTCATTTTCATCACTTTTCAATCTGCAATCAAAATCAATCAATTTCAAATTTGGTCATTTGTGAGCAAATTACAAAGGCTATAGCCTTACTTTTTGGCCAAACATCGCTCATTTTCATCACTTTTCAATCTGCAATCAAAATCAATCAATTTCAAATTTGGTCATTTTTGAGCAAAATACCAAGGCTATAGCCTTACTTTTTGGCCAAAAATCGCTCATTTTCATCACTTTTCAATCTGCAATCAAAATCAATCAATTTCAAATCTGGTCATTTGTGAGCAAATTACAAAGGCTATAGCCTTACTTTTTGGCCAAAAATCGCTCATTTTCATCACTTTTCAATCTGCAATCAAAATCAATCAATTTAAAATTTGGTCAGTTTTGAGCAAAATACCAAGGCTATAGCCTTTCTTTTTGGCCAAACATCGCTCATTTTCATCACTTTTCAATCTGCAATCAAACTCAATCAAATTCAAATTTGGTCATTTTCGAGCAAACTACCAAGGCTATAGCCTTACTTTTTGGCCAAAAATCGCTCATTTTCATCACTTTTCAATCTGCAATCAAAATCAATCAATTTCAAATTTGGTCATTTTTGAGCAAAATACCAAGGCTATAGCCTTACTTTTTGGCCAAAAATCGCTCATTTTCATCACTTTTCAATCTGCAATCAAAATCAATCAATTTCAAATTTGGTCATTTGTGAGCAAATTACAAAGGCTATAGCCTTACTTTTTGGCCAAAAATCGCTCATTTTCATCACTTTTCAATCTGCAATCAAAATCAATCAATTTAAAATTTGGTCAGTTTTGAGCAAAATACCAAGGCTATAGCCGTTCTTTTTGGCCAAACATCGCTCATTTTCATCACTTTTCAATCTGCAATCAAACTCAATCAAATTCAAATTTGGTCATTTTCGAGCAAACTACCAAGGCTATAGCCTTACTTTTTGGCCAAAAATCGCTCATTTTCATCACTTTTCAATCTGCAATCAACATCAATCAATTTCAAATTTGGTCATTTTTGAGCAAAATACCAAGGCTATAGCCTTACTTTTTGGCCAAAAATCGCTCATTTTCATCACTTTTCAATCTGCAATCGAAATCAATCAATTTCAAATTTGATCATTTTTGAGCAAAATACCAAGGCTATAGCCTTACTTTTTGGCCAAACATCGCTCATTTTCATCACTTTTCAATCTGCAATCAAAATCAATCAATTTCAAATCTGGTCATTGTTGAGGAAGATACCAAGGCTATAGCCTTACTTTTTGGCCAAAAATCGCTCAGTTTCATCACTTTTCAATCTGCAATCAAAATCAATCAATTTCAAATTTGGTCATTTTTGAGCAAAATACCAAGGCTATAGCCTTACTTTTTGGCCAAAAATCGCTCATTTTCATCACTTTTCAATCTGCAATCAAAATCAATCAATTTCAAATTTGGTCATTTTTGAGCAAAATACCAAGGCTATAGCCTTACTTTTTGGCCAAAAATCGCTCATTTTCATCACTGTTCAATCTGCAATCAAAATCAATCAATTTCAAATTTGGTCATTTTTGAGCAAAATACCAAGGCTATAGCCTTACTTTTTGGCCAAAAATCGCTCATTTTCACCACTTGTCAATCTGCAATCACAATGAATCAATTTCAAATGTGGTCATTTGTGAGCAAATTACAAAGGCTATAGCCTTACTTTTTGGCCAAAACTCGCTCATTTTCATCACTGTTCAATCTGCAATCAAAATCAATCAATTTCAAATTTGGTCATTTTTGAGCAAAATACCAAGGCTATAGCCTTACTTTTTGGCCAAAAATCGCTCATTTTCACCACTTTTTAATCTGCAATCACAATGAATCAATTTCAAATTTGGTCATTTTTGAGCAAAATACCAAGGCTATAGCCTTACTTTTTGGCCAAAAATCGCTCATTTTCATCACTTTTCAATCTGCAATCAAAATCAATCAATTTCAAATTTGGTCATTGTTGAGCAAACTACCACGGCTATAGCCTTACGTTTTGGCTAAAAATCGCTCATTTCCATCACTGTTCAATCTGCAATCAAAATCAATCAATTTCACATTTGGTCATTTTTGAGCAAAATACCAAGGCTATAGCCTTACTTTTTGGCCAAAAATCGCTCATTTTCATCACTTTTCAATCTGCAATCAAAATCAATCAATTTCAAATGTGGTCATTTTTGAGCAAAATACTGTTAAGCCTATCTTTTATGAAGGGGCTCAACTGTGAGTTCTTAGGGCAACAATTTCTTAAAAGTCTGTACGATATTTCAACGTTCTATTTACGAATAAGAATAAAACTTACGACCTGAAGGCTTGATACAGGAATCTATCGGCAAGGACCTTCTCTTGAATTCAACAGGTCAATCTTGATGTGCCCTACGCTATACTATCAGAGTTTTCTAAAAAATAATACCAGCTTGGCAGAACGTCTACTTCTCTCTAACCAAAAAGACTCCTCTCTACCTCTAAAACTACGCCTTTTATAACTCACAGCTAATAGATTACGAAATGAACTAAAAATAAGAATTAACAGTAAATTGTCCAATCTGGTTCTTCCTACGGGTTTCTGATGCAATTATTGCACCAGCAGTTGCGATTTAATTTTGAAATAGTTATAACGTCATTCCTCAATCTGTGCAAACTGGCGATGAGCCTCCTTTTCGTAACATGACTCCCCCCTTTTAGGACAAGCCTCCCGGCTTGAGCTGGGGACGGATGTCCATAGGCAGTTTATATAGCGCGAATTATGGCTGGCTGGAATCGATCTTCTGGACGCGTAATCGGCGGCTCTGAGTCTTCTGTATTGTCAACATTTAATGGAGTTGGAACCGAATTTCCCTCAGAGAGAGTGCTAGGAACATCTGGTAAGACTTCTGAGACAAAGCTATCCGACGGTAAATCTGACTCCTGGAGATCCGGTGTTATAAGGTCGTCATTCGGCGGTTCAATAGGGCGATCAGCCGGGTCATAATATGGCTTAAGACGATTTGCGTGCACTGGAACTGAAACTGGACGATTATCTAGAGTGCGTAATTTGAAATGAACGGGCGACAATTTAGCGACAATACGATATGGTCCGTGAAAATTGTGCTGGAGTTTTTTTGATAAGCCCTTTTTTTTCTTCGGGGTGTATACCCATACGCGACTACCGACTTCGAAAGGAACAGGTGAAGCCTTCTTATCATAGTACGATTTCATTTTTTGTTGAGCCAGTTGCGTGTTCGAGAGAATAAGCTGTTGAGCACTTTCAATGTTTTCAACAATTTTAGCACGAAGCTGCGCAACTGATGTCGATACATTTGAATCGGGCAAAATAAGGGCCGCATCAATAGGTAGGCGTGGTTCTCGTCCGTATAATAAGTAGAATGGTGACTCACCTGTAGTGGCATTGAGAGAAACTCGGTATGCAAACAATACCAACGGTAAATGCTTATCCCAGTCCTTCTGATTCGTGCTAACGTACATAGATAGCGCTTCAGCTAGTGTGCCATTAAAACGTTCCACTAGGCCGTCCGTCTGCGGGTGATAAGCAGTGGTGTGTAAGCGCCGCGTGTTCAGAAGTTTACAGACTTCCTTTACGATAGATGCCATAAAATTAGGTCCTCGGTCCGATAACAAGGCGCGTGGGGCACCATGACGCGCTACAATTTCGTTTACGAGTAATTCAGCGATACGCGGAGCTTCGATAGATGGCAAAGCAAAAGCCTCCGGCCAGCGAGTATAGTAGTCTGAAAAAACGATGATATAGCGATTTCCATCGTGGGATGGCAGGAAAGGACCAAGAGCATCCATAGCAATACGATCAAACGCTCCTTGCACTGGAATTGGGAGGAGAGGAGCTTTATGTGCCCTCCTAGGAATCTTTTTCATTGCACAATCGACACATGAGTTGCACCAATGGGCAACATCCTTGTACATGTTGGGCCAATAATAACGCGCCCGAATTTTCTCATACGTTTTTGTGATTCCAAAATGACTACCAGTTGGATCGTCGTGGCAAGCAACAAGGATCTCGTGGCGCAAAGAGGCAGGTATGACAACTTGACTGGACAAGGACCGAGCTCTTCTTTTACCAGGGCTCCAAAGGTGACACAAAATTTCATTTTCATCTAAATAGAAGTCGTCGATAGATAGTAACAATGAACGGGCTTGTGAGTCGTCGGCTGGTAACTGAGTGGATTCTAGATATCTGATGATATCAGCGAGGTCCCTGTCCTCTCGCTGGAGCTTAGCTAGTGAGTCTGGTTGCGGGCAAGGGTGCTCAATTACCGCGACAGGACGTGTTAAAGACGATGGAATAGATTCAGGCTTGATTAAATGTTGCGGGGGTGCATAAGAACGGCGAGAAAGGGCATCTGCATTACCATTAAGAGTACCGGCACGATGAATTATTTCAAAATCATACTGTTGTAATTGTAGTGCCCATCGAGCAAGCCTGCCAGTTGGATCCCGTACTTTCATCAGCCACGACAAACTCCCATGATCGGTGTGAACAAAAAACCTTTTTCCAGAAAGATATGGTTGATATCGTTTTATGCCATCAACTACTGCCAGCGCTTCACGTTCTGTTGTGCTATAACGTTTTTCTGTTACAGTAAGCTCACGTCCTCCATATGCCAGAACAACTTCTTTTCCATCTACTATCTGACCAAGAATGTAACCTAATGCAGTCTGGCTTGCATCCGTATAAAGATGAAATGGCGCAGAGAAATTTGGATATGCTAAAATTGGCGGCGAGCACAAGCGTTTTTTCAGCTCTGAAAAGGCAGTTTCGCAATCTGGAGTCCAAACAAACGAGATGTTTTTACGAGTTAAAGTATTCAACGGTGAGGCAATCTTCGAGAACCCTTCGACAAAACGACGATAATAATTACATAGGCCCAGAAAGCTGCGAACTTCTTTCACAGTTTTTGGCGTAGGAAAAGACTTAACAGCCTCGAGTTTCTGCGGATCAGGGGCAATGCCCGACGAAGATACGATAAATCCAAGATAGTTCACTGAATCTTGAGCGAAATGACATTTTGATGGCTTTAATTTTAGGTTGGCAGCACGGAATCGATCGAAAACAGTTTTTAAACGAGATAAATGATCCGAAAAGGACGATGAAAATATGATGACGTCATCTATGTAAACGAGGCATATCTTCCATTCGAGGCCATGCAATATTCTGGACATAAGTCGTTGAAATTGTGGGGGAGCATTGGTTAAACCGAAACTAAGAACATTAAACTGGTACAATCCAGCATGTGAAATGAATGCAGTTTTCTCTTTAGAATCCGGATGCATAGCAACTTGGTGGTAACCCGATTGAAGATCTAAGGTTGAAAAATATTTGGCTCCAGCGAGAGAGTCTAAAGCATCATCGATTCTTGGGAGTGGATAACTGTCCTTACGGGTTACAGCGTTTAGTTTCCGATAATCAATGCAAAAACGGGTCCCCCCATCTTTCTTCTTGACAAGTACAACTGGAGAGCTCCATGGGCTAGAAGAAACCTCAATAATGCCTTGATCTAGCATTTCATTAATGTGCTTTTCAATAGAGGCCTTCTGGCTGTGCGAGACGCGATATGGTTGTTGTTTGATGGGCATAGCATTACCTGTATCAATCCCATGCTGAACTATAGTTGTGTGGCCTAAATCTAAGGTGGATTTAGCGAAAATATCAGAATATTGGTCTAACAATGTTTGTAGCTTATGATTTTCTTGAGAGGATAGATTTCGACTAGGCAAACAACTGAATTTCAGAGGAGTCATTCCTGATGCAGTATTAACATGGGAGTCCATGGCAGAAACAGAGGGGTCTGAATCAAGAGGAATAATGTCATCGGTGACTTTTGTCTCTTCAAATTTTGCAATGGTAGCACCTTTATGGATCAACACGGGAGAATCCGAAGGATTAATCAGCCGCAGGGTTACTTTACCGTCACTATCGGGCTGGCAAAGTGTAGATGCGCAAAGTAGATGATAACGATCAGAAAGTTTGGGTACTCCTTCTATTAAACCTACAGCAGGTTCAGAGGGAAATGATGTTAAGACAGCTGGAATAACAACTTCACTACTACCATCAATAACGAACGTTCTTGCTATTCTGACGTCAGCAGTCAGCGGGGGAGTATCACCGTTAGCAAAACATACACTATCATTTCCGGCAAACGTTACCTTTTCATTACCAACATCCACTACTGCGCGATATTTCTGTAAAAAATCTCTCCCTAGGACGACATTATACGACAAGTCCGGAACAACGACAGCATTACAATCATAATCACATTGTCCAATCGAAAGATCAAAAGATACGGCACCGGTTACAGGTACTGTGCCCCCATTTGCGGTTTTAATACTCTCAAAAAGCTGTTTCTGCGTCAAAGCATATTTACATCTCAAAACATCATGAAAAAATCCTTCACTAACGACTGTTACTGCGGCACCAGTATCTACCAATAGCTTAAAATGCTGCTTTAAAATAGTTCCCCAGATCAAGACATTAGATGGGGTCGATACAGCATGCAATGTTTTAGAATGTACTTGTAAAGATGGGCTGATTGTGTTTTTGACTTCACGTTCAATAGCAAAATTCTCGTCCGTAAAATCGGTTTGGGTTCCTTGGGAAAACTTTTGAACCTCTGAGATATCTCTGTTACTAGGCATTGATGAACTGACTTCTTTATTTCTTTGCGTAAAAGCTGGCGGGACTTTTTGGTTTCTCGGGAATGGCTGGTGGGCCCTCACTGTCCCCATTGAGAGGGCCCTGTGCCGTTTAAAGAAGCATCATTACGATTTTGCGGCTGCTGGTATTGGGACTGTGCATGTTGGCCTGCAAAACTACGGGAACCTCCACGGAACGGGGGCTGCTGAGTTCTTTGTGGAACATCCCAGCAATAACGGGCCACGTGACCTACGCGATTACACGCATTACAAATGGGCCGCCCATCGCTCGTGCGGATATTTCTACCCCTAGCAAAAGTGTTTGTTGCTTTCCAATTATGTTGATTGTTTCCATGGTTACTTCTTCGTGCCTCTTGTCTAAAACCTGTCTGAATGGCAGCTATTATTTCATGTCTCAGACCCTGGAAGTCACCGGAAGGATTAGCAGCTTGAGACGGGGTTACAATGGTATTGTTTGCACTTAGGGCATCTAACTGGGCAGCATCCTGATGGGGAGTTTTGTTTGCAAGGGAAAACAAGAGATTTACCTGGCCTTCAAGCTCTTTTATGCGCTGTTCCTGAGCTGGTACTGATGGAGGTGCTAGAGGAAAAGTATGAGCACTGGTTTTTGACACTGAATCACGTAAACGCGCAAGGTTTTCTGCCTCGGCAAATGTTTTTGGTTGGTTAAGGAGTACGTGAGTTTTAATAGCATCGTTTAGGCCGTTCACAAAAATGTTCATCATATCTTTATCGGACAAAGAAAGACGCTGAGATTTCTTAATGATGTCTTCCGTATACAGAGCAAGCGGTTCGTTTTGACCCTGTTTTCGAGAGTACAACTCTTGTCGAAAGAAAAATTCTAGATTCTGAGATCCAAATCGCGTTTTCAGTTCTCCCACTAATTCGTTAAAATCGGAAGTTGTCTCGTTAGGCAAAGTTTGAAACCAAGCCGACGCAGAACCTCCTAACAGCAAGGACAATGCATTTAACTTCTTAGAGTTGGACCATCCATAAAATTTGGAGTAGCGCTCGAACTGTAGAAGCCACTCGTTTACATCTTCCGTTGGAAACCCGTTAAACATTTTGGGCTTAAAAAGACTAGCTTGGGAATTACCTTCTAAAGCTGCTTGCATGGCTGACATTTGATTTTGCAATTCAAGTACTAATGGTTGCTGAGCTTGGTCAAGCGACATTTTGAATTAACACTTTTATGAAACTACAATTTCAAACAGTACGTGCGTCGGCAGGATTGCGTGTGATGATGCAATCGAAAGCAATCGAACTCGCAAAGAAATAAACTGTAAGTCTTAAACCAATTTGTAGCTTTCCGTAGATATTACACACAGTTTCTGATGAGTTACACGACTTTTCTTTTAAAATTCTCTATTTTCTACTCGCACGGTCTGTTCCCTTCTCTTCGGATGTGTCACTTGACGAACTTTCAAACACAGTTTACGTCTCTACATATACGTCAATATCAGCATAAAAACTATACAAATTGTCTATAACCATTCAATTTCTTCAGCTTTTATCCTCACACGGGGCACCACTTGTTAAGCCTATCTTTTATGAAGGGGCTCAACTGTGAGTTCTTAGGGCAACAATTTCTTAAAAGTCTGTACGATATTTCAACGTTCTATTTACGAATAAGAATAAAACTTACGACCTGAAGGCTTGATACAGGAATCTATCGGCAAGGACCTTCTCTTGAATTCAACAGGTCAATCTTGATGTGCCCTACGCTATACTATCAGAGTTTTCTAAAAAATAATACCAGCTTGGCAGAACGTCTACTTCTCTCTAACCAAAAAGACTCCTCTCTACCTCTAAAACTACGCCTTTTATAACTCACAGCTAATAGATTACGAAATGAACTAAAAATAAGAATTAACAGTAAATTGTCCAATCTGGTTCTTCCTACGGGTTTCTGATGCAATTATTGCACCAGCAGTTGCGATTTAATTTTGAAATAGTTATAACGTCATTCCTCAATCTGTACAAACTGGCGATGAGCCTCCTTTTCGTAACAATACCAAGGCTATAGCCTTACTTTTTGGCCAAAAATCGCTCATTTTCATCACTTTTCAATCTGCAATCAAAATCAATCAATTTCAAATCTGGTCATTGTTGAGGAAGATACCAAGGCTATAGCCTTACTTTTCGGCCAAAAATCGCTCATTTTCATCACTTTTCAATCTGCAATCAAAATCAATCAATTTCAAATCTGGTCATTTGTGAGCAAAATACCAAGGCTATAGCCTTACTTTTTGGCCAAAAATCGCTCATTTTCATCACTTTTCAATCTGCAATCAAACTCAATCAATTTCAAATTTGGTCATTTTTGAGCAAAATACCAAGGCTATAGCCTTACTTTTTGGCCAAAATCGCTCATTTTCATCACTTTTCAATCTGCAATCAACATCAATCAATTTCAAATTTGGTCATTGTTGAGGAAAATACCAAGGCTATAGCCTTACTTTTTGGCCAAACATCGCTCATTTTCACCACTTTTCAATCTGCAATCACAATGAATCAATTTCAAATGTGGTGATTTGTGAGCAAATTACAAAGGCTATAGCCTTACTTTTTGGCCAAAAATCGCTCATTTTCATCACTTTTCAATCTGCAATCAAAATCAATCAATGTCCAATTTGGTCATTTTCGAGCAAAATACCAAGGCTATAGCCTTACTTTTTGGCCAAAAATCGCTCATTTTCATCACTTTTCAATCTGCAATCAAAATCAATCAATTTCAAATCTGGTCATTTGTGAGCAAAATACCAAGGCTATAGCCTTACTTTTTGGCCAAAAATCGCTCATTTTCATCACTTTTCAATCTGCAATCAAACTCAATCAATTTCAAATTTGGTCAGTTTTGAGCAAAATACCAAGGCTATAGCCTTTCTTTTTGGCCAAACATCGCTCATTTTCATCACTTTTCAATCTGCAATCAAACTCAATCAAATTCAAATTTGGTCATTTTCGAGCAATATACCAAGGCTATAGCCTTACTTTTTGGCCAAAAATCGCTCATTTTCACCACTTTTCAATCTGCAATCACAATGAATCAATTTCAAATTTGGTCATTTTTGAGCAAAATACCAAGGCTATAGCCTTACTTTTTGGCCAAAAATCGCTCATTTTCATCACTTTTCAATCTGCAATCGAAATCAATCAATTTCAACTTTGATCATTTTTGAGCAAAATACCAAGGCTATAGCCTTACTTTTTGGCCAAAAATCGCTCATTTTCATCACTTTTCAATCTGCAATCAAAATCAATCAATTTCAAATTTGGTCATTTTTGAGCAATATACCAAGGCTATAGCCTTACTTTTTGGCCAAAAATCGCTCATTTTCACCACTTTTCAATATGCAATCACAATGAATCAATTTCAAATTTGGTCATTTTTGAGCAAAATACCAAGGCTATAGCCTTACTTTTTGGCCAAAAATCGCTCATTTTCATCACTTTTCAATCTGCAATCAACATCAATCAATTTCAAATTTGGTCATTTTTGAGCAAAATACCAAGGCTATAGCCTTACTTTTTGGCCAAAAATCGCTCATTTTCATCACTTTTCAATCTGCAATCAAAATCAATCAATTTCAAATTTGGTCATTTTTGAGCAAAATACCAAGGCTATAGCCTTACTTTTTGGCCAAAAATCGCTCATTTTCATCACTTTTCAATCTGCAATCGAAATCAATCAATTTCAACTTTGATCATTTTTGGGCAAAATACCAAGGCTATAGCCTTACTTTTTGGCCAAAAATCGCTCATTTTCATCACTTTTCAATCTGCAATCAAAATCAATTAATTTCAAATCTGGTCATTGTTGAGGAAGATACCAAGGCTATAGCCTTACTTTTTGGCCAAAAATCGCTCAGTTTCATCACTTTTCAATCTGCAATCAAAATCAATCAATTTCAAATTTGGTCATTTTTGAGCAAAATACCAAGGCTATAGCCTTACTTTTTGGCCAAAAATCGCTCATTTTCATCACTTTTCAATCTGCAATCAAAATCAATCAATTTCAAATTTGGTCATTTTTGAGCAAAATACCAAGGCTATAGCCTTACTTTTCGGCCAAAAATCGCTCATTTTCATCACTGTTCAATCTGCAATCAAAATCAATCAATTTCAAATTTGGTCATTTTTGAGCAAAATACCAAGGCTATAGCCTTACTTTTTGGCCAAAAATCGCTCATTTTCACCACTTTTTAATCTGCAATCACAATGAATCAATTTCAAATTTGGTCATTTTTGAGCAAAATACCAAGGCTATAGCCTTACTCTTTGGCCAAAAATCGCTCATTTTCATCACTTTTCAATCTGCAATCAAAATCAATCAATTTCAAATTTGGTCATTGTTGAGCAAACTACCACGGCTATAGCCTTACGTTTTGGCTAAAAATCGCTCATTTCCATCACTGTTCAATCTGCAATCAAAATCAATCAATTTCACATTTGGTCATTTTTGAGCAAAATACCAAGGCTATAGCCTTACTTTTTGGCCAAAAATCGCTCATTTTCATCACTTTTCAATCTGCAATCAAAATCAATCAATTTCAAATTTGGTCATTTGTGAGCAAAATACCAAGGCTATAGCCTTACTTTTTGGCCAAAAATCGCTCATTTTCATCACTTTTCAATCTGCAATCAAAATCAATCAATTTCAAATCTGGTCATTGTTGAGGAAGATACCAAGGCTATAGCCTTACTTTTTGGCCAAAAATCGCTCAGTTTCATCACTTTTCAATCTGCAATCAAAATCAATCAATTTCAAATCTGGTCATTTGTGAGCAAAATACCAAGGCTATAGCCTTACTTTTTGGCCAAAAATCGCTCATTTTCATCACTTTTGTTAAACCACCGTCTCGCGTGGTCTAACTAAACGGTAAAGAATATAAAATAGGGAACGGCAACAAACTACTGAAAATGTCATAAAACTTACGACCTCAACGACAGCAGGTAAACGGCAAGAACAAGTCTTTTCTTTCAACCCAAACAAGATGCTCATCAACAGCAAATGGTCAGCTCAGTCTATCTTTATTCATTACCAGCATAAAATAACTAATCAGTTTGAATACAGTGCAGCTCTATTTATATAAAAGTTAAAGTTCAAAGTTCTAAATGACTAAAATTACTAAATAAAGAAAATGCTAAGTAAGATAAGCTAAAAAGGGTAATTTACGAAATAGTTTTTAAAAAGTCTACCAATAGCAAGGTCCCTCGTAGTCATAAGGTGACACGTTGTCACAGGTGACGTAATGTTGCATCATGCACCAAATGTGGTGTCCATACTCTTTATTTAGGTCATTACGTCACGCACCAAGTGTGGTGTCCCTGCTCTTTACATCACTCCCCCCGTAAGTTCAAGCCTTGCTTGAGGAGAGAAAGAGTTACACCGGGCGAATAAAATCTGGAGTATACGTGTCTTCAGGTCTTGTTATCCGGACAACGTCAGAACCACGATCAGAATCATCTAGAATAGATTGATCCATAGCTTGGTCGTTGGCAAAGCTATCGGGAGGAAGATCAGAATCGGTAAGATCAGGTGAGCACGGATCGGCTATTAGTGTGTTACGTTGCCCAATATATAAAGGTACACAATGCATTCAGTGTTGATTTTCTTATACTGTTTGTCTAGCTGATATGCAAATTACTTTGCTTAAGTATACATACCTATGATTATTACATCAGTTATTACTCAGAGCTTTACGAAACAAGTGTCGTTTTTCTGATCCTCGTCTTCGAACCCAAAAACGTAACATTTGGTGACAGAGGTGGGATGAGAGCAAAGAATTAAATGGCGACAGCATCTATACTTCCTGAAAAGTTTGAATCAGGAGATATTAGCTCGTGGCTACGCCAATTTGAAGTTTGCGCCATTGCCAACTCATGGAACGATGAAAAGAAACTTAAAATCCTTCCTGCGTTCCTGCGTGGACAAGCTGCCACACATTATTTTGCCCTTTCTGATGACCAGAAAGAGACCTATGCCAATCTCAAGATGCATCTCAAAAGTGCCCTTTGCCCTCGTGTAGATCGCGAAAAGTACTATTCGGACTTTGAAAATCGCTACCTTCGTCCGAATGAGGACCCTTCCACGTATCTGTGGGAATTGAAAGAGCTTTTAAGCAAAGCTGATGATTCTTTGAGTGCTGATGCCTACAATGCTCTATTGTGCCGTCAAGTAATGAAAGGTCTCCCAGAGCATCTTCGATTGAAATTGCTTGAATCAGATCCTACACCTTCCCTGGATAATATGATAAATTTTATCCAACGATTTCGTGCTGTCCACCGTTCAACTGAACCAGTTTTGTCATTTGCTGCTCCTTCACATCCTCCAGCAAGCTCCCAATCAACGATAGCTGAGGATAAGCTTTATGACTCAATAGGACACTTGACCGCTGCAGTTACTGCATTAACTACAAGCCATAAGGATCTTCAAGCAGCTCTCAGCAAGGAAGAGACAAGCTACTTCCCTCCTGGCAAAATTAGTCTTTCCTCAGAAAGGAATCAGAATCGTCGAAACCCTGGAACTCGTCGGTGTTTCAATTGTAATCAAATCGGACATTTTGCCAAGAACTGTCCCTGGGATCTGCATTGCCAGTTATGTCGTGGTTGGGGGCATACACAAGCCCAGTGTGCCAACAATTACACACAGCCATCATCGAAGCTTGGAGGTAAGTCTTTAAACTTCAACGGGGTGCCTCAATAGGGGGCTTGGTTGCAGGTCACCCCCGATTTTTCTCTGCTGGGTTCTGTGGAGCCTCGTTTCCGATCCCCAATCAGCCTCTTGTTTCATGCAATTTTGGTTTATTTCAAATCTCAGCTCTTGTTGACACAGGCTCAATGAAATCTTTTATATCTTTCGATACCTACCAAAAGCTTGAGCCTCAGCCCGCCCTTACCCCCGTTCACCAGCAATGTTTTGGGGTAAATGGTCAGCCCCTTCTGATTGAAGGAGCCTTGCAAGCTGTTTTCTCTTTTCCGGGGGGTGGCAACTTGTCTTATTGTGGTACATTCTTAGTTTCCCGCCATCTTTGTAAACCATTGCAATGTATTCTGGGTTGGGACTTTTTGACAACCAATTGTCTGTCCTTAACTTCCCAGGGTAACGGTGCATACTACTTAACAGGGAAACATGGCGACACAGCCCTTACCCCTCAAGACGAATTTTCTGCCTTTTCCGTACCCACAAGTTTAAATGATTCTCCCGACGGTACCCCGGTTCCTGTTCTGTTTATTCAGTCACAAAACAAAGGACCCGTTCCTATTACCTTGTCCGCTAGTACTTGTATTCCTGGTAGAGCTGAAGTGATAGTGACAGGTAAGCTTCCAAAACGTTACAAAGACGAAATTGGGATGGTTTCACCTGTCAATAAGGATTGTATTCCTTCTCATTTAATAGTAGCTTATTCGGTATGCCAGGCAGACAATAGAGATATTCCTGTTCGCATCATGAACTCCTCCAATATTGCTCTCCAGCTAGAGTCAGGCCAACAAATATGTGAATTTTGCCCTCTTGTTGACAATATTTCTCCTCCTTCTTTGCATAGTGCTATTGACAGTAATCCTAGTTTGTTGTGTAATTCATCGACTTCTAGCAACGTGGAAGACGATCTTTCTGCCGCACTTAGCTCCTCCCTAGATGAACATGAACGTACGGTTATCTTAACTACTCTTTTGAAATTTTCTGACGTTTTTAATGAGTCACTGGGTCAAACACAAGTTATTTCCCATCGCATTAACACTAGTGATGCTGCCCCAATTCGCCAGCCCCCCAGACGTTTACCATACGCATTCCGAGAAGAAGCACAATCCCAGGTCCGTGATATGCTTGAGCAAGGTGTTATCCAGCCCAGTGCTTCACCTTGGGCCTCACCTATTGTATTGGTCAAGAAGAAAGATGGCAAGTATAGGTTTTGTGTTGACTATAGAAAGTTAAACTCCGTTACACAAAAAGATGCCCACCCCTTGCCTAGAATTGACGATTTGTTAGATTCTCTTCATGGTTCTGTTATGTTCAGTACACTAGACTTGCGATCAGGCTATTGGCAAATTAACATGCATCCCAATGATCGAGAGAAAACGGCCTTCGCAACTCCTGATGGATTATGGGAGTTCCTTCGTATGCCATTTGGCCTCTCAAATGCATGTGCCACCTTTCAACGAGCTCTTGAAATTGTCCTTTCTGGCCTAACCTTTGATACTTGTTTGTGTTACTTTGATGATATTATTATTCCTTCGAACAGCCTTGAACAGCAATGTGAAAGACTTTCAGCTGTTCTTACTCGATTTAGACAGCATAATTTACGTGTCAAAGCATCTAAATGTTGTTTTGGAGCTGACAGAGTTTCTTATTTAGGCCATATTGTTTCCTCAGAAGGTGTCCATACTGACCCTGCCAAAATACAGGCTGTCTCCCAACTCGATTCCCCTGTAACAGTGGAACAAGTAAGATCATTTTTAGGCCTTGTCGGGTATTACCGGCGTTTTATTCCTAGTTTTGCATCCTTATCTGCCCCCCTTGTTGCCCTGACCAAGAAAGGATCTAAATTTCAATGGGGTGAACCCCAAAATAATTCATTTAACGAATTGAAGAAGTACCTTTGTACAGCTCCAATTTTGGCCTATCCACAGTTTGATCAGCCTTTCGTTCTCCAGACAGATGCTTCCGATAAGGGCCTTGGTGCCGTTTTAACTCAATTTGACTGTAATCGTAAAGAACGTGTCATTGCTTATGCCAGTCGTTCGTTATCGAATTGTGAAAAGAATTATTCTGCTACTGAAAAGGAGGCACTTGCTATTGTTTTCGCTGTCGAACATTTTCGTGTGTATTTGCTTGGTCGTACCTTCACTCTCATTACTGATCACAGTGCATTACAATGGCTGCATTCTGTTGAACCCAAAGGTAGAATAGCAAGGTGGATTATGACCCTTCAGGAGTACTCTTTTACCATCAAGCATAGGCCTGGCATTTCTCATGGTAATGCCGATGGTCTTTCACGCTTACCTTCACCAGATAGCAAATCTTATTCTAAGGACGCTTTGAATTGTGTCACCACAATGTCACCTGGCTACAATCTCCACAAGGCTCAACTAGATGATTCTACTATTTCTAAAATCATTGAAATAATATCTGCTGGGTTGCCTAAACCCCCATATTTTGTTTGGGCACAAGATCCTTCACTTCGTGTCTTCTGGCACATTTGGGGTGATTTATTCCTTTGCAACGGCCTTCTCGCCAGAAAGCTGTCCTCTGATGCTTCTCTCCCAAGGTACGTTTATGTTGTTCCAAAACAGTTGGTCCCTTCAGTCTTATACAGTATCCATAACAGCCCTTTTTCTGGTCATTTAGGGTTGCGTAGAACACTGCAAAGGGCAAAGGAAAGATTCTTTTGGCCCAGAATGTCCTCCCAAATTACTGATTTTGTTAATTCATGTTCTAATTGTGCTCAAAATAAAGCTAATAGCACAAAACGGCAGGCACCCTTACAATCTATTGATGTTAGTGAGCCATTTTTATTTTGGGCAATGGATTATATGGGCCCTCTGCCTGAAACCGCCAGGGGCAACAAGCATTTGCTTGTAGTAATGGATCATTTCACGAAGTGGTCTGAAGTTTTTCCAACTAAAGACCAAAAGGCAGTTACTGTTGCAGAGATATTGGTTTCTAAAGTTTTTTTCTCGGTTTGGACCCCCTGTTGTCATCCACTCTGATCAGGGGTCTAACTTTGAAAGTAACCTTATGAAGGAAATTTGCAATCTCATGGGAATCCATAAGTCCCGTACATCTGCATATCACCCACAAGGCGATGGGCAGATTGAACGACATAACCGAACTATACAAGACATCCTTGCTTCCTATGTTTCTCAGCATAAGGACGATTGGGATTTGTGGGTAGACATTGCAGTATATGCATATAACACCAGCGTTCATGATGCTACAGGATATAGTCCGTATGAATTAGTGTTTGGTAGAGTCGCTAGAACTCCTGTAGAGCTAGATTTAGGAGTCCCCATAAAAAACCCTTGCACTCAGCATGAATATTCCATTTCTGTACGCCGAAATCTGCAGAACATTACTCAGATAGCACGTAGACAATTAGAAAAGAGTCGCTCTGTAGCTAAGCAACAGTTTAGTGCCAAGAATAGCTGTAGCTGGTCTCCTTTATCTGTTGGTCAGTGGGTGTGGCTACGTCGCCCAAAAACATGGAAATTTGGGAGACGTTGGACCGGCCCTTATCAAATTGTTTCACAGCTTGGGGTTAACTATAGACTTCGATCCAACGTTGGTAAGGAAAGGGTCGTGCACCACAACAACGTTAAAGCTTGCAAAGTACCTTATGATCAAGGGGAGATCGTCCCCCCCATCCGGGAGGCAGAGGAAATACTTTTTTCGGAAAACTTTAGCCCATCAATTACAGAGGAACAATCTCTGCAACCACGTCCACCAAGACTGAGGCAAACCATCAACCCCCCTTTGAGGTTTGGAGACTTCGTAACTCATTGAACTCTACACGCTTAAATGGGAGGAGGGATGGTGTTACGTTGCCCAATATATAAAGGTACACAATGCATTCAGTGTTGATTTTCTTATACTGTTTGTCTAGCTGATATGCAAATTACTTTGCTTAAGTATACATACCTATGATTATTACATCAGTTATTACTCAGAGCTTTACGAAACAAGTGTCGTTTTTCTGATCCTCGTCTTCGAACCCAAAAACGTAACAAGTGGCTCAAGAGGACGATCAGCGGGATCATAATATGGTTTCATGCGATTTGCATGAACAGGGACAGAAACAGGTCGATGGTCGAATGTCCGCAAGCGAAAATGTACCGGCGAAAGCTGCGCGACGATGCGATAGGGACCGTGAAAATTATGTGTTAGTTTTCTTGACAAACCTTTTCGTGTTTTGGGCGTGTACACCCAGACTTTAGAACCAACAGTAAATTGGACAGGGCAGCTGGTTTTATCGTATTGTTCTTTCATTCGCTGTTGAGCTAGTTGCGTATTAGACTGAATGGTAGCCTGGGCTTCTTCAAGATTACTAACAATGCGAGCACGATGTTCGGCTACGGATGCGGACAGGTTAGGCGAAGGTAGAAGTAATGCGGTGTCAATTGGCAAACGTGGTTCACGACCGTACAATAGATAAAAAGGTGACTCGTGAGTAGTGGCATTAGGCGAAACACGATAAGAAAACAGTACGAGTGGAATATGCTTGTCCCAGTCTCTCTGGTGTGTACTTACATACATAGACAAACCTTCTGCGAGAGTGCCGTTAAAACGTTCAACTAAGCCATCGGTTTGTGGATGATATGCCGTCGTATGAAGTTGCCTGGTGTTCATAAGATTGCATACTTCTTTAACAATGGAAGAGAGAAAGTTAGATCCACGATCGGATAAAAGCGTACGAGGAGCGCCGTGTCGAGACAGAATTTCATTAACCAATAGATGTGCAATACGTGAAGCTTCAATAGATTTCAATGCAAAAGCCTCGGGCCATCTTGTATAATAATCGGAAAAGACAATTATATAGCGATTGCCATCGTCGGTAGCTGGAAAAGGGCCTAAAATGTCCATAGCAACTCGGTCAAAGGCGCCATCAACAGGAATTGGCAGCAGCGGTGCTTTACGTCTATTTCTAGGCATCTTCTTCATGGCACAATCTACGCAAGATTTACACCAATGTTCGATATCTTTGAACATGCCATACCAATAATATCGCATGCGGATCTTCTCGTACGTTTTAAGAGAACTAAGATGGCCAGCAGTAGGATCGTCGTGACAAGCAACCAAAACTTCGTGCCGGAGGGAAGCAGGAATCACTACTTGGCAGTACAAAGTGTGAACGCGACGTTTTCCGGGTGACCAAAGATGACAGAGTATTCCATTTTCATCCAGATAGAATGAATCGATTGACAGTAAGAGAGACCGAGCTCTATTATCTTGTAAAGGAAGATGAGAGGTTTCCAAGTATTGAATGATCTCTAACAAATCTTTGTCTTGACGTTGTAGCTTGTGCAGACTCTGAAGAGAAGGACTAAGTTCGTCTATAACAGCAAGAGACGGAGGCTCTAGGGTTGCAGACAAGGCAGAAGGAGGTAGGGAATAGGAACGACGAGAAATAGCATCAGCATTACCATTAGCAGCACCAGGTCTGTGGATTATTTCAAAATCAAATTGCTGTAAGCGCAAAGCCCACCTAGCAAGACGCCCAGTTGGGTCTTTTACTTTCATAAGCCAGGACAGGCTGCCATGATCAGTATGAACATAGAACTTCCTACCAGTTAAATATGGCTGATAACGTTTAATACCATCTACGACAGCTAACGCTTCCCGTTCAGTTGTGCTATAACGTGTTTCAGCTAAGCTTAGCTCGCGACCTCCATACGCAACAACATGTTCTTTGCCATCAATTTCTTGACCCAAAATAAATCCTAAAGCTGAATGGCTAGCATCAGTATAAAGATGAAATGGTCGAGTGAAATCTGGGTAGGTCAATATGGGAGGTGAACATAATCGGTTCTTTAATTCGTTAAAAGCAAGATCACAGTCTGAAGTCCAAGCAAAACTAACATTCTTTCTCGTAAGGCGATTTAATGGTGAAGCAATTTGCGCAAATCCTTCTACGAATCGTCGGTAATAATTACAAAGGCCAAGAAAACTACGAACATCTTTAACGTTTCTTGGAATGGGAAATGACTTAACAACTGCGAGCTTATCTGGATCTGGTGATACCCCTTCTGAGGATACAAGGAAACCAAGAAACTTTACGGAACGACGGGCAAAATGACATTTGGACGGCTTAAGTTTTAGGTTGGCTTCACGAAGACGATTGAACACAAGACTGAGGCGAGATAAATGTTCATCAAATGTTTTTGAAAATACGATAATATCGTCTATGTATATCAAGCATACTTTCCATTCTAAGCCATGCAAAACACGTGACATCAAGCGCTGAAAGTTCGGAGGAGCATTTGTAAGTCCGAAGCTCATAACATTGTATTCGAAAAGACCTGCATGGGATATGAACGCGGTTTTGTCCCTAGAGGCAGGATGCATTGCTACCTGATGATATCCTGATTGTAAATCCAGAGTGGTAAAATAATTAGAACCAGACAGGGAATCTATAGCGTCATCAATGCGTGGCAAAGGGTAACTATCCTTGCGAGTAACAGCATTTAATTTTCTGTAGTCGACACAAAAACGAGTGGTTCCGTCTTTCTTTTTGACTAAAACTATTGGAGAGCTCCAAGGGCTCGACGATACGCGAATAACATCTTGCTCGAGCATATTTGCTATATGCTTATCTATCTCAGCACGTTGTTGCTGGGAAACGCGATAAGGGGGCTGCTTAATTGGCCTAGCGTGACCTGTGTCAATTTTGTGTTGAATGATTGACGTGCGACCGAGATCTAAATTTGAAGTTGCAAAAATATCGTCATAACTGCAAAGAAAGCTATTCAACCGGGAATTCTCTGATTGCGATAGATCTGGGCTAGGCGAAAAGTTTTCATCAGGAGGGGGCTGAGGCCTGGAAATACCAACAGATTGTGGCAATGCTGTTTCAACTGAAGCGACAACGGGCTCAGGGCCTACTGGAATAATAACATCCTCCATGGCAATTTCAACAAAACTCCCGAAAATCGTATCTTTGTGCAAAAGGACAGGGCGATCTGATGGGTTTATTAGTCGAATAGAAACATGGCCATCATTGGCAGGGCAAGCAAGCATAGACGCACCGAACAAGTTATGACGATCAGACAGGCTTTGATTGGCTTCAATAAGACCAATAACGGGCGTAGGAGAAGCTGTTTCTAAATCGTCGTTTCTAAAAAGGCGAACACCCCAAGAACAGGCTGAACACCCCAAGAACACTCCATGAACACGCCATAAAACCCAAAATTGGCGACTGAACACCTCAAAAATCTCAACAATACCGATTAATTACTCCAAAATGACTTTGATCAGTTATCCACAAATAATTTTGGTGCGGGGAGGGCCATTTAAGTATTATGTTGTTGGTGTTGTGACATCCATGCATCTTTTTGCGCGCCAAAAGTACGAACGGGGGTCAACGCAATGATTTGTTTTCCAAACGTTAATTTGATACAAAGGAGATCATATAAGCTACAAAGAAGTACCATTTGATTGGAAAAGACAATAATTTATATGATTGTGAGACGCAGCCTGAAATTCCCAAAAAGGTACATCTGGTGCCCTCCATTTCTGGGATAGGTTTGCTGGCCTATTTTTAAAACGATTACGTTTTACACGTATAACCAAAGCCAATCAATAAAACCAATGAAGGAAAGAAATCCGAAAATAGCAAACAGTACAAATAATATTTCGAGTTCAGCAAGTTTGTCAAAGTTCGACGGCATCCAGGTCCGTCAAAGGTAGGCGGAAAACGGCAATAATAACAATAACGGTAACGCAAGTAAGACAACTTCTCACGTCAACTAAAACACAACTAAAATTCACGGTGAACGGCAACTAGAAATTCACTTAAACCACTTCTATTCTCGGCTACTTGAGCTCAACTGATTTACAAACAAGAACAGGTATTGATATCACATTAACAACACGCCCATATTACACTGACCACTGACACATTACGTACTTCAACAAAGAAATGATGACAGAATCTGTGGCGATGCTACAGCATGAAATGCGGGTGACCACAAACACAACCAGAATCAACAGAAACTAATGGTGCCACACAGCATTACGTAATCAAGAAATAAAATACAGAACTAGTACTCTAACACTATGGTAGTCGGTGCCCTTTTGCTCCTGTCGGCCCCCTTGCCCCACTATCGTTCTCTAACAGTTAAGCTTATATTCTTTACTAAGACTTATCATTATTTCAAATGTACAAGGAACTTTTCATTCTCCATGTGACTAGTACCGTGAAGAAGCTTTGAACTTTTCAGTGCTGAAGCCGAAAAGTAAGAAACTTTCCTACTAGGTACCTATGGACTTCCACTCACTCTACATGTATTGACCCCCGTTCGTACTTTTGGCGCGCAAAAAGATGCATGGATGTCACAACACCAACAACATAATACTTAAATGGCCCTCCCCGCACCACAATTATTTGTGAATAATTGATCAAATTCATTTTGGAGTAATTAATGGATATTGTTGAGATTTTTGAGGTGTTCAGCCTCAAATTTGGGGTTTAATGGCGTGTTCATGGAGTGTTCTTGGGGTGTTCAGCCTGTTCTTGGGGTGTTCGCCTTTTTAGAAACGACGGTTTCTAAATAACCAGGAATAAGGGCTTCACAATTAGCATCAATAACATGAGTTTGTGACACCTTGACTTCAGAAATAAATGGGGGTGAATCTTCCTTGATAAACGGAATGCGGTTGGCTTCATTAAATGTTACAAAACAACTGCCGACATTAATGACAGCATTAAATCGTTGAAGAAAATCTCTACCAAGAACAACGTCATAAGTCAGACCAGGGATAATACTCGCATCACATTGGAAGATACCATCACCAATCGCGATTGGAAAAGAAACAAATCCGGCTACGGATATTACATTACCATTAGCTGTCTTAACGCTATCTAGGCTACCATCATTATTCCGAGTAAAACATGTACGCAGTACTTCCATAAAGAATCTCTCGCTTACAACTGTAACTGCAGCGCCTGTGTCAACCAATAATTTAGTTAGTTGATGAACTATTGTACCCCATATCATCACATTAGAAGGTTTCGACTGAGGGATAAGACTGTTTGAATGAATGCAAGGAATTACAGCGGAAAAATTACTATGCACATCTTTAGCTGGCGGCAAATTAGTTGAATTAGAATCAGGAAAATCATACGTGACCTCATTGTTTACATCTGAACGGTTGGAAATGTTGCTTATACATTTTGCTTTGTTTGCACTATAGTTCTGCATTCGCAAGCGTCCCCATTCTCCTAAGTCAGGTTCTATTTGAGCGGCAAGGGATTCACTTTCGGGTAACTGGGCCCCCATTTCCCTTACTGTGAAGGCCCGTTGTCGTTTAAATACTGCCGGTTTGCACCCCGAAAAGTAGACTGATTGTGGAAACGAGGCTGCTGGGATTGAAACCGGGGGGCTTGAAAACTTGGCTGATAGGCATCTTCCTGTTGGGACTGGGTGTCCCGGAAT
Source organism: Mastigias papua (assembly GCA_964019165.1). Taxonomy (NCBI): domain Eukaryota; kingdom Metazoa; phylum Cnidaria; class Scyphozoa; order Rhizostomeae; family Mastigiidae; genus Mastigias; species Mastigias papua. The sequence continues at coordinate 14,810,411 of OZ025272.1, read as the reverse complement.
TGCACATTACGTCTGAAAGGAGCAGAAGATTGACGATTGACATTACAATAGCGGGACACGTGACCAACCCTTTGGCAGTTGTTGCAGACCGGCTGACCATCAGTCGTCCTTAAATTTCGTCCGCGCGCTGTACCATTAGAAAAACGTTGCGAGTTGAAAGGTCGCTTTTGCAGCTGATTTTGTGACAAACGAGTGTCGATCGCAGCAATGATGTCATTTCTTAGATGTTGCATTTCAAAATAAGTGCTTGGAGGGGGAGGCATGGCTTCAGGTACGGACAAAGGCAAGAACGGGTTGTTTAAAGATTTTGCATCGGCTTGAGCGGCTGCAGATGAATCTATCGCTTGAACAGGCTGGGGGGTAGATCTCAGGCTTTCTTTTTGTGATGCTAAGGACATTAAAAGGTTAACCTGCCCTTCTAATTCTTTTATTCGCCGAGTCTGGGCTGTGTCGAAATCATTTGCGACAGGCATTTGACCCCCGGCAGAAAAGTTGACAGCATTCCTCAGACGAGCTAAATTATCAGCTTCAGCAAACGATTTTGGCTTGTTCAATATGACATGGCTCTTTAAATCGCCTTTCAGACCGTTTATAAAAATGTTCATCATATCAACGTCAGACAAGGATAAACGTTGGCATTGGCGAATTATATCTTCGGTGTACATTGATAAAGGTTCGTTTGGACCTTGCTTGCGAGAATAGAGTTCTTGACGGAAAATAAATTCTAAATTCGTGACACCAAATCTAACTTTAAATTGTTCAACAAGTTGTGAAAAATCGCTTGTTACTTCGGTAGGCAAGGTCTGGTACCAGGCAAGGGCAGATCCACCCAGTAGGAGGGGGAGAGCGCCAAGCTTTTTCGCGTTTGACCAACTGTAGAATTTGGAGAGCCTGTCAAACTTAGCTAGCCATTCATTGACGTCCTCGTTAGGGAGGCCGTTAAACATAGGGTGCTTAAATAGGCCAGAGTTTGAATTACCATCTAGCGCGGCTTGGACGGCAGTCAATTGCGTTTGTAAGTTATTTACGGTTTCTGCTATTTCAGCCATATCGGCAAATGGTAAGTTACTTGTCAACGCAAAATACGTAAAAGAAGTCTCTGAACAATGAAATAAATACTACAACAAACAAAAGTCACTGGCAATATCTCGTCCCTCGGCGTTGACGTGAGGTCTATGGGACACCTCGTTCTATTGTTCTTAACTCAAACAAACTTGAATATGATGTAATACCAAATTCTGACGGCCACGTCTATCGACTCGATACGCAAAACGACAATAAATTCGAAGCTATGAGTTCAAAATAGTATACCACAAATAAAATTTCTGTCTCTCAACTTGAATATCTTCTTTCCCGGGTCACGGCACCAGATGTTAAACCACCGTCTCGCGTGGTCTAACTAAACGGTAAAGAATATAAAATAGGGAACGGCAACAAACTACTGAAAATGTCATAAAACTTACGACCTCAACGACAGCAGGTAAACGGCAAGAACAAGTCTTTTCTTTCAACCCAAACAAGATGCTCATCAACAGCAAATGGTCAGCTCAGTCTATCTTTATTCATTACCAGCATAAAATAACTAATCAGTTTGAATACAGTGCAGCTCTATTTATATAAAAGTTAAAGTTCAAAGTTCTAAATGACTAAAATTACTAAATAAAGAAAATGCTAAGTAAGATAAGCTAAAAAGGGTAATTTACGAAATAGTTTTTAAAAAGTCTACCAATAGCAAGGTCCCTCGTAGTCATAAGGTGACACGTTGTCACAGGTGACGTAATGTTGCATCATGCACCAAATGTGGTGTCCATACTCTTTATTTAGGTCATTACGTCACGCACCAAGTGTGGTGTCCCTGCTCTTTACACTTTTCAATCTGCAATCAAACTCAATCAATTTCAAATTTGGTCATTTTTGAGCAAAATACCAAGGCTATAGCCTTACTTTTTGGCCAAACATCGCTCATTTTCATCACTTTTCAATCTGCAATCAACATCAATCAATTTCAAATTTGGTCATTGTTGAGGAAAATACCAAGGCTATAGCCTTACTTTTTGGCCAAACATCGCTCATTTTCATCACTTTTCAATCTGCAATCAAAATCAATCAATTTCAAATTTGGTCATTTTTGAGCAAAATACCAAGGCTATAGCCTTACTTTTCGGCCAAACATCGCTCAGTTTCACCACTTTTCAATCTGCAATCACAATGAATCAATTTCAAATTTGGTCATTTTTGAGCAAAATACCAAGGCTATAGCCTTACTTTTTGGCCAAACATCGCTCATTTTCATCACTTTTCAATCTGCAATCAAAATCAATCAATTTCAAATCTGGTCATTTTTGAGCAAAATACCAAGGCTATAGCCTTACTTTTCGGCCAAACATCGCTCATTTTCACCACTTTTCAATCTGCAATCACAATGAATCAATTTCAAATTTGGTCATTTTTGAGCAAAATACCAAGGCTATAGCCTTACTTTTCGGCCAAACATCGCTCAGTTTCACCACTTTTCAATCTGCAATCACAATGAATCAATTTCAAATTTGGTCATTTTTGAGCAAAATACCAAGGCTATAGCCTTACTTTTTGGCCAAACATCGCTCATTTTCATCACTTTTCAATCTGCAATCAAAATCAATCAATTTCAAATTTGGTCATTTTTGAGCAAAATACCAAGGCTATAGCCTTACTTTTTGGCCAAACATCGCTCATTTTCATCACTTTTCAATCTGCAATCAAAATCAATCAATTTCAAATCTGGTCATTTTTGAGCAAAATACCAAGGCTATAGCCTTACTTTTCGGCCAAACATCGCTCATTTTCACCACTTTTCAATCTGCAATCACAATGAATCAATTTCAAATTTGGTCATTTTTGAGCAAAATACCAAGGCTATAGCCTTACTTTTTGGCCAAACATCGCTCATTTTCATCACTTTTCAATCTGCAATCAAAATCAATCAATGTCAAATTTGGTCATTTTTGAGCAAAATACCAAGGCTATAGCCTTACTTTTTGGCCAAAAATCGCTCATTTTCACCACTTTTCAATCTGCAATCACAATGAATCAATTTCAAATTTGGTCATTTTTGAGCAAAATACCAAGGCTATAGCCTTACTTTTTGGCCAAAAATCGCTCAGTTTCATCACTTTTCAATCTGCAATCAAAATCAATCAATTTCAAATGTGGTCATTTGTGAGCAAAATACCAAGGCTATAGCCTTACTTTTTGGCCAAAATCGCTCATTTTCATCACTTTTCAATCTGCAATCAACATCAATCAATTTCAAATTTGGTCATTGTTGAGGAAAATACCAAGGCTATAGCCTTACTTTTTGGCCAAACATCGCTCATTTTCACCACTTTTCAATCTGCAATCACAATGAATCAATTTCAAATGTGGTGATTTGTGAGCAAAATACCAAGGCTATAGCCTTACTTTTTGGCCAAAAATCGCTCATTTTCATCACTGTTCAATCTGCAATCAAAATCAATCAATGTCAAATTTGGTCATTTTCGAGCAAAATACCAAGGCTATAGCCTTACTTTTTGGCCAAAAATCGCTCAGTTTCATCACTTTTCAATCTGCAATCAAAATCAATCAATTTCAAATGTGGTCATTTTTGAGCAAAATACCAAGGCTATAGCCTTACTTTTTGGCCAAAAATCGCTCATTTTCATCACTTTTCAATCTGCAATCAAAATCAATCAATTTCCAATTTGGTCATTTTTGAGCAAAATACCAAGGCTATAGCCTTACTTTTTGGCCAAACATCGCTCATTTTCATCACTTTTCAATCTGCAATCAAAATCAATCAATTTCAAATCTGGTCATTTTTGAGCAAAATACCAAGGCTATAGCCTTACTTTTCGGCCAAACATCGCTCATTTTCACCACTTTTCAATCTGCAATCACAATGAATCAATTTCAAATTTGGTCATTTTTGAGCAAAATACCAAGGCTATAGCCTTACTTTTTGGCCAAACATCGCTCATTTTCATCACTTTCCAATCTGCAATCAAAATCAATCAATGTCAAATTTGGTCATTTTTGAGCAAAATACCAAGGCTATAGCCTTACTTTTTGGCCAAAAATCGCTCATTTTCACCACTTTTCAATCTGCAATCACAATGAATCAATTTCAAATTTGGTCATTTTTGAGCAAAATACCAAGGCTATAGCCTTACTTTTTGGCCAAACATCGCTCATTTTCATCACTTTTCAATCTGCAATCAAAATCAATCAATTTCAAATTTGGTCATTTTTGAGCAAAATACCAAGGCTATAGCCTTACTTTTTGGCCAAAAATCGCTCATTTTCACCACTTTTCAATCTGCAATCACAATGAATCAATTTCAAATTTGGTCATTTTTGAGCAAAATACCAAGGCTATAGCCTTACTTTTTGGCCAAAAATCGCTCATTTTCATCACTTTTCAATCTGCAATCAAAATCAATCAATTTCAAATGTGGTCATTTTTGAGCAAAATACCAAGGCTATAGCCTTACTTTTTGGCCAAAAATCGCTCATTTTCATCACTTTTCAATCTGCAATCAAAATCAATCAATTTCAAATTTGGTCATTTTTGAGCAAAATACCAAGGCTATAGCCTTACTTTTTGGCCAAACATCGCTCATTGTCATCACTTTTCAATCTGCAATCAAAATCAATCAATTTCAAATCTGGTCATTTTTGAGCAAAATACCAAGGCTATAGCCTTACTTTTCGGCCAAACATCGCTCAGTTTCACCACTTTTCAATCTGCAATCACAATGAATCAATTTCAAATTTGGTCATTTTTGAGCAAAATACCAAGGCTATAGCCTTACTTTTTGGCCAAACATCGCTCATTTTCATCACTTTTCAATCTGCAATCAAAATCAATCAATTTCAAATTTGGTCATTTTTGAGCAAAATACCAAGGCTATAGCCTTACTTTTTGGCCAAAAATCGCTCATTTTCACCACTTTTCAATCTGCAATCACAATGAATCAATTTCAAATTTGGTCATTTGTGAGCAAAATACCAAGGCTATAGCCTTACTTTTTGGCCAAAAATCGCTCATTTTCATCACTTTTCAATCTGCAATCAAAATCAATCAATTTCAAATTTGGTCATTGTTGAGCAAACTACCACGGCTATAGCCTTACGTTTTGGCTAAAAATCGCTCATTTCCATCACTTTTCAATCTGCAATCAAAATCAATCAATTTCAAATGTGGTCATTTTTGAGCAAAATACCAAGGCTATAGCCTTACTTTTTGGCCAAAAATCGCTCATTTTCATCACTTTTCAATCTGCAATCAAAATCAATCAATTTCAAATCTGGTCATTGTTGAGGAAGATACCAAGGCTATAGCCTTACTTTTTGGCCAAAAATCACTCAGTTTCATCACTTTTCAATCTGCAATCAAAATCAATCAATTTCAAATGTGGTCATTTGTGAGCAAAATACCAAGGCTATAGCCTTACTTTTTGGCCAAAAATCGCTCATTTTCATCACTTTTCAATCTGCAATCAAACTCAATCAATTTCAAATTTGGTCATTTTTGAGCAAAATACCAAGGCTATAGCCTTACTTTTTGGCCAAAATCGCTCATTTTCATCACTTTTCAATCTGCAATCAACATCAATCAATTTCAAATTTGGTCATTGTTGAGGAAAATACCAAGGCTATAGCCTTACTTTTTGGCCAAACATCGCTCATTTTCACCACTTTTCAATCTGCAATCACAATGAATCAATTTCAAATGTGGTGATTTGTGAGCAAATTACAAAGGCTATAGCCTTACTTTGTGGCCAAAAATCGCTCATTTTCATCACTGTTCAATCTGCAATCAAAATCAATCAATGTCAAATTTGGTCATTTTCGAGCAAAATACCAAGGCTATAGCCTTACTTTTTGGCCAAAAATCGCTCATTTTCATCACTTTTCAATCTGCAATCAAAATCAATCAATTTCAAATGTGGTCATTTTTGAGCAAAATACCAAGGCTATAGCCTTACTGTTTGGCCAAACATCGCTCATTTTCATCACTTTTCAATCTGCAATCAAAATCAATCAATTTCAAATTTGGTCATTTTTGAGCAAACTACCACGGCTATAGCCTTACGTTTTGGCTAAAAATCGCTCATTTCCATCACTTTTCAATCTGCAATCAAAATCAATCAATTTCAAATGTGGTCATTTTTGAGCAAAATACCAAGGCTATAGCCTTACTTTTTGGCCAAAAATCGCTCATTTTCATCACTTTTCAATCTGCAATCAAAATCAATCAATTTCAAATCTGGTCATTGTTGAGGAAGATACCAAGGCTATAGCCTTACTTTTTGGCCAAAAATCACTCAGTTTCATCACTTTTCAATCTGCAATCAAAATCAATCAATTTCAAATCTGGTCATTTGTGAGCAAAGTACCAAGGCTATAGCCTTACTTTTTGGCCAAAAATCGCTCATTTTCATCACTTTTCAATCTGCAATCAAACTCAATCAATTTCAAATTTGGTCATTTTTGAGCAAAATACCAAGGCTATAGCCTTACTTTTTGGCCAAAATCGCTCATTTTCATCACTTTTCAATCTGCAATCAACATCAATCAATTTCAAATTTGGTCATTGTTGAGGAAAATACCAAGGCTATAGCCTTACTTTTTGGCCAAACATCGCTCATTTTCACCACTTTTCAATCTGCAATCACAATGAATCAATTTCAAATGTGGTGATTTGTGAGCAAATTACAAAGGCTATAGCCTTACTTTTTGGCCAAACATCGCTCATTTTCATCACTTTTCAATCTGGAATCAAAATCAATCAATTTCAAATTTGGTCATTTGTAAGCAAAATACCAAGGCTATAGCCTTACTTTTTGGCCAAAAATCGCTCAGTTTCATCACTTTTCAATCTGCAATCAAAATCAATCAATTTCAAATCTGGTCATTTGTGAGCAAAATACCAAGGCTATAGCCTTACTTTTTGGCCAAAAATCGCTCATTTTCATCACTTTTCAATCTGCAATCAACATCAATCAATTTCAAATCTGGTCATTTTTGAGCAAAATACCAAGGCTATAGCCTTACGTTTTGGCTAAAAATCGCTCATTTTCATCACTTTTCAATCTGCAATCAACATCAATCAATTTCAAATTTGGTCATTTTTGAGCAAAATACCAAGGCTATAGCCTTACGTTTTGGCTAAAAATCGCTCATTTTCATCACTGTTCAATCTGCAATCAAAATCAATCAATTTCAAATTTGGTCATTTTTGAGCAAAATACCAAGGCTATAGCCTTACTTTTTGGCCAAAAATCGCTCATTGTCATCACTTTTCAATCTGCAATCGAAATCAATCAATTTCAAATTTGGTCATTTGTGAGCAAAATACCAAGGCTATAGCCTTACTTTTTGGCCAAAAATCGCTCAGTTTCATCACTTTTCAATCTGCAATCAAAATCAATCAATTTCAAGTCTGGTCATTTGTGAGCAAAATACCAAGGCTATAGCCTTACTTTTTGGCCAAAAATCGCTCATTTTCATCACTTTTCAATCTGCAATCAAAATCAATCAATTTCAAATTTGGTCATTTTTGAGCAAACTACCACGGCTATAGCCTTACGTTTTGGCTAAAAATCGCTCATTTCCATCACTTTTCAATCTGCAATCAACATCAATCAATTTCAAATTTGGTCATTGTTGAGGAAAATACCAAGGCTATAGCCTTACTTTTTGGCCAAACATCGCTCATTTTCACCACTTTTCAATCTGCAATCACAATGAATCAATTTCAAATGTGGTGATTTGTGAGCAAATTACAAAGGCTATAGCCTTACTTTTTGGCCAAACATCGCTCATTTTCATCACTTTTCAATCTGCAATCAAAATCAATCAATTTCAAATTTGGTCATTTGTAAGCAAAATACCAAGGCTATAGCCTTACTTTTTGGCCAAAAATCGCTCAGTTTCATCACTTTTCAATCTGCAATCAAAATCAATCAATTTCAAGTCTGGTCATTTGTGAGCAAAATACCAAGGCTATAGCCTTACTTTTTGGCCAAAAATCGCTCATTTTCATCACTTTTCAATCTGCAATCAACATCAATCAATTTCAAATCTGGTCATTTTTGAGCAAAATACCAAGGCTATAGCCTTACGTTTTGGCTAAAAATCGCTCATTTTCATCACTTTTCAATCTGCAATCAACATCAATCAATTTCAAATTTGGTCATTTTTGAGCAAAATACCAAGGCTATAGCCTTACGTTTTGGCTAAAAATCGCTCATTTTCATCACTGTTCAATCTGCAATCAAAATCAATCAATTTCAAATTTGGTCATTTTTGAGCAAAATACCAAGGCTATAGCCTTACGTTTTGGCTAAAAATCGCTCATTTTCATCACTGTTCAATCTGCAATCAAAATCAATCAATTTCAAATTTGGTCATTTTTGAGCAAAATACCAAGGCTATAGCCTTACTTTTTGGCCAAAAATCGCTCATTGTCATCACTTTTCAATCTGCAATCAAAATCAATCAATTTCAAATTTGGTCATTTGTGAGCAAAATACCAAGGCTATAGCCTTACTTTTTGGCCAAAAATCGCTCAGTTTCATCACTTTTCAATCTGCAATCAACATCAATCAATTTCAAGTCTGGTCATTTGTGAGCAAAATACCAAGGCTATAGCCTTACTTTTTGGCCAAAAATCGCTCATTTTCATCACTTTTCAATCTGCAATCAAAATCAATCAATTTCAAATTTGGTCATTTTTGAGCAAACTACCACGGCTATAGCCAACATGGAGGTGACAGCACGTGTTTTATTCACTCTTGCTATGGTGTACTTCGTTCTTCAATGGAGTGTTACTGAGAATATCAGGAATGATGGATCTGGATTTAATATTGTTACTGTGCGTTGTGGATCGAAGTTTGGTCGTAGATACCCATCAGGAAAAGCTTGGAGAAAGTTTATATTGTCGAAGTTTTACAGAAAACGTTGTTGCCGTAGGCCGACAGGCCTTGTTACGTCCGCGATCGTCGTTTCTTCAACAGAAATGGAGCCTTTTTTGTCCCTTCTTCTCTCTGGAGATGTTGAGCTTAACCCGGGGCCAACAAATAGCTCGAAATCAAGCAGGTCAGCTAATAAAGAAGGTAATCTTGACTTTGGCGAAATTTTGCTTCGTTTAGAGGAAAAGTTTGATTCCGGCCAAGAAAGTATTCTCCGGAATCAGACTCAGATAATGAATCGACTTTCCTCGTTGGAAAGTCAAATGGAAAAATTCAAGGAGGAAATTGATGATTTGAGGACCCAGACTACTAACCTCAAATCTACTATAAACTCTTTGTCGGAAAGTGTAGGTAATAACTACGACCACGGAAAAGACCTTCAGTTTCTCGTCGATCGACAGGAGCAGTATTCTCGAAAAAACTCTATCCGAATTACTGGCGTTACGGAGGAAACAGGAGAGAGCATTGAAAATAAAACTATATCGATATTAAAAAAAGAAATTGATGTTGACATTTCTTCGGAAGAAATAGAAATAGTTCACCGTGTTGGCCGTGTTCACAATGGCAATCCAAGGAGTATTCTTGTGAAGTTTCTGAGTCACAAGACGAAAGAAAGTGTAATGAGGAGGAAAAAGAATGCAAGGAATGTGAAGATATACGAAGATTTAGCGCCTGGCATTAAAATGATATTTAATGAGGTAAGTAAAAATCGTAGACTATTGAATGTGGACAGCGTTTGGACAATAGATGGCAAAATTAAATATCGTTTTACAAATAATCCGCGTACATTCGAAATTCGATCCTACTCCGACTACCATTGTTTGTTTAATGCAAGACAATAGGGTGTTGGCCGGGATGGAATAGCTAAAAGAAGCCAGCTACCACAAAATAAATCGTCTTGCGTAACCTCCACATATACTCCACTTTCTTGCCTGCCTATCCAAACTTCTCTGAAACTTTCTGTGTGGAATTTTAACGGTTTTAGAAGTTCAAAGGCCTTATCTATTAAACAGACGGGCTGCGCCTTTTTTGATACAGTTTTAAAAGATAATGATTTGATTTGCTTTTCTGAAACATGGCGAGAGCCAAGTGATAAATCTCCTCTAGATATAAGTGAAAATTTTGCTGAATTTCATGAACCAGGTTATAAAAACCATTTGGGGGGTAGACCATCTGGGGGTATGTCACTTTTAGTTAGGAAGTCTATATTTAAACATGTTTCTGTCGTCCTGTCTGATAGCTACCATTTCTGGTGCAAACTCAACAAAGTTGGATTTGGTTGGAAATATGATTTATTCATATGTTTCATTTATATTCCCCCAAGCAGTTCGACTTTGTTGAGAACAGGACAAGCTCTGTCATTTGAGACTCTTCAATCAGAATGTGCTCATTACGAACAAACAGGCTGGGTTCTATTATGCGGCGACTTCAATGCTAGAACGAATGACGTAAATGACTTTATCGAAAATGACGAATTTGATGAATATTTGCCACTTGACGATAATTACTTGCCTGATCAATACTTAGATAAAAGATTAAGTAAAGACACCTATCCCATTAATGCTAATGGAACCGCATTTATTGAGTTTTGCAAATCGTCTGGCTATCGAATTATGAATGGCAGGGTTGACAAGGATAATTCTTGCAATTTTACATGCTTTGCCAACAATGGTAACAGTATAGTTGATTACGCTCTTTTACGTAAAGAAAATTTCTGCATGGTCGAAAAACTAAGGGTAGGGGAGCTCTGTGAACTATCAGACCACAGCCCTATTGAAATTTCTCTGAAAACCTCTTATGTTTCAAATCGGAACGAATCGCTTTTTGAGGTATCTGAGGTGAGTTCAACTATATCTAATGAAAATACACTTCTCCGAGAGTATGACAAACAATTCTATGTCAATGATGATTCAATTTTAGAGAACTTGTCGCTGGCAATGGAGGGTAGAGAGATTATGAATTTTCTTGAAAATATATCAGAACTGCTTGATAAAGATGATTTAAACATCGAAATAATTGTCGAATTACTGCGATCCAAGTTGGTCGACATATCTGAAAGTCATTTCAGCTCTAAAAAGCTTTTTCACAAAAATTGGAATAGTAATTCCAAAACCAACTGCCCATGGTTTGATACCGAATGTAAAGAACATAAAAGGTTATTAAATAGTAAGAGAAAAGCCTATCAGGCTGCATTAAAACGATTTCCAATTTTAAGAGACGAAGAAGCGAATGATCTAAGGTCAGCATATTTTCAACAACGAAGGGTTTATAAGAAACTCATAAGATTTAAACGTCATAGTTTTCTTGAAAAAAAGAAATCTGACCTTTGGAAGTTGAAAGGGGAAGCTCCGAAAGTATTCTGGAAGAAATTAAAAAACAGGAAAAGTAAACCTAGCCTTAAATTCACTAATAATCAATTATCTACTTATTTTAGCACTCTCTTAAATTTCGATAATCAAGCAAATAACAGTGAGATTGAAATATCTGCTTCATCCCATGACACCTTGACGCAAAATATAATTAATGAGACTTTAAATCGTGATATTTCCCTTGAGGAAGTCAAGCTGATGGCTAAAAAGCTCAAAACCGGAAAAGCATCAGGACTTGATATGATTACTGCTGAGCTTCTAAAACACGCAAACGATAATTTTATGCTTGTATTTACGAAACTCTTCAACAAATTACTACTTTCTGGAAAATTCCCTGAGGAGTGGTCTGTAGGAATAATTGTTGTCCTTTTTAAAGGAGGTGATGAAACGGATCTCAATAATTATAGGGGTATTACGCTATTAAGCATTTTTGGAAAATTTTTCTTGGGTGTTTTGCTTGAAAGACTGAATAACATTATTGCTCAATTCGAAATTCTCGAACAAAACCAGATAGGCTTTAGAAAAGACTACCAAACATCTGATCACATTTTCACTCTTCGCGCTCTAACTGAGAATTATTTCAATAACAATAAAGGCCCTCTATACGTTTGTTTCGTAGACTTTAAAAAAGCGTTTGACTCCGTGGATCATAAACTGCTGTTGCAGCAGCTTGTTACATACGGAATAAAAGGCAATTTTCTAAGAGTTATCTCGTCTCTTTATGACAAAGTTAAATCGTGTGTAAGGGGTAACCATAGCCTAACAAATATTTTCCCATGTAACAGAGGTGTACGGCAAGGGTGCCTTCTTAGTCCCGTCCTCTTTGCTTTATATTTGAACGATTTGAATCGCCACATTAAGGCATCTTCTCAGGGGGTATTGGTGGATGATATACCTGTTCACTCACTTTTATATGCCGATGACCTTGTTCTAATAGCAAAGGATAGAATAGATCTTCAGTCACAACTGGATGCATTACATAAGTTTTCAAATTCTCTTAAAATGGAAGTGAACATGGACAAAACTAAAGTCATGTTGATTCAAAAACAGAAATCTCGTGCTAAATCCAAGAAAAATAAAACTTGGAAAATAGGTGACAAAGAGATTAAAGAATGTGTCTCTTATAAATATTTGGGTGTCACGATAAAATCAAATGGCTCTTTTTCAATACATATCGATATAATAAAAGAGAAAGCTCATAAAGCCTACTTTTCCCTTATTTCAAAAAGCAAAGAATGGGGGGGTTTCCAGCCACGTCTTTTTCTTTATTTATTTGACCATACCATTGCTCCTATTCTAAATTATGCATCAGAAATATGGGGTTTGGACAAATGGTCTATATTAGAAACGCTTCACCTTAAAGCATGTAAATATGCTTTGGGTGTTCGATCAAGTACGACTACTGATGCCGTCTATGCTGAACTAGGAAGAGTAAGTCTCCAGTGCCAAAGACATATAAATATTCTAAATTTTTTCGCTAGGTTATCTTCTTTAGACTCGAAACGTTACGCTAGCAAAGCTTTATCTATGCTTACAAAAGATGCAGACTATGGTCGTTCTAACTGGGTATCTCATGCTCGCGACCTTCGGGTACAATATGAAATACAACAAGCGGATACTCGGTCAGTAATTAAAACTAAGGTCATTAGGCACTTTAAATCAGAAGTATTGCATAGGTTAAATGAACATATAACTGAAGACAGAAAACTGCATTTATTCGCCTCATTTAAAACAATTTACAAATTTGAGTCCTACCTTGACTATATACAAGATTTTAGTGTTAGATGTACATTAGCAAGACTTAGGGTCAGTGCTCATAACCTACAAGTTGAAACAGGACGATTTAATAAAACCAAAACCCCTAGAGACCAAAGATTTTGCCTGTACTGCAAAACCCTGAATATTTTCATAGTCGAAGATGAAATCCACTTTCTTTTAGTTTGCTCCCTATTCAACGAGGAACGACAAAAGTTCTTAGAAGAAATCCATAAAAAATTCCCAGCTACAGTCTTACTGAACGACCGCAATATGTTTTTATGGCTTATGAGCCAAGAGGATTACATTATAACAAAACGTATCGGGATGTTCTGTAAAACATCCTTTACTAAAAGATCCAAATTTTTGAGTAACCCTAAAAGCACATACTAATCTTGTAGCTTTATATATTTCGTATATTAGTTAGTTATCTATGTATTACAATAATTATATTATTGCTTTTGTATACACTTATAACAATACTATATTATTGTTGAGTAGATACAACGTATTTCAACAATCGCTGTAGATATGTATTCAGTTAAGGGCCATCCCGGCCTAGATACTTGAATTACAAAAAAAAAAAAAAAAAAAAAAAAAAATAGCCTTACGTTTTGGCTAAAAATCGCTCATTTCCATCACTTTTCAATCTGCAATCAAAATCAATCAATTTCAAATGTGGTCATTTTTGAGCAAAATACCAAGGCTATAGCCTTACTTTTTGGCCAAAAATCGCTCATTTTCATCACTTTTCAATCTGCAATCAAAATCAATCAATTTCAAATCTGGTCATTGTTGAGGAAGATACCAAGGCTATAGCCTTACTTTTTGGCCAAAAATCGCTCAGTTTCATCACTTTTCAATCTGCAATCAAAATCAATCAATTTCAAATCTGGTCATTTGTGAGCAAAATACCAAGGCTATAGCCTTACTTTTTGGCCAAAAATCGCTCATTTTCATCACTTTTCAATCTGCAATCAAACTCAATCAATTTCAAATTTGGTGATTTTTGAGCAAAATACCAAGGCTATAGCCTTACTTTTTGGCCAAAAATCGCTCATTTTCATCACTTTTCAATCTGCAATCAAAATCAATCAATTTCAAATTTGGTCATTTTTGAGCAAAATACCAAGGCTATAGCCTTACGTTTTGGCTAAAAATCGCTCATTTTCATCACTGTTCAATCTGCAATCAAAATCAATCAATTTCAAATTTGGTCATTTTTGAGCAAAATACCAAGGCTATAGCCTTACTTTTTGGCCAAAAATCGCTCATTTTCATCACTTTTCAATCTGCAATCGAAATCAATCAATTTCAAATTTGGTCATTTGTGAGCAAAATACCAAGGCTATAGCCTTACTTTTTGGCCAAAAATCGCTCAGTCTCATCACTTTTCAATCTGCAATCAAAATCAATCAATTTCAAGTCTGGTCAATTGTGAGCAAAATACCAAGGCTATAGCCTTACTTTTTGGCCAAAAATCGCTCATTTTCATCACTTTTCAATCTGCAATCAAAATCAATCAATTTCAAATTTGGTCATTTTTGAGCAAACTACCACGGCTATAGCCTTACGTTTTGGCTAAAAATCGCTCATTTCCATCACTTTTCAATCTGCAATCAAAATCAATCAATTTCAAATGTGGTCATTTTTGAGCAAAATACCAAGGCTATAGCCTTACTTTTTGGCCAAAAATCGCTCATTTTCATCACTTTTCAATCTGCAATCAAAATCAATCAATTTCAAATCTGGTCATTGTTGAGGAAGATACCAAGGCTATAGCCTTACTTTTTGGCCAAAAATCACTCAGTTTCATCACTTTTCAATCTGCAATCAAAATCAATCAATTTCAAATGTGGTCATTTGTGAGCAAAATACCAAGGCTATAGCCTTACTTTTTGGCCAAAAATCGCTCATTTTCATCACTTTTCAATCTGCAATCAAACTCAATCAATTTCAAATTTGGTCATTTTTGAGCAAAATACCAAGGCTATAGCCTTACTTTTTGGCCAAAATCGCTCATTTTCATCACTTTTCAATCTGCAATCAACATCAATCAATTTCAAATTTGGTCATTGTTGAGGAAAATACCAAGGCTATAGCCTTACTTTTTGGCCAAACATCGCTCATTTTCACCACTTTTCAATCTGCAATCACAATGAATCAATTTCAAATGTGGTGATTTGTGAGCAAATTACAAAGGCTATAGCCTTACTTTGTGGCCAAAAATCGCTCATTTTCATCACTGTTCAATCTGCAATCAAAATCAATCAATGTCAAATTTGGTCATTTTCGAGCAAAATACCAAGGCTATAGCCTTACTTTTTGGCCAAAAATCGCTCATTTTCATCACTTTTCAATCTGCAATCAACATCAATCAATTTCAAATGTGGTCATTTTTGAGCAAAATACCAAGGCTATAGCCTTACTGTTTGGCCAAACATCGCTCATTTTCATCACTTTTCAATCTGCAATCAAACTCAATCAATTTCAAATTTGGTCATTTTTGAGCAAAATACCAAGGCTATAGCCTTACTTTTTGGCCAAAATCGCTCATTTTCATCACTTTTCAATCTGCAATCAACATCAATCAATTTCAAATTTGGTCATTGTTGAGGAAAATACCAAGGCTATAGCCTTACTTTTTGGCCAAACATCGCTCATTTTCACCACTTTTCAATCTGCAATCACAATGAATCAATTTCAAATGTGGTGATTTGTGAGCAAATTACAAAGGCTATAGCCTTACTTTTTGGCCAAAAATCGCTCATTTTCATCACTGTTCAATCTGCAATCAAAATCAATCAATTTCAAATTTGGTCATTTTCGAGCAAAATACCAAGGCTATAGCCTTACTTTTTGGCCAAACATCGCTCATTTTCATCACTTTTCAATCTGCAATCAAAATCAATCAAATTCAAATGTGGTCATTTTTGAGCAAAATACCAAGGCTATAGCCTTACTTTTTGGCCAAACATCGCTCATTTTCATCACTTTTCAATCTGCAATCAAAATCAATCAATTTCAAATTTGGTCATTTTTGAGCAAACTACCACGGCTATAGCCTTACGTTTTGGCTAAAAATCGCTCATTTCCATCACTTTTCAATCTGCAATCAAAATCAATCAATTTCAAATGTGGTCATTTTTGAGCAAAATACCAAGGCTATAGCCTTACTTTTTGGCCAAAAATCGCTCATTTTCATCACTTTTCAATCTGCAATCAAAATCAATCAATTTCAAATCTGGTCATTGTTGAGGAAGATACCAAGGCTATAGCCTTACTTTTTGGCCAAAAATCACTCAGTTTCATCACTTTTCAATCTGCAATCAAAATCAATCAATTTCAAATCTGGTCATTTGTGAGCAAACTACCAAGGCTATAGCCTTACTTTTTGGCCAAAAATCGCTCATTTTCATCACTTTTCAATCTGCAATCAAACTCAATCAATTTCAAATTTGGTCATTTTTGAGCAAAATACCAAGGCTATAGCCTTACTTTTTGGCCAAAATCGCTCATTTTCATCACTTTTCAATCTGCAATCAACATCAATCAATTTCAAATTTGGTCATTGTTGAGGAAAATACCAAGGCTATAGCCTTACTTTTTGGCCAAACATCGCTCATTTTCACCACTTTTCAATCTGCAATCACAATGAATCAATTTCAAATGTGGTGATTTGTGAGCAAATTACAAAGGCTATAGCCTTACTTTTTGGCCAAACATCGCTCATTTTCATCACTTTTCAATCTGCAATCAAAATCAATCAATTTCAAATTTGGTCATTTGTAAGCAAAATACCAAGGCTATAGCCTTACTTTTTGGCCAAAAATCGCTCATTTTCATCACTTTTCAATCTGCAATCAAAATCAATCAATTTCAAATTTGGTCATTTGTGAGCAAAATACCAAGGCTATAGCCTTACTTTTTGGCCAAAAATCGCTCAGTTTCATCACTTTTCAATCTGCAATCAAAATCAATCAATTTCAAATCTGGTCATTTGTGAGCAAAATACCAAGGCTATAGCCTTACTTTTTGGCCAAAAATCGCTCATTTTCATCACTTTTCAATCTGCAATCAAACTCAATCAATTTCAAATTTGGTCATTTTTGAGCAAAATACCAAGGCTATAGCCTTACTTTTTGGCCAAAATCGCTCATTTTCATCACTTTTCAATCTGCAATCAACATCAATCAATTTCAAATTTGGTCATTGTTGAGCAAAATGCCAAGGCTATAGCCTTACTTTTTGGCCAAACATCGCTCATTTTCACCACTTTTCAATCTGCAATCACAATGAATCAATTTCAAATGTGGTCATTTGTGAGCAAATTACAAAGGCTATAGCCTTACTTTTTGGCCAAAAATCGCTCATTTTCATCACTGTTCAATCTGCAATCAAAATCAATCAATGTCAAATTTGGTCATTTTCGAGCAAAATACCAAGGCTATAGCCTTACTTTTTGGCCAAACATCGCTCATTTTCATCACTTTTCAATCTGCAATCAAAATCAATCAATTTCAAATGTGGTCATTTTTGAGCAA
Organism: Mastigias papua; assembly: GCA_964019165.1. Lineage (NCBI taxonomy): Eukaryota > Metazoa > Cnidaria > Scyphozoa > Rhizostomeae > Mastigiidae > Mastigias > Mastigias papua. The sequence continues at coordinate 14,792,747 of OZ025272.1, read as the reverse complement.
AATACCAAGGCTATAGCCTTACTTTTTGGCCAAACATCGCTCATTTTCATCACTTTTCAATCTGCAATCAAAATCAATCAATTTCAAATTTGGTCATTTTTGAGCAAACTACCACGGCTATAGCCTTACTTTTTGGCTAAAAATCGCTCATTTCCATCACTTTTCAATCTGCAATCAAAATCAATCAATTTCAAATGTGGTCATTTTTGAGCAAAATACCAAGGCTATAGCCTTACTTTTTGGCCAAAAATCGCTCATTTTCATCACTTTTCAATCTGCAATCAAAATCAATCAATTTCAAATCTGGTCATTGTTGAGGAAGATACCAAGGCTATAGCCTTACTTTTTGGCCAAACATCACTCAGTTTCATCACTTTTCAATCTGCAATCAAAATCAATCAATTTCAAATCTGGTCATTTGTGAGCAAACTACCAAGGCTATAGCCTTACTTTTTGGCCAAAAATCGCTCATTTTCATCACTTTTCAATCTGCAATCAAACTCAATCAATTTCAAATTTGGTCATTTTTGAGCAAAATACCAAGGCTATAGCCTTACTTTTTGGCCAAAATCGCTCATTTTCATCACTTTTCAATCTGCAATCAACATCAATCAATTTCAAATTTGGTCATTGTTGAGGAAAATACCAAGGCTATAGCCTTACTTTTTGGCCAAACATCGCTCATTTTCACCACTTTTCAATCTGCAATCACAATGAATCAATTTCAAATGTGGTGATTTGTGAGCAAATTACAAAGGCTATAGCCTTACTTTTTGGCCAAAAATCGCTCATTTTCATCACTGTTCAATCTGCAATCAAAATCAATCAATTTCAAATTTGGTCATTTTCGAGCAAAATACCAAGGCTATAGCCTTACTTTTTGGCCAAACATCGCTCATTTTCATCACTTTTCAATCTGCAATCAAAATCAATCAAATTCAAATGTGGTCATTTTTGAGCAAAATACCAAGGCTATAGCCTTACTTTTTGGCCAAACATCGCTCATTTTCATCACTTTTCAATCTGCAATCAAAATCAATCAATTTCAAATTTGGTCATTTTTGAGCAAACTACCACGGCTATAGCCTTACGTTTTGGCTAAAAATCGCTCATTTCCATCACTTTTCAATCTGCAATCAAAATCAATCAATTTCAAATGTGGTCATTTTTGAGCAAAATACCAAGGCTATAGCCTTACTTTTTGGCCAAAAATCGCTCATTTTCATCACTTTTCAATCTGCAATCAAAATCAATCAATTTCAAATCTGGTCATTGTTGAGGAAGATACCAAGGCTATAGCCTTACTTTTTGGCCAAACATCACTCAGTTTCATCACTTTTCAATCTGTAATCAAAATCAATCAATTTCAAATCTGGTCATTTGTGAGCAAACTACCAAGGCTATAGCCTTACTTTTTGGCCAAAAATCGCTCATTTTCATCACTTTTCAATCTGCAATCAAACTCAATCAATTTCAAATTTGGTCATTTTTGAGCAAAATACCAAGGCTATAGCCTTACTTTTTGGCCAAACATCGCTCATTTTCATCACTGTTCAATCTGCAATCAAAATCAATCAATTTCAAATTTGGTCATTTTTGAGCAAACTACCACGGCTATAGCCTTACTTTTTGGCTAAAAATCGCTCATTTCCATCACTTTTCAATCTGCAATCAAAATCAATCAATTTCAAATGTGGTCGTTTTTGAGCAAAATACCAAGGCTATAGCCTTACTTTTTGGCCAAAAATCGCTCATTTTCATCACTTTTCAATCTGCAATCAAAATCAATCAATTTCAAATCTGGTCATTGTTGAGGAAGATACCAAGGCTATAGCCTTACTTTTTGGCCAAAAATCACTCAGTTTCATCACTTTTCAATCTGCAATCAAAATCAATTAATTTCAAATCTGGTCATTTGTGAGCAAACTACCAAGGCTATAGCCTTACTTTTTGGCCAAAAATCGCTCATTTTCATCACTTTTCAATCTGCAATCAAACTCAATCAATTTCAAATTTGGTCATTTTTGAGCAAAATACCAAGGCTATAGCCTTACTTTTTGGCCAAAATCGCTCATTTTCATCACTTTTCAATCTGCAATCAACATCAATCACTTTCAAATTTGGTCATTGTTGAGGAAAATACCAAGGCTATAGCCTTACTTTTTGGCCAAACATCGCTCATTTTCACCACTTTTCAATCTGCAATCACAATGAATCAATTTCAAATGTGGTGATTTGTGAGCAAATTACAAAGGCTATAGCCTTACTTTTTGGCCAAAAATCGCTCATTTTCATCACTGTTCAATCTGCAATCAAAATCAATCAATTTCAAATTTGGTCATTTTCGAGCAAAATACCAAGGCTATAGCCTTACTTTTTGGCCAAACATCGCTCATTTTCATCACTTTTCAATCTGCAATCAAAATCAATCAAATTCAAATGTGGTCATTTTTGAGCAAAATACCAAGGCTATAGCCTTACTTTTTGGCCAAAAATCGCTCATTTTCATCACTTTTCAATCTGCAATCAAAATCAATCAATTTCAAATTTGGTCATTTTTGAGCAAACTACCACGGCTATAGCCTTACGTTTTGGCTAAAAATCGCTCATTTCCATCACTTTTCAATCTGCAATCAAAATCAATCAAATTCAAATGCGGTCATTTTTGAGCAAAATACCAAGGCTATAGCCTTACTTTTTGGCCAAAAATCGCTCATTTTCATCACTTTTCAATCTGCAATCAAAATCAATCAATTTCAAATTTGGTCATTTTTGAGCAAACTACCACGGCTATAGCCTTACGTTTTGGCTAAAAATCGCTCATTTCCATCACTTTTCAATCTGCAATCAAAATCAATCAATTTCAAATGTGGTCATTTTTGAGCAAAATACCAAGGCTATAGCCTTACTTTTTGGCCAAAAATCGCTCATTTTCATCACTTTTCAATCTGCAATCAAAATCAATCAATTTCAAATCTGGTCATTGTTGAGGAAGATACCAAGGCTATAGCCTTACTTTTTGGCCAAACATCACTCAGTTTCATCACTTTTCAATCTGCAATCAAAATCAATCAATTTCAAATCTGGTCATTTGTGAGCAAACTACCAAGGCTATAGCCTTACTTTTTGGCCAAAAATCGCTCATTTTCATCACTTTTCAATCTGCAATCAAACTCAATCAATTTCAAATTTGGTCATTTTTGAGCAAAATACCAAGGCTATAGCCTTACTTTTTGGCCAAAATCGCTCATTTTCATCACTTTTCAATCTGCAATCAACATCAATCAATTTCAAATTTGGTCATTGTTGAGGAAAATACCAAGGCTATAGCCTTACTTTTTGGCCAAACATCGCTCATTTTCACCACTTTTCAATCTGCAATCACAATGAATCAATTTCAAATGTGGTGATTTGTGAGCAAATTACAAAGGCTATAGCCTTACTTTTTGGCCAAAAATCGCTCATTTTCATCACTGTTCAATCTGCAATCAACATCAATCAATGTCAAATTTGGTCATTTTCGAGCAAAATACCAAGGCTATAGCCTTACTTTTTGGCCACAAATCGCTCATTTTCACCACTTTTCAATCTGCAATCACAATGAATCAATTTCAAATTTGGTCATTTTTGAGCAAAATACCAAGGCTATAGCCTTACTTTTTGGCCAAAAATCGCTCATTTTCATCACTTTTCAATCTGCAATCAAAATCAATCAATTTCAAATTTGGTCATTTTTGAGCAAAATACCAAGGCTATAGCCTTACGTTTTGGCTAAAAATCGCTCATTTTCATCACTGTTCAATCTGCAATCAAAATCAATCAATTTCAAATTTGGTCATTTTTGAGCAATATACCAAGGCTATAGCCTTACTTTTTGGCCAAAAATCGCTCATTTTCATCACTTTTCAATCTGCAATCAAAATCAATCAATTTCAAATTTGGTCATTTTTGAGCAAAATACCAAGGCTATAGCCTTACTTTTTGGCCAAACATCGCTCATTTTCACCACTTTTCAATCTGCAATCACAATGAATCAATTTCAAATGTGGTGATTTGTGAGCAAATTACAAAGGCTATAGCCTTACTTTTTGGCCAAAAATCGCTCATTTTCATCACTGTTCAATCTGCAATCAAAATCAATCAATTTCAAATGTGGTCATTTTTGAGCAAAATACCAAGGCTATAGCCTTACTTTTTGGCCAAAAATCGCTCATTTTCATCACTTTTCAATCTGCAATCAAAATCAATCAATTTCAAATTTGGTCATTTTTGAGCAAACTACCACGGCTATAGCCTTACGTTTTGGCTAAAAATCGCTCATTTCCATCACTTTTCAATCTGCAATCAAAATCAATCAATTTCAAATGTGGTCATTTTTGAGCAAAATACCAAGGCTATAGCCTTACTTTTTGGCCAAAAATCGCTCATTTTCATCACTTTTCAATCTGCAATCAAAATCAATCAATTTCAAATCTGGTCATTGTTGAGGAAGATACCAAGGCTATAGCCTTACTTTTTGGCCAAACATCACTCAGTTTCATCACTTTTCAATCTGCAATCAAAATCAATCAATTTCAAATCTGGTCATTTGTGAGCAAACTACCAAGGCTATAGCCTTACTTTTTGGCCAAAAATCGCTCATTTTCATCACTTTTCAATCTGCAATCAAACTCAATCAATTTCAAATTTGGTCATTTTTGAGCAAAATACCAAGGCTATAGCCTTACTTTTTGGCCAAAATCGCTCATTTTCATCACTTTTCAATCTGCAATCAACATCAATCAATTTCAAATTTGGTCATTGTTGAGGAAAATACCAAGGCTATAGCCTTACTTTTTGGCCAAACATCGCTCATTTTCACCACTTTTCAATCTGCAATCACAATGAATCAATTTCAAATGTGGTCATTTGTGAGCAAATTACAAAGGCTATAGCCTTACTTTTTGGCCAAAAATCGCTCATTTTCATCACTGTTCAATCTGCAATCAAAATCAATCAATGTCAAATTTGGTCATTTTCGAGCAAAATACCAAGGCTATAGCCTTACTTTTTGGCCACAAATCGCTCATTTTCACCACTTTTCAATCTGCAATCACAATGAATCAATTTCAAATTTGGTCATTTTTGAGCAAAATACCAAGGCTATAGCCTTACTTTTTGGCCAAAAATCGCTCATTTTCATCACTTTTCAATCTGCAATCAAAATCAATCAATTTCAAATTTGGTCATTTTTGAGCAAAATACCAAGGCTATAGCCTTACGTTTTGGCTAAAAATCGCTCATTTTCATCACTGTTCAATCTGCAATCAAAATCAATCAATTTCAAATTTGGTCATTTTTGAGCAAAATACCAAGGCTATAGCCTTACTTTTTGGCCAAAAATCGCTCATTTTCATCACTTTTCAATCTGCAATCAAAATCAATCAATTTCAAATTTGGTCATTTTTGAGCAAAATACCAAGGCTATAGCCTTACTTTTTGGCCAAACATCGCTCATTTTCACCACTTTTCAATCTGCAATCACAATGAATCAATTTCAAATGTGGTGATTTGTGAGCAAATTACAAAGGCTATAGCCTTACTTTTTGGCCAAAAATCGCTCATTTTCATCACTGTTCAATCTGCAATCAAAATCAATCAATTTCAAATTTGGTCATTTTCGAGCAAAATACCAAGGCTATAGCCTTACTTTTTGGCCAAACATCGCTCATTTTCATCACTTTTCAATCTGCAATCAAAATCAATCAAATTCAAATGTGGTCATTTTTGAGCAAAATACCAAGGCTATAGCCTTACTTTTTGGCCAAAAATCGCTCATTTTCATCACTTTTCAATCTGCAATCAAAATCAATCAATTTCAAATTTGGTCATTTTTGAGCAAACTACCACGGCTATAGCCTTACGTTTTGGCTAAAAATCGCTCATTTCCATCACTTTTCAATCTGCAATCAAAATCAATCAATTTCAAATGTGGTCATTTTTGAGCAAAATACCAAGGCTATAGCCTTACTTTTTGGCCAAAAATCGCTCATTTTCATCACTTTTCAATCTGCAATCAAAATCAATCAATTTCAAATCTGGTCATTGATGAGCAAACTACCAAGGCTATAGCCTTACTTTTTGGCCAAAAATCGCTCATTTTCATCACTTTTCAATCTGCAATCAAAATCAATCAATTTCAAATTTGGTCATTTTTGAGCAAAATACCAAGGCTATAGCCTTACTTTTTGGCCAAACATCGCTCATTTTCACCACTTTTCAATCTGCAATCACAATGAATCAATTTCAAATGTGGTGATTTGTGAGCAAATTACAAAGGCTATAGCCTTACTTTTTGGCCAAAAATCGCTCATTTTCATCACTGTTCAATCTGCAATCAAAATCAATCAATTTCAAATGTGGTCATTTTTGAGCAAAATACCAAGGCTATAGCCTTACTTTTTGGCCAAAAATCGCTCATTTTCATCACTTTTCAATCTGCAATCAAAATCAATCAATTTCAAATTTGGTCATTTTTGAGCAAACTACCACGGCTATAGCCTTACGTTTTGGCTAAAAATCGCTCATTTCCATCACTTTTCAATCTGCAATCAAAATCAATCAATTTCAAATGTGGTCATTTTTGAGCAAAATACCAAGGCTATAGCCTTACTTTTTGGCCAAAAATCGCTCATTTTCATCACTTTTCAATCTGCAATCAAAATCAATCAATTTCAAATCTGGTCATTGATGAGCAAACTACCAAGGCTATAGCCTTACTTTTTGGCCAAAAATCGCTCATTTTCATCACTTTTCAATCTGCAATCAAAATCAATCAATTTCAAATTTGGTCATTTTTGAGCAAAATACCAAGGCTATAGCCTTACTTTTTGGCCAAACATCGCTCATTTTCACCACTTTTCAATCTGCAATCACAATGAATCAATTTCAAATGTGGTGATTTGTGAGCAAATTACAAAGGCTATAGCCTTACTTTTTGGCCAAAAATCGCTCATTTTCATCACTGTTCAATCTGCAATCAAAATCAATCAATTTCAAATTTGGTCATTTTCGAGCAAAATACCAAGGCTATAGCCTTACTTTTTGGCCAAACATCGCTCATTTTCATCACTTTTCAATCTGCAATCAAAATCAATCAAATTCAAATGTGGTCATTTTTGAGCAAAATACCAAGGCTATAGCCTTACTTTTTGGCCAAACATCGCTCATTTTCATCACTTTTCAATCTGCAATCAAAATCAATCAATTTCAAATTTGGTCATGTTTGAGCAAACTACCACGGCTATAGCCTTACGTTTTGGCTAAAAATCGCTCATTTCCATCACTTTTCAATCTGCAATCAAAATCAATCAATTTCAAATGTGGTCATTTTTGAGCAAAATACCAAGGCTATAGCCTTACTTTTTGGCCAAAAATCGCTCATTTTCATCACTTTTCAATCTGCAATCAAAATCAATCAATTTCAAATCTGGTCATTGTTGAGGAAGATACCAAGGCTATAGCCTTACTTTTTGGCCAAACATCACTCAGTTTCATCACTTTTCAATCTGCAATCAAAATCAATCAATTTCAAATCTGGTCATTTGTGAGCAAACTACCAAGGCTATAGCCTTACTTTTTGGCCAAAAATCGCTCATTTTCATCACTTTTCAATCTGCAATCAAACTCAATCAATTTCAAATTCGGTCATTTTTGAGCAAAATACCAAGGCTATAGCCTTACTTTTTGGCCAAAATCGCTCATTTTCATCACTTTTCAATCTGCAATCAACATCAATCAATTTCAAATTTGGTCATTGTTGAGGAAGATACCAAGGCTATAGCCTTACTTTTTGGCCAAACATCGCTCATTTTCATCACTTTTCAATCTGCAATCAAAATCAATCAATTTCAAATTTGGTCATGTTTGAGCAAACTACCACGGCTATAGCCTTACGTTTTGGCTAAAAATCGCTCATTTCCATCACTTTTCAATCTGCAATCAAAATCAATCAATTTCAAATGTGGTCATTTTTGAGCAAAATACCAAGGCTATAGCCTTACTTTTTGGCCAAAAATCGCTCATTTTCATCACTTTTCAATCTGCAATCAAAATCAATCAATTTCAAATCTGGTCATTGTTGAGGAAGATACCAAGGCTATAGCCTTACTTTTTGGCCAAACATCACTCAGTTTCATCACTTTTCAATCTGCAATCAAAATCAATCAATTTCAAATCTGGTCATTTGTGAGCAAACTACCAAGGCTATAGCCTTACTTTTTGGCCAAAAATCGCTCATTTTCATCACTTTTCAATCTGCAATCAAACTCAATCAATTTCAAATTTGGTCATTTGTGAGCAAAATACCAAGGCTATAGCCTTACTTTTTGGCCAAAATCGCTCATTTTCATCACTTTTCAATCTGCAATCAACATCAATCAATTTCAAATTTGGTCATTGTTGAGGAAAATACCAAGGCTATAGCCTTACTTTTTGGCCAAACATCGCTCATTTTCACCACTTTTCAATCTGCAATCACAATGAATCAATTTCAAATGTGGTGATTTGTGAGCAAATTACAAAGGCTATAGCCTTACTTTTTGGCCAAAAATCGCTCATTTTCATCACTGTTCAATCTGCAATCAAAATCAATCAATGTCAAATTTGGTCATTTTCGAGCAAAATACCAAGGCTATAGCCTTACTTTTTGGCCAAAAATCGCTCATTTTCACCACTTTTCAATCTGCAATCACAATGAATCAATTTCAAATTTGGTCATTTTTGAGCAAAATACCAAGGCTATAGCCTTACTTTTTGGCCAAAAATCGCTCATTTTCATCACTTTTCAATCTGCAATCAAAATCAATCAATTTCAAATTTGGTCATTTTTGAGCAACATACCAAGGCTATAGCCTTGCGTTTTGGCTAAAAATCGCTCATTTTCATCACTGTTCAATCTGCAATCAAAATCAATCAATTTCAAATTTGGTCATTTTTGAGCAAAATACCAAGGCTATAGCCTTACTTTTTGGCCAAAAATCGCTCATTTTCATCACTTTTCAATCTGCAATCAACATCAATCAATTTCAAATTTGGTCATTTTTGAGCAAAATACCAAGGCTATAGCCTTACTTTTTGGCCAAAAATCGCTCATTTTCATCACTTTTCAATCTGCAATCAAAATCAATCAATTTCAAATCTGGTCATTGTTGAGGAAGATACCAAGGCTATAGCCTTACTTTTTGGCCAAAAATCACTCAGTTTCATCACTGTTCAATCTGCAATCAAAATCAATCAATGTCAAATTTGGTCATTTTCGAGCAAAATACCAAGGCTATAGCCTTACTTTTTGGCCAAAAATCGCTCATTTTCATCACTTTTCAATCTGCAATCAAAATCAATCAATTTCAAATGTGGTCATTTTTGAGCAAAATACCAAGGCTATAGCCTTACTTTTTGGCCAAAAATCGCTCATTTTCATCACTTTTCAATCTGCAATCAAAATCAATCAATTTCAAATTTGGTCATTTTTGAGCAAAATACCAAGGCTATAGCCTTACTTTTTGGCCAAACATCGCTCATTTTCATCACTTTTCAATCTGCAATCAAAATCAATCAATTTCAAATTTGGTCATTTTTGAGCAAACTACCACGGCTATAGCCTTACGTTTTGGCTAAAAATCGCTCATTTCCATCACTTTTCAATCTGCAATCAAAGTCAATGAATTTCAAATGTGGTCATTTTTGAGCAAAATACCAAGGCTATAGCCTTACTTTTTGGCCAAACATCGCTCATTTTCATCACTTTTCAATCTGCAATCAAAATCAATCAATTTCAAATCTGGTCATTTTTGAGCAAAGTACCAAGGCTATAGCCTTACTTTTCGGCCAAACATCGCTCATTTTCACCACTTTTCAATCTGCAATCAAACTCAATCAATTTCAAATTTGGTCATTTTTGAGCAAAATACCAAGGCTATAGCCTTACTTTTTGGCCAAAATCGCTCATTTTCATCACTTTTCAATCTGCAATCAACATCAATCAATTTCAAATCTGGTCATTGTTGAGGAAGATACCAAGGCTATAGCCTTACTTTTTGGCCAAACATCACTCAGTTTCATCACTTTTCAATCTGCAATCAAAATCAATCAATTTCAAATCTGGTCATTTTTGAGCAAACTACCACGGCTATAGCCTTACGTTTTGGCTAAAAATCGCTCATTTCAATCACTTGTCAATCTGCAATCGAAATCAATCAATTTCAAATGTGGTCATTTTTGAGCAAAATACCAAGGCTATAGCCTTACTTTTTGGCCAAAAATCGCTCATTTTCATCACTTTTCAATCTGCAATCAAAATCAATCAATTTCAAATCTGGTCATTGTTGAGGAAGATACCAAGGCTATAGCCTTACTTTTTGGCCAAAAATCGCTCAGTTTCATCACTTTTCAATCTGCAATCAAAATCAATCAATTTCAAATCTGGTCATTGTTGAGGAAGATACCAAGGCTATAGCCTTACTTTTTGGCCAAAAATCACTCAGTTTCATCACTTTTCAATCTGCAATCAAAATCAATCAATTTCAAATCTGGTCATTTGTGAGCAAAATACCAAGGCTATAGCCTTACTTTTTGGCCAAACATCGCTCATTTTCATCACTTTTCAATCTGCAATCAACATCAATCAATTTCAAATTTGGTCATTGTTGAGGAAAATACCAAGGCTATAGCCTTACTTTTTGGCCAGACATCGCTCATTTTCACCACTTTTCAATCTGCAATCACAATGAATCAATTTCAAATGTGGTGATTTGTGAGCAAATTACAAAGGCCATAGCCTTACTTTTTGGCCAAAAATCGCTCATTTTCATCACTGTTCAATCTGCAATCAAAATCAATCAATTTCAAATTTGGTCATTTTTGAGCAAAATACCAAGGCTATAGCCTTACTTTTTGGCCAAACATCGCTCATTTTCATCACTTTTCAATCTGCAATCAAAATCAATCAATTTCAAATTTGGTCATTTTTGAGCAAACTACCACGGCTATAGCCTTACGTTTTGGCTAAAAATCGCTCATTTCCATCACTTTTCAATCTGCAATCAAAGTCAATGAATTTCAAATGTGGTCATTTTTGAGCAAAATACCAAGGCTATAGCCTTACTTTTTGGCCAAACATCGCTCATTTTCATCACTTTTCAATCTGCAATCAAAATCAATCAATTTCAAATCTGGTCATTTTTGAGCAAAGTACCAAGGCTATAGCCTTACTTTTCGGCCAAACATCGCTCATTTTCACCACTTTTCAATCTGCAATCAAACTCAATCAATTTCAAATTTGGTCATTTTTGAGCAAAATACCAAGGCTATAGCCTTACTTTTTGGCCAAAATCGCTCATTTTCATCACTTTTCAATCTGCAATCAACATCAATCAATTTCAAATCTGGTCATTGTTGAGGAAGATACCAAGGCTATAGCCTTACTTTTTGGCCAAACATCACTCAGTTTCATCACTTTTCAATCTGCAATCAAAATCAATCAATTTCAAATCTGGTCATTTTTGAGCAAACTACCACGGCTATAGCCTTACGTTTTGGCTAAAAATCGCTCATTTCAATCACTTGTCAATCTGCAATCGAAATCAATCAATTTCAAATGTGGTCATTTTTGAGCAAAATACCAAGGCTATAGCCTTACTTTTTGGCCAAAAATCGCTCATTTTCATCACTTTTCAATCTGCAATCAAAATCAATCAATTTCAAATCTGGTCATTGTTGAGGAAGATACCAAGGCTATAGCCTTACTTTTTGGCCAAAAATCGCTCAGTTTCATCACTTTTCAATCTGCAATCAAAATCAATCAATTTCAAATCTGGTCATTGTTGAGGAAGATACCAAGGCTATAGCCTTACTTTTTGGCCAAAAATCACTCAGTTTCATCACTTTTCAATCTGCAATCAAAATCAATCAATTTCAAATCTGGTCATTTGTGAGCAAAATACCAAGGCTATAGCCTTACTTTTTGGCCAAACATCGCTCATTTTCATCACTTTTCAATCTGCAATCAACATCAATCAATTTCAAATTTGGTCATTGTTGAGGAAAATACCAAGGCTATAGCCTTACTTTTTGGCCAGACATCGCTCATTTTCACCACTTTTCAATCTGCAATCACAATGAATCAATTTCAAATGTGGTGATTTGTGAGCAAATTACAAAGGCTATAGCCTTACTTTTTGGCCAAAAATCGCTCATTTTCATCACTGTTCAATCTGCAATCAAAATCAATCAATGTCAAATTTGGTCATTTTCGAGCAAAATACCAAGGCTATAGCCTTACTTTTTGGCCAAAAATCGCTCATTTTCATCACTTTTCAATCTGCAATCAAAATCAATCAATTTCAAATGTGGTCATTTTTGAGCAAAATACCAAGGCTATAGCCTTACTTTTTGGCCAAAAATCGCTCATTTTCATCACTTTTCAATCTGCAATCAAAATCAATCAATTTCAAATCTGGTCATTGTTGAGGAAGATACCAAGGCTATAGCCTTACTTTTTGGCCAAAAATCACTCAGTTTCATCACTTTTCAATCTGCAATCAAAATCAATCAATTTCAAATGTGGTCATTTTTGAGCAAAATACCAAGGCTATAGCCTTACTTTTTGGCCAAAAATCGCTCATTTTCATCACTTTTCAATCTGCAATCAAAATCAATCAATTTCAAATCTGGTCATTGTTGAGGAAGATACCAAGGCTATAGCCTTACTTTTTGGCCAAAAATCACTCAGTTTCATCACTTTTCAATCTGCAATCAAAATCAATCAATTTCAAATCTGGTCATTTGTGAGCAAACTACCAAGGCTATAGCCTTACTTTTTGGCCAAAAATCGCTCATTTTCATCACTTTTCAATCTGCAATCAAACTCAATCAATTTCAAATTTGGTCATTTTTGAGCAAAATACCAAGGCTATAGCCTTACTTTTTGGCCAAAATCGCTCATTTTCATCACTTTTCAATCTGCAATCAACATCAATCAATTTCAAATTTGGTCATTGTTGACGAAAATACCAAGGCTATAGCCTTACTTTTTGGCCAAACATCGCTCATTTTCACCACTTTTCAATCTGCAATCACAATGAATCAATTTCAAATGTGGTGATTTGTGAGCAAATTACAAAGGCTATAGCCTTACTTTTTGGCCAAAAATCGCTCATTTTCATCACTGTTCAATCTGCAATCAAAATCAATTAATGTCAACTTTGGTCATTTTCGAGCAAAATACCAAGGCTATAGCCTTACTTTTTGGCCAAAAATCGCTCATTTTCATCACTTTTCAATCTGCAATCAAAATCAATCAATTTCAAATTTGGTCATTTTTGAGCAAACTACCACGGCTATAGCCTTACGTTTTGGCTAAAAATCGCTCATTTCCATCACTTTTCAATCTGCAATCAAAATCAATCAATTTCAAATGTGGTCATTTTTGAGCAAAATACCAAGGCTATAGCCTTACTTTTTGGCCAAAAATCGCTCATTTTCATCACTTTTCAATCTGCAATCAAAATCAATCAATTTCAAATCTGGTCATTGTTGAGGAAGATACCAAGGCTATAGCCTTACTTTTTGGCCAAAAATCACTCAGTTTCATCACTTTTCAATCTGCAATCAAAATCAATCAATTTCAAATCTGGTCATTTGTGAGCAAAATACCAAGGCTATAGCCTTACTTTTTGGCCAAACATCGCTCATTTTCATCACTTTTCAATCTGCAATCAAAATCAATCAATTTCAAATTTGGTCATTTTTGAGCAAAATACCAAGGCTATAGCCTTACTTTTTGGCCAAACATCGCTCATTTTCACCACTTTTCAATCTGCAATCACAATGAATCAATTTCAAATGTGGTGATTTGTGAGCAAATTACAAAGGCTATAGCCTTACTTTTTGGCCAAAAATCGCTCATTTTCATCACTGTTCAATCTGCAATCAAAATCAATCAATGTCAAATTTGGTCAGTTTCGAGCAAAATACCAAGGCTATAGCCTTACTTTTTGGCCAAAAATCGCTCATTTTCATCACTTTTCAATCTGCAATCAAAATCAATCAATTTCAAATGTGGTCATTGTTGAGCAAAATACCAAGGCTATAGCCTTACTTTTTGGCCAAAAATCGCTCATTTTCATCACTTTTCAATCTGCAATCAAAATCAATCAATTTCAAATTTGGTCATTTTTGAGCAAAATACCAAGGCTATAGCCTTACTTTTTGGCCAAACATCGCTCATTTTCATCACTTTTCAATCTGCAATCAAAATCAATCAATTTCAAATTTGGTCATTTTTGAGCAAAATACCAAGGCTATAGCCTTACTTTTCGGCCAAAAATCGCTCATTTTCACCACTTTTCAATCTGCAATCACAATGAATTAATTTCAAATTTGGTCATTTTTGAGCAAAATACCAAGGCTATAGCCTTACTTTTTGGCCAAACATCGCTCATTTTCATCACTGTTCAATCTGGAATCAAAATCAATCAATTTCAAATTTGGTCATTTTTGAGCAAAATACCAAGGCTATAGCCTTACTTTTTGGCCAAAAATCGCTCATTTTCATCACTTTTCAATCTGCAATCAAAATCAATCAATTTCAAATTTGGTCATTTTTGAGCAAAATACCAAGGCTATAGCCGTACTGTTGGCACTGAAATATCTGTATGTTATCACTGGTTAACCTGTAGTCATACTTAACGAAAGTAAATTATAAGCATTTGTAGGCAAAATACCAAGGCTATAGCCTGTCGCTTTAGTAAAAATTTGGTGATGCTTACCACTAGTCAATCTAGAACCAAAACGAATGAATGTGAATCAGGGTTCATACGCGTTTCCAAGAAAGTAAATCCCTGACTTTCCCTGACTTTCTGGGTAGAAAACGATAGTTTTTTCCCTGACCCAGGTTGCGGAAAGACCATATTGTCCCTGACCCTATAAAGTAAGTACCAAACAAGAACAATACTTTCGACAGTCTTACATGCATACAAGAAGTGTTACCAAGAAACAAATTTTGCTGGATTCGAACCTCAAGTAGGACTTATTCTACTTGACATCGACTAGATATAAATTGGCACCCGTGGGGATGTGAAGTAACACCGCTGGTCACTCATAACGAACATAACGTAACCCAAACTAAACGAACATAACGGCGATATTACAACAAACTTTTTGTTCTTGCCAAAACACGCCAAAATGCTGAGGGCCTAAGGCCAACCTGCAAGTAGTTCTTTTTATGTATACTATTAAGTAACAACTCATTTCATTCTCAACTGCAGAAGAGGGGTGTAAAGAACGTGGGAAAAGGATAGCGCATTTTTATCATATTATCATATTTTATCATTACATAAAAATGAAAGTAAAAAAACTACAATGTGCTTTGTTAGCACCATGTACAACGGGAAAGGACACTGAGTCATCTAGTCCCAACTGCATATGATGATTACTATTTAATATAGTTAGATCAAGGTAAGTAAAGTTCATCTCAAATCAGATATCCCATGATTTACAGAAATAAGAATGTAAAGGGACATACTAGATGTCCAGAAAGTACTATCGTAAGCATATAGATTGGACAATTGAAAGTGTCAAATAATACTAGGCATCTGATGTAAAACTAGCTTTTTAAAACTCAAAACAAAACAACTGTATAAACATAAAAGATAGGTGGTGTGCTGCTAGTAGTTTAGTCAACAAAATATATCATATCCTATGAAAAGCAGTAGGTCATCAATAGACAGTAAAAATCTTCATAGTCATCACCAAGAAAGTTTCATATAGAGAAAAAATAGTTAATTCTGTCCAAGTTTGGAGTGCAAGCGAGAAATTTCGGTATGCTAGGATCCATATTTTTATGTTGTTGTGTCTTTCTCACTTTGCCTATTTCCCAAACTTTATTTCATACCACAACATGTTGCATCGCTTCTGCACACATCTAAAAGCTTATCATATTTAGAATCTGCAGTAAAACTTTGATTTCTTCAAGGTGGCCAGTACAATTTTGCAATGAAATCCCATGAGTTTTGCAAGACTTTCCAAGGTGATACCCTGGAGGTTTTGGGGAACCTAGTGGCTCTTCGATGTCATCATAATTAGCTTTTACAAACAACATGATCAACTGAGCGTAGAATCAACAATGCAGAGCCATAGTGGAAGCTGCCTAGCTGGCAAGTAGTTGTGCTGATAAATAAGCACAGCAGAGGAAAATTGGGGCTGGGGGCTTGCTCCCAGAAAAAATCAATTAGTAAACTCTATAAAACGCCGGAAAACGCACCCATGCCAATCAAATTTTGCATTTGATTTTCCAAAAACATGACCTGGTGTAATTGATATAACAAACCTGGTACAACAAATTAAGAACAATTCTGTCTCAAAATTTAGGAAAAATTCAGAACAGCCACCTTGAACTTCAATTTTACTGGTTCTTCTAAACAAAAGGGGTGTATACGGGGGAAGGGGTTGGAAAATGACAAAAACTGTTATTCAAAAGGCGATGGTTTCTTTTCCCAAATTCATATCCAAGTAACATTGCCAAGTTTACAGAATTGAATAAAACAGCTGCGATCAGCGTGATTTTCTTAATAGGTTTTACTTGCAGGCCAAAGTATTTTGTCTAAAACTTGCTTCACAGTGAAAAGTATGCAATATCTTCAAATTTTTCATTAACTAATTTCATTTATAGTTTTTATAGCAAGCTTCATATCCGTAACCCATATGATCAAAAATTGAATAAGAAACAGATACCATGCCAAGCAGTTTCCAATAAACAACTAATGCTATACTAATACTATTAGCAATAGGCTTTTGCCTGCTTTGAAGGCTAAGAACATAGAACACAGCGCAAGAGTGAAGCTACGAGCCCAAGTGGGGTATGCCAACACTTATACAGGAGGAGAGAATGCCTTGCAAGAAAAGTTTGAGATCAATGCATTTCTTCCCGACTTCACTGATGTGAAATCTCTTTGACAACCTCTCGTATTCACATCCGTCATTGTTTACAGGTTTCGACTTCATCGACCTATTTGATCAGTTTTTAAAACCTGTACTTCACTCTTAAAGTACAGGTAGCCCATAGAACATGTAGAAATAAGTCTTCAAATCAACAACCTCGAATTAGACATTGATTCACTGATTTTGAGCGATATTCTGTTGGCTTACAATAACATGCTGGCAGAATACAGCTTATGAAAACTCGCCGCAGAATGTGTTCAAAATTTTTCCCTGACTTTCCCTGACCTACCTTAATTTTGATACTTTTCTCCCTGACTTTCCAGACCGTATGAACCCTGTGAATGTTAGCGTTGAGGGATAATACCAAGGCGATAGCCTTACGTTTTGGTGAAAATTGGCTCAATTTCGTCAGTTTCTAATCTGTAGTCAAACTCAACCAATGTCCATGTTGGTTACTTCTAGGCAAAATACCAAGCTATAGTCCTACGTGTCAGACAAAAGTGGCTGATGGGCATCCTTTTTCAATTGCAGTTAAAATGAATAATCTTAGACTTTGGTGATGTTCTGGGCAAAATACCAAGGCTATAGCTGTACGTTTTTGGCACAAATGGCTCATAGTTTACAGACTGGATTTCATGCTCGGGTGGTCTGAACTGTACTTGGAGCTTAATCTTCCTACTTGATGGATTCAGAGCAACTGAGGAAGGTTCAATAAAATGTCATGGTCCTCCGAAGGTGTGCCTGAATGCAATGCAACTTCAACAACACTATATGGCTGGTACTATATGTTAGTGATAGTAACCTGGAGTTATCTACAGCTCGGTCAATCTATGAAGTATTTACATTATCAGATTCTGCTGAGATACAGAAACAGAATCTGCAGAATCTGCTGAGTTAAATTAAACTGTGGCAATCATTGGAGATTTTCAAAAACCATTAAGTCAGCTAAACGTTCTAAGTGCAGCTGCGAATTATGTAAAAATTTTATTTCAAATTTAGGTTTGTTATAGCTTAAGAGGTAAATTTTAATACATTGTGTATTTGAATACTTGGCCTTTATTTGCCCATGGCTTCTGTTTTCACCCAACTTAAAAGAAATAATCCACTATATCATTATGGTATATTTAATTCAGTAGAAGCAACAAATTGAAACAAAATTATACATTTCAGTTACATTGAACAATGGAAAAATTGAAACCTACTGTAAGACTGGCTGCGCATGATATGGCAGATATGCTTTATGAAAACGTATCGTAAAAAGATTGACAAGCTGCTAGACAGATGCAAACGGGAATGAGTAAACACAAGATGGACATTAATTAAGCACAAAGGAGTGTAAATAGCGAATTAAATTGAAGACGATTCAGTTGTTGCACTAACCGATGCTATTCACTCTCCTGCTCGCGGACAAATTTCTGATATTCATCTTCATTCATTAGGCCATCCAATTCTTCTGGTTTGTTCATTTTCATCTTTACTATCCAACCTGGAGAGGGCAATACCAAAGATGAGTCAAAATACAAACATCAAAAGTGTATATTGCTAAAGGAGAGCAGTCTAGGAGTAAAAGGAACTAATTTCTACAGTTGAAGCGGGCTTAGTTTTATCAAACCAAAGTTAAGTTCAAGTTCCTAGCAACTGAATTGCTGATAAAGAAAGACCAAAAATGAACCTACAGGTGTAGACGACTTTATGCATTAAGAATTAGATGAAAAGTAAGCTAAGAAGAAAAGTATATGAATCCTCTACCAATATAACTTTAACTTACAACGAAATATATCGGTATATTGCTTTGTTTTGTTGGTTTTTTTCTCATTAAAAATCCACTCTGAAAAATACTGATATATTTTTGAAATTCGCAAGGAAGAACAGGAAGGATTAAGAGACTGACAATTTAACTTTATTGCAGAGATCTTCGGATGGACCAAGTTCTGGCACTTCTCGTAAAATGAAGCCCTTCTCAAGTAGCATTAATCCACAACTGTAGATCACTAGTTTTAGAAAAAAATAAAATATCCAATGACAATTTCAAATTGTATTGCATTGGGCCATTATCCTAAGCCGCAGTTCGACAAGAAAAAGAACTGATCGGAAACATTTTGGTGAGCGTGCCACGCCCCCACTGCGCGTATATCAATGAATAACGCAGCAAGAACCGAAATGAAAAAGTTGTGAATTTTCATGACTCCGTGACTACGAGAAAAAATATCATCAAACAGATATTCAAAGCAAATAAAACTGCCTGTCATTCTGCAATAACATCTAATCGACAATTGTAGCACACATTTGTGAAAGGATAACCTTGAAAGCCATTAGAATCTTTACAATCCATGCGCCATACGCCCTGTTTACACTACACAAACTAACCTAGGTTCGCCCTAGGTTAAAACTAATCTAGGTTAGTTTTTTGTAATGTAAACGGGAACTAACCTAGGTTCGCCCCAGGTTAGGTCAACCTACTTTTAGAGGTGGGTTCGCCCTAGGTCGAACCTAGGTATAGTAGCCCGGGCCAATCACCAGCGACGACCAACGGAACTAACAAAAAGACTAAACTTTTCTACAAGAAACAAACTTTCTCCCTTCAGCATGAATGTTTCTTAATATTTTGTCAAATCCAGCCTTAAATGTTTCTTAAGTGCTTCCTAACATTCTTGAAAGTTCCCATAGCAATAAGGCAACTGTGAGATGAGAAATAGAGTTTTCAAAGAAAAACACTCGAGAAAGAGAAGATGAAAAACACTCGAGAAAGAGAAGATGAAAAACACTCGAGAAAGAGAAGATGAAAAACACTCGAGAAAGAGAAGATGAAAAACACTCGAGAAAGAGAAGATGAAAAACACTCGAGATGTTATTTGTACTATAATTCTAATTTAATAAGCAATTTTCGAGCAAAAACAGATTTTTCAAGTTTACTTTTGAAACTCAGCCCGCCAGTGTTTCTTAAAATGCTTCTTAATTCTCCCTGCTTAAAGCCTAATGTTTCTTATAAGCGTATAACCTATAAAAAACGTGCAATAGATAGATCTCTGTAGGTATTGGGCTGAAGAAGGGTACATTCAGCTTGGTGCTATACTGTACAGGGTTTCTATCTATACTGCGACACAAAGTTGATCTGTTAATAAAAATAACAATGATAATAATACTATATTTCAACAGGGTGATTCAAACAGCTAGAATTGAGTTGCTATCAAGAGAAGCCCTGTAGAAAATATAAAAAGTGCAAATGCTTAAACTCAAAACAAATTAAGCATCACTATCTATCAAAGTTCCCAATCACTGCATGGGAGTATTCTCTTATCAGTTTCGACTGTCACAATAATGTACACACATTAACTGGCTTCAACGGACAATATCACACGGAGGAGGGTGTTCCATATCAGCCCCGCAGCCTAAACGTGTAAATAAACAGCAACCAATCAAAATTACAAACTCGAGCACGAATCCCAATATAGGGAAAAACAGACAGAAAGAAGACGTCAATGAAAGAGATGTAGCAAAGGTTCGTTTACTCCGTTCCGTTGCATATCGTCTTATCCTGGCGACCAACCTTATACAAAAAAGGGAAGACCTGGAAACAATATTCTCCTCTACACTACTGCAAATACCAAATATAAATACTGATTGATGTTGACTGATATTGATTAATCGAGCTCTGCAATCAAAACATATTCAAAGCCTAAGCGGTATCAATTTTTGTTGCTTAAAGGGAAATAAAAGTAGAGGAAAAAGGAAATAAAAGTAGTGTACATTTAAATGCAGAATATGTTTACAGTTAGACATAAATAGTTACGGGGACTTTACAGCATAAATACCTAAATCTTGATGTATTAATTACTGATTTTAACCTAATTATGGTCTCAACCTTTTATTCATTTTAATTTTTCCAAGGTTACAAACAAGAAATGGGCACGATCAGCCTGCTGGTATCCAAAAAGATAACAATATTTTCACGTGAAATCACTCAGCTCTGTGCAAACTTTACTTCATCGTAATCTCCATGACTTTAAATGCTCATTACTGGATGCAAAATATGGACAGCACGAGATTGAGATCAAGCATCTTTCTTGGAATAAAGAAGACATTTGAAATGCTATAACACTGACGAGGTATCTGGGGACATTCCGTAGAACTGGCTACGCTCCTACTATGATACTTAATTATGGACAATCTTTGCAAACGATGCTAGTCTGTCATATTCCCTAAGTATTTTCGAGCACTTTAACTGTCATATAACGCAAATGTATGTTTAAACGCTATTTTTTTTATAAGAAACAAACTTTCTGCTTTATTGCTGCCACTCCCAATATATGCTTAAAATATTTTTAAAATATAGGTATAATATTTAAGACTTTTTTAAACATTTTCATAGAGCAGTTAAAAATAGTTAAGAGATGGATGTCATACAAAATTATCCTACCCAATAAAAAATGTCTTACCACAACTGTTTTTTCAAGTTTACTTTCCAAGATCAGCCTGCCCATGTTTCTTAAATGTTTCTTAACTTCTGGCTAATTTCAGCCTCATATTTCTTATAGACATGTTTCTTATAAAAAACGTATATCCGCTTACTTTACGTAGGATTCTGGGAAATCTGAGGTCATGAAGGAGGCACCTCTAGCTTTGGACTCTTGGCCTCGCGGCCATTTGAGTGCTTCCTTAATGGGGTATGTTATATGATTAAGTAGTATTGTCGAAGAAGGCGTCGAGAGAAGAGAACCGAATTAAGAAGAGAAGAAAGACTCAAATGAAGACAAATTCAAGAAGAAGAATTGCGAAAAAGAAGAATCGAAATCGCTTGAAGAACTTAAATAGATACACAGGTGACAAATTTCCATCTATTATATGAACTTGAACTTTGGGACAGATGAACGCATGATAAATCGATTCTATATGCTAGTAAAGTTTGCATCTGAAAGTTGTTATACAGTTCTCTACAGTATGAAGAGAAGTCTGTGGCATTGTATATCAGTACTTCTTAAAATTTTTGAGTTAGAATCTTGAGTCTTACTTCGAACCCTTCGGGTTGATTTCAACCTGTCGTGTGGGATTTAGTCCCATACCAGAAGTGAATCCTAGACAGGAATACCTATACTGGGTCTCCATTATAACAGTGTGTCAATGAAACTGAGGAATTATCCTGTTAAAACAATCGATTAATAAATGATAAAATAATAATATCCTATATCTACTTTTTACATCCAGTTCTTGAGCAAAAAGTGTGCTAAATCCAATCGCAGTTTCATTTCTTAATACGCTTATGGACTGTATGTATGTAAGTGGGGCTCGAGGAAAGGATTCTTGAAAATCAGCTTAAAAGCCGAAGGTTCTCCCTCCTTAGATATTTGAAACGAAAATTTCTTACATAAACCAAAGAGAACTATCCTGCTCTTTGGGTCCGCTTCTCTATATACTATATACATGTGACTTCAATAAGTAACTGTATCGTTGTTACTCAAATCATACACAAATAACGGTCGTAATACAGTCAAAGTTGAAAAGCTTCTGATAAACGTAGAAAGACTTCGAAGAACAGCATGGCCGCTAAATGTTTAAGAGCCCTGTCAGGTCTATATTCTACCAACATAATTGACCAATCATAATGCATGATTCTGATCACACGTGCCAAGACCGGGCCCATTTTGAATGATGATTGGTCAATTCGGTTGGGAGAAAACAGACCTGACGAGGCTCTCAAACATTTTGCGACTATCCTTAGAAGAACTAGTGATGTACAGGAATAACAGCAACTGTAAACAATTCCTGAATCATATATTCTATGCGGAAAAATAAACTTATTTCCAAGCCGCAAAAAAAACTCTCAATTATCTAGTAACAGGTAATTTGTACAAGCGCAGGGCACTGTAGGCGCCCATTCATCTGGTGATAACTACCCATAAATCGAATCAAAATTTGAAAACCAAATTATATAAAACAATAATGCTTCATCAAAGTTTGAAAACCAAATTACTAAGGCCATTACATCTTGCTTCTACGCAGTGAAGTCTAATGTGGTTTACAACACTAGGATCATGTTACCAACTGCTAAAAAAGATGCCATTCCTACCACTCAAAAAAAAGTGTAGCATATGAATTTTTGTGCCGATGTGAAAGTCGGTATGTAGGGCGCACTACGCAGAGACTAGCATATACAGTAGAATAAAACATGTTCCCATGCGCATCAAGAGGAAAACACTACAAAGAGAGAACAGCCACCTCGCATGTATAAAAACTCTAATCCTAAAATTAAACGTGATTCGGCCATAGCATAAAACATGTACAGACAATAATTTTCGGGTCTTTGCATTTAAGTGTATTGGACTCAGTTAACATAAAGACTCAAAACTCAGTCTTGTGTAACAAATGGAGTTCATTTTCACGCTAGGACTCTTCAAGTAAACAATGGCGAATAGGTGTCCATTGGCCAATCATAGGGCCAACGGGGCGCGTTATTCATCATACCACGTGTATCCGCACCTGGCTATATATTTCGGTTCACCTTTCGGTCGCTATCCGACATTTCATACTCTGACGAGTGTCGGACGAAAAAAGCTTTAAGTGTGCCTCAAAAATTGTTCCCGCTATTTCATGCTATAATAGGTTAAATCGTACACTTATGACAAATCACTGAAGGCTACTGTCGATGAAAATCTTAAGTTGAAATTCATTAAGATAAGATCATAGCTTGCATGCAGGGCATTCCAATTTAAATGCCTTATCAATATCTTTCAGAAAACAGCAACAATTCACAAAGACATCCTATTCCTTGTATCTCCAGATAAAAACACACAAATGAGCAAAACGGTTAGAAAAACTTAGTGAATAAGGTATGCGTTTTGATCTGTTTAGTATCAACAGTGTGAGATTCCTTTTAAGCCATGGTGCAGAGTCAAGCGGACACTTTTGAGAAGTCACACTGTCACACACCTCATTGCTTTGAAAAAATTCGAAAAATATCCAAAATTTATCGCAGACTGATGGGTCAATGACCTATGGTAATATCAAGAATTGTTGGTAGCTGATTCTACTAGGACTCGAATCGTTTAAAAGAGACACGGCAATCGGATGGTGACGATAGTAGGTGCTAGATCTGAATAAGACTACCTTGTCTTTTATCATTTTTCTGTTACTGTATATATCGTTTAATAAAAACAGTTAGGAGTAATTAACTGTTTTTAACTAGAAAGAAACCAAGTCTAAACATGTTTATGAATATGAAAGTGAATATATACCAAACTAGGCGGGTTACAGTTATTATAACTTTTATCCATCAAAGGAGATTCCGTTCTATTACGAGGTGGTAAAACACCTTCCTCAAACCAACCACCATTCACTTACCAAAGATATTGAGGATACGTATGAATGCACAACATCAAAAAATTACAATGTTTCAATCAATCGTATCTTGGCAACTAACTTAGCCATGCTATATAACATTAACGAAAAAAGAGACATGGAGTTCAGTCCACCTTTAAAAAGAAGAAGAGAATAAGATCCCGGGCCCCCTTTGACCAAAAGTGGAGTTGAATTTAGGACAAAGTACCTTAATCAAAAGGATAACTTAAGTCAAGTTAATACTTAATTCTAACAACTGCATTAACAGTTGCTCTTATTCAAAAATTATCAAAACCAAATTCAAAAAATTAAGGAACAATTACAAAAAGCACCTTACCAGACTCGTAAGGTGAACTGTTCACAAGCGATGGGCTTTCAGATAGCTCCTCGTTTATTTCTGTTATTGTCCCACTAACAGGCGACATGAGATCACTCGCAGCTTTAACGCTCTCTAACGCTCCAAAGACATCTGGGAGATAAAAAAACTCCAAGTAAAACACAATCCAAGTCATGGGGCGGAATATGGTTTGGGGATGATAAGTCATAGCAGTGAAAGAGAAATTGAGGGTAATCATAGAGTATAAAGAACATTCAATGAAGTCGATTCGTAAAATGGCAAAAACAAAAGAAGAATGCTGAAAGTTTAAAATGATATAATCACGACAGAATTTAAACCATTAACAAAATCATCTCAAACTTCAGTCGCATCTTCATCTTCATTTACAAACTATAAAGCAAGAATTGCGCAAGTAATAGTTTCTCAGCTTATATATTAAATAGTGGTCAAGCGCATCCAGTGTTTCATCCAAAATTTAGTCCCAAAACATCTAAAAATTCGTGTGTGATATTGATATTTGCTCTGAAGACATTGGCTCAAATGTTGGGTGCATTTTGAAATGGCTTTTAAAGGAAAAATCTCAAAACATCAAATATGATAAATATAATCACATATGTCACAAAATGTTGACACAAACCTCCGGCATCAAATTCAGCGTCAGTTTCTGGTAGTTCGACATACACTACTTCTCCTAATTTATCCTGAAAAGACAACGGAATATGTAACGGCCGAATTTACATACACCGTCAAAAACAAAAAATAAAACTTATTGCTGATGGGTAATGTATACCATAATATATTGAAGCAACGATAAAAATGTAACAAACATAAACCCAAACTATATTATACAGTAGAACCCCGTTATGTCGGACTCTCAGGGAAGATGGAAGATTGAAGATTGGTCCGAGTTAACGGATGCCCGAGCTAACCGAGTCTTTTACTAAGATGGAGTGAATTTATGGGGAATGAGAAATCAGTCCGACTAAGCGAAAGTGCGACTTATCCAGGGTACGACTTAATGGCGCCAGGTGTCATGAAGTGCGAGGGTAATGAAGAGCGGGCCAGATCTTTTCGATATTAAAGAAACGTCCTTTTCGTTTACATAGATAAGACTATTTTAGACCGCAGTTGAAATCATTGACATACTTGTGAGAAACTTCAGTAGCTTTAAGGACACATTGTGATAAGTGTGACCTATCACAATTTACTGAAGTATACCGAAAAAAATAAAACCAGTCTTGGTTCATAATTTCAAGAAAGTTTCAAGAAAGTTTTACACCATAAGGATATGACTATTTGTTTAAATTGAGACATCAGATGGAAAACGCAGCTTTATTATGAATTTGAGGATAATAGTCACGACGACCCACATGGTAGATAAATTAGAAAAAGATAGCCATTTATAGATCTTTCATTTCATTTCATCGACATATCCAAGACAATTAAGACTTAATCAATTTTTACGACGACATCCAGACCAACCAGTTAAGACCTAATCAATTTACGACATATTCGAGAACGTTTCGGGACGAGCTTGTCCCATCCTCAGCTATATAGTGGGAAAAACAATTAATGAAAAACAGTGGACTAACGTAAACAAGCGGAAAATACCTAAATAAGGAGATAACCGGGAGGAAAATACAAATCAAGAAAAACTAAAGTGGAGTAAACAGGCGGAAATTACCTAAATAAGGGGATACGGGGAGGCAAATTTTCCCATTCTATAGCTGAGGATGGGACAAGCTCGTCCCGAAACGTTCTCGAATATGTCGTAAATTGATTATGTCTTAACTGGTTGGTCTGGATGTCGTCGTAAAAGCTGATTGAGTCTTAATTGTCTTGGATGTGTCGATGAAATGAAATGAAAGATCTATAAATGGCTATCTTTTTCTAATTTATCTACCATGTGGGTCGTCGTAACTATTATCCTCCAACTATTTGTTTAATATTGCACCTCTTATTCATTTTATGTGCTTCATCGTAAAACAAATAGCGACCAGACCTTTGTACCTGTGAGGAGATATCTAACCACAAAATTTGCCTACAAATCAATACACGTTGTTACGTAAGGTCAAGCACAGACAACTTGCAATGTTTTACTGAGCTCCAAGCTCCTCTAGTTGCTGTTACACTAACATATATTAGTAGCAACAATCAATGGATAGATTCGTAATGAGGAATATATCACTTTGTGCCTGCTGGCAACACTTGTGCTGTGTGATTGCGCACATTAATGAGCCCTGGAAAGGACTTCCTTTTCTGGGTCTCAGGTAAAAAGGTCAAATCTGTCAGCATTGAGAAATTGTCTTCCTATCTTGAACGAAAACTGCCAGTACTATCAATGAATCAGTCAAAATTAAAACTTAGCAACTTGACAATTACTTGGGGTAAGATTGACTCTTATTCAAATGATCAAAATCATGGGATTTTACGTTAAAGTTTCATAAAAGTTGAGGTACATTTATATGAATATTTTGCTGTATATGTATACATACATTGATGAAAACATCACTGTAGAGTTGAATAGGAAAATAGGAAAACATCACTGACAGAAGTGGCAAATGTGGTGATTTGCCAACAAAAACTTGGCCTGGGGTGTGGTACCTCTTCCACCCTACTGTAGGTATGGACCTGACAGATCCACATTAGGATCAACTACAGTCTTTTCTAAAGGCAGAGACGTATGTGAAGGAATGGAAAAATACCTGAGCATAATCTGTGATTCCAACAGTTCCAATTCCATCTGTATTCACGATCCATTCATGATCTGATGTGAACCTACGGCCTAAAAGATAAAACATGTACTTCACCTGAGCAACATTGTATGGAATTTATAAATTAAGGAAAAAATAAGGAGGTGTCTAACATTCTAATAACAGTGATAAATACTGCTACTAGCATTAATGCTAATTGTGAACAAGAAGTCAAAAACAAAATCAACTAAATGATACAAAAAATAAATAGCTTGTAATGGCAGTGATCATTTTCAGTATTTTCTAAACTCCTTTAAGTCTTCTCTCTTGCATTACATGTCCTAGTCACATTACATAGCATCAATTTAGCAGTCAGTAATGGAGTTCCATAAAAACATCACTATCCCAAAGAACTGCTTTTATCTGAAGGAACAACAAGCAAGAATTAGATATTCTTTGGTTCAGTCCAGTAAATTCTCTTCCATCATATCAGACAGCCCTTTCAATAAGATTCTCACAATGGTGCACATGCACTACTATCAATGTTACACAGAGGTCTCTCATGTCTCTGATATTGGACACAAGATTCGCACATCTGAGCCACTTATCACTCTGACACTCAAACAAAAAAATTTCACCCATACCTAATAGTTTGGTGACAAAAACTGAATGAGAAAATAGGTTTTTGGAAGCTATAAGTAAGGATTTTGCAAGCCTTTCAGGATAAAAGATGAGTTTTGATGCATTATGTACTAATTGAGGATGCTTCCATGAATTGTGCAAATTCCACTCTGTCAGGCTTTTGTGAGTTTCCAGCTTTGAAATGTTTGTGCATTTTGAGCCAGTCTGGAGATGCTATATGGGCCTGAAAATAGCTTTGGGCATAACAAACAAAATGTGACTCATATCGGGTTTTGTAGATTGAGAATTATGTATACAATGGATAGCAACATAATGGCAATGCAAGATATGGTCACATTTTATCAGGTAGGATATTATCATAAACCAAAGAATACATCCTAAACTCTCATCATACAATATTACCTCAGATGGTTCTTTTTACTCCCTCAGATGGCTCTTTTTACTCCCATAAGTTAACAAATACTTGTTTGATGGGATCACAACTCTAATTAACAACCAAAGTCTTAATATAAAGATTACAAACATTGCTAGCTCTGATTTGATATTGAATTTGACAACATCCAGCAAATATGATAATAACTGACAATAAGATAACTTTTCAGCTTTCTAAAGTTACTTCAAAACCATCTGCTAATGTCTTTTTCACTGAATACAATGAAAAAATGTGCCTTGATATGTATAATATTCAAGAGTAAGAATACATGAGTGAGAATACTGTACTAGAGCTCTGAATATTTTTCATGAATGGATTGGGCTTGAGTAAAACTAAATCAATAATAAAAAGAAAATAAATAAATGTGCACAGAATCACTGCAAGTGGACATAATCAGATAAGCAAAAATTGAGCAAAGCTTAATTTTTGTAGAGTTCCAAAGTGGTAAGCATGGTAACTAGATCTAAGTGAATCTGAAATGGTGCAAGGTAAAATATAAGAGGTAGGATTTACCTATGGCACCATCTGCCTTCAGTGATTAGACTCCCTATTATTTATATTCACATAAAAAGATCATTTTACTAACATATAAGTCAGTAAAAGGATCTTAATTGTAAATCCTCTTATATTAAGACAACTTGAAAGGCTGTATATTGTTGGAGTTTATCACAGACTGGTAGGCTACTCAAAATCTTTCCTGTGGTTGGCACAAAAAAGTATTCCTAGCAGTTGATTCTATACATGTTGGAATGTTCAATGCTGCTTGGCTAGGGTGACTATGAGTGAGTTATAGTTGGAAAATTGTTCATGGGATATCAATCAACTCACTTTGGACTTTATACACGAGGGGGTTGCCTTGGGCCAGGCCCTTCTTTTGGCTAGTGTATCCCAACATAATTTATTTATCAAAGCTGATGGACTTGCATTCCTTCTGTGTTTTTGGTACACAAATTTAGCAGCTCTTCTTTGCACCATTTCAAGTTTATCAATATAAGGATCCCAGATTGTACATACATGATTACATGATAGGTCTTACAAGAGCTGTATAGCAACATTATGTTACTGACTGATGGCATCCTACCAAGTTTCTGCTTATTAAATTAAAGATTTCGATTGTTTTCATTGCTACATGCTTTTTCCCAGTCCAGGCTCATTTGCAATGTGAGTCCAAGATATTTCTTGACTCACATACGTACTGCTACTGGTTACTTCCATATAGTTTTGATTCGAAAGGCGCATAAATACGTGAATATATGGTGGCAGCAGCATGCACAATTTTTTCTCTATGTTTAGATGATTTTCAGAAACAACAATCTCGTGCGTGCCGCTGCCAGGGTCCTCAGATTTTCCTAAGTTCCAAAATGGCACGTCACCGGGCCACAAAATATCCTTGTCAAAGTTTCTGCATGCTAACTACAGATAAATTCTGAAACTAGAGTCCAAGTCTGGCTTTATATTGAAAAAACAATGAAGACTGCAAGCATGCACACGCCTAACCCTCATTTCACTTGACTGAACACAAGTATAACCGTATAAACCGTAGCAACAAGGACCAGACACTAATCAAGCCTCCACCATTGTATAAAGAACGACACTTATAAGCAGCAAAAAGTACTAAAAATATATTTTTTGCTTCTGTTGTATTTCATAGCATGCTCATACATACACGGTCACCTTATCGGTTGATGGTTTGAACACCTCCATCAGGCCTATCACCATCAAGACAGAGGTGCCTCACACCACGAGGCAATGTTCAATACACATAATGCAAAACAGATAAAACAGTCGGCCAGTATGAGCTATGAACTACATTGGCAAGTCTGGAATAGTCCCCCCTCTAAGAACCTCGTTTGTTTTCAAGTCTGAGGTGAAGCTAGCACGTGAAAAGGTACATAAACATTCAAATAGCATCCAGAGAATGTCTGCAACACTATGCACTCACCAGTCAAAGCAGATGCAATAAAACCGAAATGCCGCCGTTGCAAGTTTAAGTAGCTCAATCTGATATGACTTTGCTTCGTCACTCGCAGCATCGATAGGAAACTTCTTGTTATTAATGTAGCTGCCATCTTGAAGTGGGTCTGGCTACCCGAAATGTCATTGATGGCACCAGATTCGTAGCTTGTGTCCGGATCATTGACCATATACAAAATATAATTCAATGGTCCGGATTGACTGGTCTGGCATGTGAGTGGCCACTCCTATACTATCCTGGAAAACTTGCGTGCGGTCCTAGTGGTCCCACTCTACTGGCCCCCAACTCAACTTCATGGCACACCTTGTTTTACACTAGCGGCAAACATTCTCTGAATGACGGTTTCCCAGGCTGTTTTGTTTCTTGTTTGCTGTGCTTACCTACTACCAATATCCCTAACATTTTCCTGGAGAAATATCAAACTGGTAATTGTTGTTAAATCCCAAATAGACGGGGGAGGGTGGAATAGTAGGGGGCTAGAACTTTCCTAAAAACCAATAAACGGGGGGCTGGATGGAATAAACGGGGTGGATGGAAAGCTTCTCTAATTATAATAGCTATGAATGGGTTTCACAGTCGTTTCAACTCAAAACACGATTTCTCATAATATCTCAAATTCTATCGAATTACAGATCGAAAAAGACTAAGGATAAACAGAGTAAGGATGTTCTGGTGGATTTTTTTTCAAAAAATTACTAAGCACTTTTTTAATAAGAAACAGGTTTATAAGAAACCAGTGTTACACAACCTTTCATAGGAACCATTTTATACGAACAAGCTGAGGCTGAAACACTGTCGTAAAATGATTTGAAACTGATACAAAACTTTGTAAAATCTAGAGTATTTGCTTAAAGTCCTCGTCATCAAGTACTAAGACTTTTAGCAACGATTATATTTCTGTAAGAATGTATATATTTTATCTTCTGCTAATATTATTGAAAATAATACCTGTTACATAAACATTCAATGTTCTCTTTTATATCGTCTTATGTCTACATTGCTACCCTAATAACTTAAGAATGAATTAAGAAAAATTCAGCCTCAAAATTTTGGAAAAATTAAAAACAGCCAGCCTGAACCTCAATATTACTGGTTCCTATAAAAGAGTACGAGGAAAGAGTTTTTCTTCCATGCATATAACAAGCTTCCACTAACGTTTGTTTTAGTATGCTATGCCTTAGGGGCCATTCAATAATTACGTAACACCCAAATTTGCCCACTTTGATCACCCCCACCCCTTGTAACGCATCGTAACAAATTTGGTACCACCCACCCCCCTTTTCAAGCATCATTCCTCAGAGATGTTTGTGCCAAGCTTTAAAATAGCTATGGCTTTGGTGATTGGTTCTATTAGTAGAGACTCTTCCAAAGCAGAAGAGAAACATTCAAAAGTTAAAAAATGTGAGGATGTTGTTGTGGAGGTAGGGTTTATAGCCAGGATGTTCCGTAACAAAGAGGGAGGTATCAGATAGAGTGTGACAAGCCGTTACCTAGGGGGGGGGGGTGAGGGGCCAAAATGACAATTTTTCAATGAACAGCAAGTAGTTACCTTTGAATAGCTGAACCACTGCTATCATTCACCGATAATTTATCAAATCTTGAGTAATGTCTAAATATCTCAGTTCACATACTATTTCATTCACGCGTTAGCAGCATTTTCTAATGCAAACAGAAGGACCATAAATGCGTTTATGAGTTCCACTTTTAACTCCGCAACGTCCTTCATGTCTAGGAAAATTTTATCACAGTCGTGGTCAATAACTTGATCTTAGGCATTTGCTTTCCTGGAAAGGCTGGATGCTTTCCTTTCGTTCTTTTCATGTCATCATTGATTCCTGTTTCTACAACATATGTCTTTCTAATAAGAAAGTTTTTCGCCTAGTACTCAGACTTTCTTAAATTTTTCATGATTTCAGTATTGAACTTTTCTCAAGACTTTCTTCGCACGAGCAACCGAATTTGCATAACATATGTTACCACAAGAAAATTTTACACATTAAGTAAAATCGACCCTTGTCTTGCGTGAATATTGGAATTTTAAATATATATAACCTATAAAATTTCTTAGGTTTCAGAAAATTAGTGTTTAACTTTCTTCATTTTTTGAGCAGTCGAGTACTACTTTGAGTTATATAAACCACTTTTTTAATAAAAAAGTACGTATTTTCCATCAGTCTTACGATGTCACTCAGTTGAATGAGGTATTAACAGCGATCTTCACCGGCTAGAAAAGTGGTTGGAGGGAAACAAACTTTCTTTGAATGTAGTAAAAACTCATGCCATGCTCATTTCCACAAAGCAAAAGAATAAAATTCTGACAGGTCAAAAAAAATTCTTCAACTCAAAATTAGGGGTACCGAGATTAAAATTACCCGGAGAATCTGAGTGTCCAGGCTGATAACATTTTTGATTCCAAAGAACAAACGAAGGCTGTGTCTTCTAAGGTATCTAGAGGGGTTGGCTATTGAAACATGCAAGAAGCCTTCCTCTAGAGGCCTTGAAAACACTTCATACTGGGATTGTGGAACCCCACTTTTGCTATTGCTGCACCGTCTGGGGCTCTTGTGGGATTAAAGAGCTTAGCCACTTACAAAAACTGCAAAACCGGGTCGCACGTAACAAATAGCAGCGTTGATACCCCTAGCAAGCCTCTTTTGCATGGGCTTGGATGGAACACTATGGAAGAGTATAAATTAACTTTGTAGCTATCACCATGACAACTAGAAACAAATGAATAGCAATGATGATAATCTTGCTGCTCGTCGTCGACAAAATTTTCCAGTCTTTGTGAATTTCCTATATTACGGTTCCTCCATTTCGTAACAGTGGCTACTCTATCGATCATGACATAACCCCAAAGTTCAATCACATGTTCTCGTTTTACGTAATGTATGCTGCAGATATTTTCCATTAATCTTTAACATTCAACATTATTCTAAATTAAGGACCTTCCAGTCTCAGATTAGATTCTATAACTTATAAGGCTAGCTTTCAATTTAGATCTTATTTACTAATGATAGTTAGATACTCCTACCATACAAAACTTACATCATATTGTGCAACTGATATCTTTATTCCCATTTATTTCCTTTAGTTGAGAGGACTCGTGTGGAAAGCAGTAAATTTACACTGTAATATATATTATCACTGAAACGACTTTTTTGTATAAATATTTACATCATTGTTATCATCATTATCCTCTTAAATCTTCTCCAAACTTTGACATCAAGGGTGTTTGGGCTGAGACTAGCTACAGTACCACTCCAATACAACCAATTTGAAAATACCAAACAGGTTCTAAATTCTGTTCAACAGCAACATGATCACGAAGAGCGAATAAACAATACCCTTTTATCTCACGGTTTAGTAGTTTCGTCCGTCATTAAGCAGTTAAGTTGCAAAAGAGTCAAGTTAAGACCATGCAAAAGAGAATCATCATGAAAGCTATGAAAATCTCCATTATATCTAGTTACTATATCTTCAGTCGTCGAAATAAGCCTTGACTAGTCCAGAACTCTTAACTATCTAATTCCTCAATTCCTTCTATCTGTTTATTTTTATAGTTTCTGGTTTGCTTTATGTTATATTTCTGTATGCTCTCTAGAAGCAAGTCAATTATACACGGCCATGTATCTTTTGAAGTGTATTATTGTACTTATTTTTATATATACAGTGAGCAGTTTAAAAATTATTATCACAACAGTTGTCTCATTCGTTTATTTCTAAATTAGCGAACCACAACAGGGCACCCCTCGAATGAGCTCCCCCTTTGAAGTTTAAATAATGAATTCCTTTTTTCAAGTAAGCTAAGAGAATTTTCTAGCTACAATAGCTGTTCAAAGCCAACCACTTACGAAATGCATAAAACAATAAAAAATCATTTACAATAAAGTAACTATTTTGGGGAAAAAATTCTATTATATATTAGAATAAAAAGCTTTAGACATTTTGCAGTTCATGCCAAGCAATTTGGGCCTTATGAGTCTTTAACATATCAAAAGAGAGCCCGAATTTTCATAACTTGTGTGCGCATAGTGTTTCCCACAACTTTTTACCCATAAATTTTATCGTTCATTTCTCAGAAAATTGCTTTAGTCCTTAGTAATTGAAGGGGCAGACTGGTCGGATTGTGATCGTATCCCGGGCCCACACTGCCTCCCTTCTCATCCTCAACAACTTGGTTGATCTTTTTCCTGATACTTGAGAGTTAAAGAAAATAAATAGCCATACCCAATATGGGTCCCTTTCAAAAAGTAGGAAAAAACTGCCAGCCCGAACCTGTAGTTGTGGTTTGTTTGAACACCTCGAATTGTACGGTGTCGTCTTCTTTTTTCTCAAAAAAACATCGACCTAGACCCTGACGCCTTTCTTAAATTACAATGAATAGGTCGTTACAACACGCTGGGCATTACAACATTTCAGTACGACTGGGCGTTACTCATAAGATATAGGGTGCGGTCATTAATAAAAAAAGTCAGTTAGAGAGCAGCCATTAAGTATCAGGGGGACCGGGGGGCCGAGGAAAATGAGCTGGGATCTGAAATTTTAATGCATGTTGTTACTGGGGTATGAAAATTATAGTACGGTGACCTTCAAAGCTGGCGTATGAAATTAAATTTCAAAGCAAGGCAAAGGCGGTAGTGTGACAGGTTCTTGGAGAAGATCCAACTGATATTGAGATGTGCAATGATTTTGAAATCCACATTCAATCCTATTTTATACCTGGGGTATCAAAGTAGTCTGAGTTCTCACACTAAGGCTCCAGACAATCTTTGCACAATTCACTGGGAGACAATAGTTTTTGAGATATTTCTCCTTTTGCATCTGAGAGCCAAGAAAGTTGAGAAGTCATATACCATTACAATTCAAATATTCACGGAAGACAATCATAGTCCTAGAGAGACCACATATCCTGGGTCTTTGGCATGATGAAGTAGGGGGGCCAGTTTCTTTTCCCGCCATCCTTAAATTCCCTAGTGTTTCCACCTGATACCAATTTGCCACTGGGTGGACTGGCAGAGAGCACCCAAACTATGGCCCAAGGGTTCATCTTATGGCCCAAGGGTTCATCTTATGGCCCAAGGGTTCATCTTATGGCCCAAGGGTTCATCTTATGGCCCAAGGGTTCATCTTATGGCCCAAGGGTTCATCTTATGGCCCAAGGGTTCATCTTATGGCCCAAGCGTTCATCTTATGGCCCATGGGTTCATCTTGAGCCATTGATCTTCCACACAACAGCCAAGTGCTCCAACTGCTCATCCACTTACCCTCCGCCAACTCTAAAGAAGTAAACTAAAGACCACAAAAAGTTCAATTTTGATGTATCATATTGGTACATATAGCTATCAGGCCGTTATTTACAGCTTAGATACTTTATAGAATGATATAAAAGAGATCTAAAACTACCTATTAGCTGCTAGATAAAAAATATATAGCCACTTGGCCATCTTTACTGATAGAATACAAATGATCCATAATTATTTTATTAATGATGAAGTGCAGAGTTTTCAAGCCTCACGCATTGGGCAAGAGAATCACGGATTAAATTCATTTCTCACCTTCTCACGCAAAACGAAAAAATCTGAAGTATTCTCAATATTTTCTTATGTACTCAATGGCGTAGCCATGGGGAGTATGGAAAAGCGATTGCCCCTACTTCTGGCGACAGATGATCCTCGGGATTCCTATAAAACCAAGTTGAGAAATTTGCTCCGTGTTAAGGTACTTATTGCAAAATTATCAAAGTTCCGTATTACTATTAATATTTTGGAGATGCACTCTAAGTCAAAGTAAAGGGCGTGGCCTCAAGATTTGCTCCGGGCTACGTCCCAAAACTCCGTTTTATTCTCCTTCTCACAACATCATTTACTTTATCTCTCTAGGCTGCTATACGTACTTAAGGATGTTTCCTTGAACCTTGTGAACTCCACTTCCCTAGGCTTGTTTGAAGTCTCTACGTTCCAGGAGCAAACGGTGACATATTTTGAGCCAATCTGGAGATGTTAGGAGTGCCAGAGAAAAATGAGAGAAGGCAGAAATACAATCTCACTCAGTGAGTTCTTAAACTTGAGAGCTCTGGTGGTGTGTAAATGGTTCAATATCATCTTTCAGAGAGAAGATTGTATCAAGGTACATACCTTTTTGCCATGGATGAAAAGGTGGTAAACAAGCTCAAAATCATCCAATAATGACTTTGAAAATAAAAACATATAAGGATTTGTGAACTAAAAATATCTCTATAACATTTGTAAAGCCAACAGCAGATGGTCCTTACTCATTTGCAAATTGCTAGTAGTCTATAGGAAGCAGGGAGGGTACATCAATGGCATCAAGTTTTTAAGAGATGGGCTATCTAACTGCTAAATTTAATAAAAAAGACTTAGGGCACATTAAATGGCAAAAATCCCATCAACAACAGCCACCTTTTTTGGGTGGATCATAAATCGGCTGAAACATATTACCTTTCTGTACAGGTTTCACATGCTTTGATACTAGAGTCTGAGCAACTACACTAAATAGTTTATCTACAGTCTTCTTCTTCTTTGCTGATGTTTTGAGGTATGCGGAAAAAGTTCCAGGATTGCTCTTCTGGCAATCATCAATTTGCACTTTGGATACTGCATCGCTTTTCAAATCAATTTTGTTTCCAACAAGAAAATATAATGCATGTGGAGAAAAGTCCTTATCCTTAATATGTTTAATATCTTTATATACTGACTTGAAACTTTCATGAGAGTCAACTGCAAAAACAATAATGACAGCTTTTGCATCCCTGTAGTAACTTTCTGTCAGAGAGCCCCAACGTTCTTGCCCAGCAGTATCCCATAACTGAATCTGAAATGAGGAACAAATTTGCATATATGAAGGAATCATGGTATGTGTCACACAGTTTCTGCTACAATCTCTGGCTCACATAAAATTCTGTTCATTTGACACAGTTTTCATAGATTTTGTCCTCTATTTTAGAAATATCCCACTAAATATCTCTGATACTATGCTCTTTGTACTGCTTTGTAAAAAAATGTTGCAACTGAAAATGAGCACCACTGATTGTGATGACATTTATTCAGGTCAGTGGTAAGCTCAGTTAAGAGAAGTGAGCAAAGATGGCTTAATGACAACATGATTATAAAATAGTTTGTGTGCCTTTAGATCAATTACAGAGTTAATAGATATAAACTGCTGAAACAACCTGCTGAAACAATCTCTCATTCACATCATTTCAAAAATTTTCCATATTTTCAGGAAACTACAACTGCACATTTGATGAAAAGGATGTTTCTGTAT
Source organism: Mastigias papua (assembly GCA_964019165.1). Lineage (NCBI taxonomy): Eukaryota > Metazoa > Cnidaria > Scyphozoa > Rhizostomeae > Mastigiidae > Mastigias > Mastigias papua. The sequence continues at coordinate 14,755,071 of OZ025272.1, read as the reverse complement.
CTAGAAGGGTAAAGTATAGGAAGGACCATTATAGAGCCTGGGTATTTTGATATCCATATGAATCAGAGAATCAAGGGTACACCTAAAGTGCATACTTGGTAATCTTACACACTGCAAAAATAGATCTTTTACTGTGCACCCAAGAGCTTAGGCAGAAGTGTCCTTTTCTCCAATGTGGTCTATATAATTCTCATCCATTGCAAAGCTTAGCATGTTCCTAATGGGCTTCTATGGAATCATTAGTGGTTAATAGCAACCATTGGGGTGGGCAAATGGTCAAGCATAAGCACTATGACATATTCAATTCAATTCAATTCATTTTAAATCCCACTATATACAATGTACAACAACAACTACATAAAGATTAAAAAAAAAAAAACTCAACGATCAAAAAAAGCACTTTGTATTATAGGGAATTCTTAAGGAGGAACTCTCCTACTAGTTCGTAAACTAACTTGAGGAGAGTACCCCCTGTAGTATAATTTATACTTCAATAACGGACCTAAATTTTAAGAGTACCTAGTCCTAAATAATTCAATTCTACATAGAGTTTTGAATGAATTTTTTGAGATTTTTTTTGAAAGAAAATTTAGAAGTAGAGTTTTTCAGTATTTCTGGGAGTTCGTTCCATGTTTTTGCCCCCATATACCGAATGGATCTCAAACCATATTGAAAACTATTTTTGTGATTGCGGAATACGTCACCACGATTAGACTGTCTAGTAAAGTATCCATGGACATCTGAGTTTAACTGAAAAAATTCATGAAAGCAATACGAATTTAGCTTATTAATTGATTCATATACGAAGCATAGTAGTTTGATTCGAAAAATATCATAAAGCTGTAAAAGTTTGAGGCTCTTGAAGATAGGCAAAGTATGGGAAAGAGGACGCTGATGTGCAATAGCTCTAACTATCTTTTTTTGTATTAGGATTAGTGGTTCCAGATATGAAGTAAATGTTTGACCCCAGACAATAACACCATATTGAAGGAATGGTAAGAATAATGAATTATAAACTAGAATCAATGTGTTGATAGGGAGAAGGCTTCTGATTTTAAAAAAGATCCCACATGTTCTAGCCAACTTCTTTGAAAGTTCAGATAAGTGAAATTTCCAACTAAGGTTTTCATCTAAGAGAAGTCCCAAAAATTTTACATATTTAGCTTTTGTCAAATGTTTTCTTCCAATCTTTATTGAAATGTCTTCTGGGATTTTCATTGTTGTAGAATGGAAAATAATATAATTAGTTTTGCTTATATTAAGGGAAAGCCTATTTACATCTAACCATCTTTTTACAGATTTCAATTCTTTGTTCACTATTTTTGCAAGGTTAGTCAAAGTATCACCATCACAGTAGATGTTTGTATCATCTGCAAATAGATAAAACTTTAATTTTTTTGAAACATTGGGTAAATCATTAACATAAATAAGAAATAAAAGTGGACCAAGTACACCACATATGGTGAGAGGTGAAAGAATGAATAATGAACTGAGTGAAGGAATAAGCGACTAGATTATCAATGATTCACACTGAGGAATATGGCAGTTTTTGACAAGATCTCGTGCATGCAAACAGGTAGTTGTCAGGCATGCACACATGCAATCATCATATAGGCATGTACTATGCACAAACGCATGCACATATTATAATAATGAGTGCACATATGCCTACTACTTCTGCAGGAAAATGATTTTCAAAAGGCAATAATCTTTTGCATACAGCTGCCATATTCCTCAGTATGGTCATTAACTGATCAGTCTACATCCAGTAGGCTTCTGTGCAACGTAAAAGTAATCACAATGCTCCAACTTGTCTGGACTAACTCTTCACAACATTAAGCAGAGGATTTTCATACAACTGATCTCTCATTAAAGAGGCTAAACCTTGGAAACCACATAAGTGTTGTAATTCCAAAAAGAACCGGGCGCTAATGTACTTTCGCACCTCTCATCGATAACAGGGGACTAACCCCATAAATTATACACCATTCGATAGCTCTTCATCTGTACCGTATTGACTTATATTCATAATGGCTGACATGAAATAACTAACGCTAACCCTAACCATTTGCCCTAACTCTTACCCTGACCCTTACCCTATGGGGTAAAGGGGGTAGCATATGAATGTACAGATGAAGAGCTATCGAATGGTGTATAATTTATGGGGTTAGTCCCCTGTTATCGATGAGAGGTGCGAAAGTACATTAGCGCCGATTTTGTCGTATCCTTAACAAAAATAAGTTGGCGTTTCTGTGATAAGGAGAGCAAAATCTATTCAAATAAGAATCTGCAGATTACCGTTACGTGTATATCTTTATTCTCATCTTCATCTCTGATAACAAATGGCAGATTACATGAGTCTGTCTCTGCTCTTGGGGTTGCGCTAAAATCTCTCCCTCGTGCACAGTTGAATATAGATGTCTTTCCCACACCTGGATCTCCAATTAGACACACCTTGTACAGATTGGTAGAATCCACTGAACCTAATGAGCCAGACATCTTGATTCCATACAGCCTCACTCTGATAACCTAAGGCGCGGCTGTAGAATACGAGAATAGAGCAATAGACGAATAATTTATAATACATGTACAGGTTAGCAAGGTGAGAAATGATACAGCAGTAACAAACCTAGTCCCGAAAAGATGAGAACAGCGTGCAGAACGAGGGACGGGGACGAGGAAATTTTTGGTACCACACCTTTTAGATTCTAGGAAAACACCCCTTCTAAAAGTAGAGATACGCCCATTCTAGAACGAAAGAAAGAAGAAATCATTGACAGTCATTCTTCTACTCTATGCAATTTCTATATAAGTGTATGCTGGCAACGCTGGGTAAGCAAATGTCACGAGCTTTCAGTCTAACTTAGTCTTTGAGACTGCACCAACGAAACCAACATGGGGCTTTCCCTAATGGAAAAGTAACCCAACAGTTAAATCCGTTCCTGCATAGATTCCAAATTCCAAACGTTTTAAGCGTCCCAATTCACTTAATCAAGGACCTGAAAGTGCAAACTTGTCACAAGATAGCCACTAATACCTTCGATGCTTCTGGTTGCTTTGCGTCAAACTGTCTATTCTCCAAGTTTTACGGCAAACACATTCTTTCAGTTTACAATTTTGGAGGGGCAAAGGGGGGCAAAATCTTTCAGCTGGAAGGTTAACGCCCCCCTTGTCTCTACGTCTCGTGCCTGTGATGCAGTCAATTGGCTTGCTACTTTCATCTGCTGCAAAAAAGACTTTTAAGCCTCAAAACTCTGGGTAAAATGACTTACTGACTCTGTTCACCATATTTGAACTCTTTTCCAAGTTTCAAACCAGTGTGTCAATCATGAAAGTTCAAATTAGTCTACAAAAGGTTACGGCTTTACGAGTTTCAATTCTCTCTATGCAAATTCAATAACTTGTGGCTGTTTATCAGATCATACATTCTAAAAGACTAAATGGCTTTGTAGAATCAACATCCCTTCTTTCATTAGTCCATTGCATATCTGAATGAACTCCCAACTCTGGTGCTTAAATTTTACTTTCTCGCTGCAACTTGTATTGCTTTCTGCTTGGTGCAAAGGAAGTTTTTGGTATGAAACCAAAAGCTTGACTCAGCCTTTGGTATTCGAATAGAAGTTTAAGATGAAACAAAATGTAAGTATAAAAATATATCCTCCTCAACCTTCTCGACAACAGTCATCCTCTTGTTTTAAGTTTGTATTCCATTGCTTTAAAAAACTGTTCTCAGAATTTCCACTATTCCTTCCTTCGGTCCGCTATGCCATGACATTCAAGACAAAAAGTTTCTACAGTATCTTCATAATCCGTCTCACCTTACCTCACTAGTTGAAAACAAAAGTCTATTTTCTTTAATAAAAGCTTTTTTAATAAGTCATTAAATTTCTTTGAACAATGCCCTGTATAAAACTTTCACTATATTCTGAGAAACAGGTCATAATGCACAAAACAAAGATAGTCTACAGTCGCCATTTATCCTATACACTCCAGAACCTTGAATCAAGAAAGACTAAGTGAACCTCTAACTGGTCATTTAAATTTTTGTGATAACATAAGGAAATTAATATATGGTGATTCAGTTCCTTGCGTATTCATATTATATTTTCAAGTGAACTTTGTAAGTGTTCTACAACTTTGATTTATGGAGACAGGCAGGGGCGTAAATAGCATACTTACTTTGGGGGGATGTCAGAGACTTTTGCCCTGCGAAACTGGAAATTGCCCTGCGAAAAATGAGGTATATAGCAAAGCATACGTGAAACAACAGCGTTGATAAATGTAAAATATTAATACTGTCTCTTATTTGCGTGCTATGCGGCGCGTCTTAACCTGGAGACAGGTGATTCGCCAAACCTGGGATAAATTGAGCGAGAAGAAAGAGACAGTTTATCAGGTAGCGTACAATATCATAAACCCTGTAATAACAATTGCCTAAAAATGTTTTTTGTTCTGCTAGGTTGAATTCTGGGTGGCTCTTATTAAGTTAAGTACACTGATTCTGACAATCATAACAGTTTTCCTCATCACCTCAAAATTTCCTGCTTTTTCATGTTCTATTTTACACGAGTTTCAAAAAATTACAAATTTTGTGCAGTTACTGAAATTACGTGAAAATTCTATGTCAACTGAACTTGATTGTAGTTGGCCTGAAAATGTTCCTATGCCTATCCAAAGTCATTAACATAATTATAACTTATGCAAGTATGAGTTACTGCGCTTGCGCTAATTTGTTACAGCAATCTGAAGAAAATATTTTATTTATCTACTTAGTATTCAAAAAGGTTAAAAACAAACAAGTATTAAATTCTGCCGTTCCATCCAAAGCAGGAAAGGACACTTGGTCATCATGTTCCTACCTTGGGCGAGACTTGAATTCCAGAACTGTACTGAGAAAAACCGAAATTGGTAGAATCAAAGATACTTCTTGCTATAGCTAAGGTGAAATTTGCCATATTTGAGAGAATATTTGTACAACTAACCTTGGATACGGATCCGAGATCTTTGGACCAAAGCCAGCAATGAGGTTAGGCAGTGCTCCTATGTGCTAGCGATGAAACCAAAAGTAAACAAGACATAGTTCAGAGTAAGTGTGACAATTACGTTGATGCTGCGTTCTTACATCACTTGAAAGCAACAAGATTATTGGCTGTAACAAGTTTCGCTCTTGCTACACTGGATACAATCGCTAATTCGAATGCTGCTTTCTTTGTCCCTAGAGTTTCCTTGAAGAAAGTCTCATATTTTCTGTGGCTCCACGGAAACCCCGTTAATCCGAACATCTCACTACTCGATACCCGAGCATCGTCGCTTGGAAAAATCCACCTGCTAGTTTGAACTTCCCTGTATTCTTATCCAAAGAATGGAACAAGGGCGACCAAAACCTAGTATTGTTGAGGTTTATATTAGAAATCTATTTTACTTTATAAATTTACATTGCATTAAAAAACCAAATTTGCAAGGAATCTATAGCTCTTTGCTATCTTCAAGGCTCACTACTTCCACAGTAACTTTAACGTTTGAAAACCAAACAACGAATATTTGGCATAGCTATATAAACTTGTAAATATGATGGGAAGTTCTCTAATTTTCAGATTCTATATTTTAATATAGTCTTCATATCAAGGCTTCCAAGGGCGACAACAGCCATCATAAACTAGGGGAGAGGGATTTTTGCCGACCACACCCTTTTCACTATGCTCTTCAGAAAAGAGTACAATAAAATATGCGAGTAAAGCGTGGCAAACAGAAACGATATAACACAATAAGGAACTATACCTTGCTAGAAATCTCCCTCCTTCTCAAATCTATTGCCCTTGAAATTTGGGTGCATAACAGAATTGATCCTAGAGAAAACAGAACTAACCCTGAGGAATCACAGGACTTACCCCAGGGCATAGGTATATCCCTCCAGTCTCCCTATAGAACAACCATTTAAAGCTTTAACATATTGAGGATCATTCATGACCGATTGATCTGCAAGCAACTTGCCTCTTGTTAGCAGACAAAGCCAGATCAGTGTAGCAAGTTCTAAACATGTCATCCTGAACAGCCAAAGTCAAAATCATGGGAATCTTCTCAAAAATATCAATGAATTGGGTTTAGGCAGCAAAATAAACAACAATTTATCATAATATACCTAGAATAAAGAGCAAATTGCTACACTTACCAATACTACCTTTAGGAGTAATGGGGCTTTCTACAGAAACTGATTTAAGGCAAAGCAACTGAAATCCAACATACACTCTCCAGTATGCACAACACATGCTAATCTATTAGACAACTCTTATTGTTAATTTAACAATATCTTGTATCACCATAACCCTAGAGGTGATGAATATTTACATTCAAACATCTACATAAAAAATAAAAAACATTATCTTATAAATAAAAACATCTGCAAAAACTACTTCCAATGAATTAATTATTATTGGTGTATACAAAGCTGCTTCACTAGCATCTAAACCAGCTAACCCATGGCTTGCAAGCCAGATGGGGCTCTTTGATCAGCCTATATGGCACAGTAATAAATGCCAGTGACATTTCATAAAGCAATTGCTAATGACTAATTTCATTTATGCACGTAGCAAAATACTACAAAATTTGTAATGCAGCTAAAAGGACTAAATTCAGAGACACATTATACTCGAACACTCTAAACTTTACTTAAAAACTTATTCACTTAGCTGTATTTAGGAGCTAGAAACATAATATGCTCCTCATAGAAACTGATTTCAAAATATTTAGATTTGGTGGCTCTTTCAGCTAAAGCAAGTAACATAATAATAAGTCAACATATATATTTATATATATATATATATATATATATATATATATATATATATATATATATATATATATATCACTGAATCAGAGCTGCATTCACATAGTACATAAATATATATAACAGAGAGAATCAAACATATACTTCACTCAAGCTATAGACATTTCGATAAATATCTTCATCAGTACTCAGAAGCAACTATATATATATATATATATATATATATATATATATATATATATATATATATATATATATATATATATATATATATATATATATATATATATATATATATATATTGTGCCTGGATGGCGCAATTGATTAGCACAGGTGTCTTCTGATCTAAACATCGTGAGTTCGAATCCGCACTGAAATCCAGAAATTTTCCAATTGTGGTAGCCCACTCATGACTTAATATATATATATATATATATATATATATATATATATATATATATATATATATATATATATATATATATATATATATATATATATATATATAGTTGCTTCCAAATGAGTTATCTGTTTAAGTGTTATTCTAGTTTACATCAGGGGTAACCAACCCAATATCAGGAGCACCATGTCATCCCCAACAACAATATCACTTGTCTTCAGTACCATTCTAAAAATTAAAGGTAAACAAGGCAACTTTGCTATTTCAGAGATGAACTAGCTAGCTTGCATTAGTCAGTATTCTTGAACTAGCTCTCAGTTTCAAAAAGATTGGTGACCCCTATTTTATACCTGAAAGGTACCAAAAGAACAATTCATAAGAGGTGCTTTTGTCTTGACTCTCTGGTGCTACTGAAGTGGTTGGTATGTCCAGAATATTTAAAACTATCTAGTAAGTATAGTCACTATTTCTAGCTAAAGTCTAGTCCTCTCAGTAACACCAAAATCTCTTTGGAACAACAGGTGGCTGCTGGCTTAGCTCTGCTAAATCACCTCTTGGTTCTACAGGCCTAACTTGAGATGAAACCAGTGCATATGCAACTTCATTGAAAAGTTCACTGATACCTCTTGCTTCCTTTGCAGATGTTGACATATACTTGCTAAAAAGCCATGACCTACCACCCAAAAATTCATAGACAGTTTCATCATCTACTTGCAATTCACTCTCCTTTAAGTCAGCCTTGTTACCAACAAGGAAATAAATTGAGTCCGGGCAATAGTCATTATCTTGTATGTTATCTACTAGGGGGCTGATAAATGAAAAGCTATCACTGCTACCTTTGGAGAACACCATGACAACAGCATCAGCACCTTTGTAATAGCTGCTTGTTAATGACTGGTAACGATCCAACCCAGCAGTGTCACATAACTGTAACTAAATTTGGAAGAAAAACACCAATACAGGAACTCTGTATGGAATATTCATAACTGCACAGGCGGATGTGCAGTTTAGGGTAACAGCCAACTTGCGTTAAATTCTATAGGAAATTACTCCTTATGATGAAGAGAGTCGAAACAAAAAATAAACAGTGCAGTACTACCTACCAATTACTTAATTACCCTTATTTTTCCTTCAATCAACATTGAAATCCCTTTGTCCATTAAGAAACTTTTGTCCATTCTACAACCAACGCTAACCCTAACGCTGACCCTTACCCTGCACAAAACCCTAAGCCTGACCCTGACTCGAACCCTAGTAATTGATAAGTAGTATCACACTTTTTATTGTCTGTTTCAACTCTCTTCATCGTAAGGAGTAATGTCATATAGATTTTAACGCGATTTGGCGGTTACCCTGAACTGTACATCCACCAAGGGTACAAGGGTGGGGGGTCAAGGTGTCCACAGTCCTCCAGATGAGCAGAACTCCACTTCATCAGGGTAATTTCCTCAGAAGAAACAGTAGCTGTCCCCAAAAAGAGCTGCAGTTCAATACCACATGCATTTTTATGTGGTTCTGTAAAGGCTTTCCTCGACAGGCCCAATGTGAGCTGGTGTGAGGCCTGGGACAAATGGGAAAACGGGGCCCTTACTCGCAACAATGTGGAAGGCTAAAGTTACCAAGGAACCATTGCAAAAATTTTGACGCCCCTCTTGAATTTAAGGCCGAGGAAAGTCTATTCCCTAGTTCCCCCTTTCGGCCACCTTGGTCCGTGAAAGTTTGACATTGATTTGACCTCCTAAAGAAACAGATGCAAAAGATTGGCAATATAAAAAATGGATATTGCAAGCAGCCTTTATGGGGAATACGGTAGATGCACACTGGATATACTCTGAGAGGACTAAAACTGCAGAGTTGGAGAAAAAGGTGCTTCTAATATTGACAGGGTATGTTATTATGGGCGTGTTCCACTAAAAAGTTGAAGTATTTTTAATCAAATGCAGCTAACAGAAATAAAAAGTTTGTCATGGAGAAGTGTGAAAATGAATGAAATGGCACTAAGAGACAAGGTTATAACTTACAGTCACTTCCAGAAAGTTGAAAGGGTCAAGAGGATCATTCACTGTTACTTTAATATAATCCATGTCAGTTTCAGCAGTTGCAGTGTCCAAATTCCTGAACGGCCTACCTCTAATAGAATTGAAAATTGATGTTTTTCCTACGCCTGGTCTGCCAGTGAGGCATACTTTGTAACTTTTTCGTTTTAGCGAATTCATTCCCATACACATAGGCGTCTGCTTCTCAAGGAGCTAGGCAGCGAAACTGCAAAGTCATACTGAAATCAAGACTGAGGGTGCACTAACCCCAGGCCCAAGATTTCACCCGAACCGAGTAAAATTGTCAAAATGGTAGACATACTGTAGATAGCGTTGTTTTGCATTTGCGCTCCTTCCAGTCAGTGGTTGCTGTTGTCAACTTGGATTGGGCACAAGTTCTAATGGGAAATGTCACTTTTTGTCTTCCCTCCTATCAAATGAAGTTCGTGCTACTACCTGCAGCTTTTACTTCATTTTCCAGTATTTTCACTTTCCAAACTCGAAATTGTGTTTGTTCTCCTTCATTTTGCCGAAATTTTGTGCTACAAGGAAGTACTTTAGTGGGGTGTCTACAGTCCTACAGTGGGTAATCTACTGAGGAGAGAGAGAATGTGATCTACGAAACTTAAAACTGCGATCAACTTTTGAGAATTCCCAAACTCTGAAGTTTCTTTTGTCCTGTTTGACTATCACTCCTTATGCTAACCTTTTGTAATGCCATGGTATATACCAGAAAGGACATTTTACACCATTGTAGGTAACGTCAAACAACAGAATGCCTGCAAAGTAGGAGAGTCACTAGGCGTGGACACTGAAAAACTTGTGTAGAATGAAAACAGCGCTATTCGTATTTATAGCAATCAGTAGTGACCTCTGTTATTGCACACGGCTTTTACAAAAAAAACTCCTCCTTAATAAGCAACTGGGCTCGGTCTGAAATATCATTATGAAAGTTCAGTTCTGCAAAGAAACGAGCATAATCAACTATAATGATATTACTCGATAAAACAAAAAGCACCGTTCTCTTTACAGAGCGACTTTCCAACGCATATAACATTCATAGAGAAAGAAATATGCCATAATCTTTTTGCCTGGATAAATATATAATGTATATTGAAAATACTATTTATTTTCCTACTTTCCCTTCCTCTTATATAATTACTGAAAGTGGGTTGAACAAGGCAAGTAACAAATAAGCATATAAAGATCCAAATTTTTTGGCAACAAATAAGCAACTTCAGATCTGGTGAATATCCTATGTTGCTTATTAAAAAAATTGTATAGTTAGCGTCAAAAGATGAGAGTTAGCGTTATGGTAAACACTGCATTTTCAAACCAAAAAAGATGCGTAAACCAACATTTTGGACTTATTTATCCCTTCTTTACTTCCCCACAAACATTCAAATTTCCTTCTTGTAATGAACTCTCTTTCCAAGTGGAAGCATTTCACAGTCCTACAAAGCACTTTGGCATGTGTTTAATATATAAACGGTTTTCCAGTTGCATTCACAAAAGGTTCCTTGGTCGTTTTCTTCTGTCTGCCTTCCTACAAACTGTAGCTTTGACCTCTTACTGATATCTCAAGTTTAATAGTGTGGCATTTATAATCTTCCAGTCGTCATGAAATGCTCAAGAAACTTTGTTGATAATTTCACTATTGCACAAAAAATTGAGGCACTCAATAGTATACTGACAATACGTTTTTCGTCCGACGCCTATCAGAGTATGAAAAGTCGGATTGCCACTGAAAGGTGAAACTAGATATTCACGTCCACCGTAAAGTCGCTATTCGACATTTCACACTCTGGTGAGTGTTATACGACAGGGTGCTTTCAGTGTGCAGTTGATTGTTTCCACTTTTTCGTGCGATAGTGAAATTTCGTAGTGCTAACAGATTATTCACCCTGATGATAATTGCAGAACAGTAATTTCAGATTCTCGATAATTATGTTACAACTGTACACAATCTTCTACTGTATTTCATCAGGATTAGCCAAAAAGACAGTATATTACTACTGTAAATCTCGAATATAACAGCAGTGAGCCAAACTAGCGTTTCAAATTTCAAATTATTTCATTTAAAGCCTGTGACGTAGTTTATGGAAAACATTAGGTGGGAGAAGTCCCATCAAAAACAGTCAACTTTGTTTGTCGGTGAATCGTAAATTGGTCGGAACAAATTATCTCGCCGTACAGGTTTCACGCGATTTGATACTAGAGTTTGGGCAACCACGTTCAAGAGCTTATCTACAGTTTTGCTCTTCTTTGCTGATGTTCTCAAATATGCAGCAAATACGCCAGGGTTACTCTTCTTGCAATCGCCTACTTGTGTCTGGGATACTTCATCGTGTTTGAGATCAATTTTATTCCCAACAAGGAAATACACGGCATCTGGAGAATAGTCATTGCTTTTCAACTCTTTGATGAATCGGTACACCGACAAAAAGCTTTCGCGGCAATTGACCGCAAAAACAATGACAACCGCGTTTTTACCTCTGTAATAACTCTCAGTAAGAGAATTGTATCGATCTTGTCCAGCAGTATCCCATAGCTTTATCTGAAAATGAGAAACAAAGTCTAAACATTGAAGCAAAAGTCTCTTGCCGAATCTATTTCTGATACAATTTCTCTTACAATTACAACAAGATACAATTACAACAAGATATTTGTGCCTACGGGTAAACACCCTTACACACCTACTGGTAGGCTCTGGTTCTTGGGAGAAATGCAAAAAATGAAACTCTAGAATAATCTTCAGGTTCTAGGTTCTATAATTCTGAGGACTGTATTTCTCTGTCAACAATGTAACAAATAGTTACTTACATGTACGTCAGGTTCGCTTCACAATAATCACAAAACTAAACTAGAGGTGTTTCGCATGGCCCCCTGTACATGGTTCTTACCAAATATGGCAAAATGATGTCCATATATGTATATAAGATTCAATTTCTTACAATCTTGGATTTTTGAGACCTACAATACTCGCCAGAAGTCCTGGGACACTTCGCATTTTTTGCATTCTGCAACGAACTTTCATCCCCCCTCTCCCCCTGAAACAATGTTGGTTTTCTGGAGAAGTACCTGCGATAATGGGAAAATTTCGAGTGCACGCCAACTTCAAGTGTCCTACAAGCGAACCAACATTGTTCTAGGGGGAAGGGGGGTGCATGTTTGTAGCAACTATGACAATATATAGATGAAAATGGTTTTTTATCTGTTTCTTCTAAGTGTCCCAAGGACTTTTGGCGACTATTGTAGTGTAGTATCTTTCACTCATCACCTTCCACCGGTGTAGTATTTTTCGACACTTCCAACCTTGCGTTCAGAATTACCCTAGAAACTTTAGGGGAAACCCGTTTTTTTATAAGAAAACGGTTTATTAGATCATCATCATCATAAACATTGTTTATAGTTGAATTCAGCCTAGTACAGCGTATTACTTTATTCCAACTAAAACTTAAAAAATCCTAATAATATAATAAATTTACTTAGATATTTATACATAGAGAAATACTTTATTAGAAACCTTTTAACAGACAGCCTAAGATTTAAGAAACTTTTAGATATACAAGGAAACAGTTAAGGGATTTTAGAAACTTCTGTGCCATCTTTCACAGTTTCGAAATATACTTTCCTCCAAGGATTTAAAAGTATCCACTGCAGTATGTTTTATGTGCTTCAAAGCCATAAGCCTTATGGACACTATGGAAGACAATGTTTTTTACGTTCTGCTTTTGGTTTCACCAAACTTTTTCCCGTAGATTAAGAAACTTTTAAGAAACTTTTAGTATTAAAATGTAGCCAGGAATTAAAAAAACTTTTACTACTGCCTTGAACCAGGTTTCTTATAAAAACGCGCATGGGTCATTCCACGGTAGATCATACAATCGGTGTCAAGTCAAAATCTTTAAAATCCATGAAATTTCTACTGTTGAATCAACTAGATGAGGTGATAAAATCCTGAAAATGTGAAGTTCATAGCTCTAATCGTTCCAGTTTTATGGCATATTTTATGTTTTCATACTCGGCACAATGGACGAATTTTGGACATTGTCCAATTTTTGATGAGCTCTAACAATAGAATTTGATACCCTCAGACCATTATACGTCCAGAGCATGTTTTTGGCATGGTGTTCTGTCAGAATAGCAAAAATCACATGATGGCTATGCTGCTATCAAAAGCCAAAGGGTGCCAAAAATGTCACAAAATGCATTTTTTGTGGTGATTTTCACCATTGTTGCATTATCAAGTAGTTGTAGAATGTATATCGCACACTTCCACTACTTCCAAACCTATTTTCTGATAAATACTCATGATTTTTTGTGTGGAAATTAGAACTCAAGGTGTTTCATATCAATTAGTTCCTAGCAAGGGGGTCGTTAGCATGCTTCAAGCGTCAGAAATTGTCAGAATTTTGCAAAAGTTTGCTGTTTTCTATCCATATATCTGAATAATTATGCAAGTTAGCTGAAAAAGCTTTTTTATGCTAAAAGTACATACAAAATTGAATCAAAATTATCTAAAACAAAATTCTAGATTGTTCCTAATATGGTTCCCAGGCCCCTAGAAAATGACAGAATTTTAAAAAAGGCAAAATTAGCTTAACTTCGAATGTACAGAAGCCATTGAGCTCCAAAAAAATTTCAAAGTTTTTTTTCATTTTTCAAACTCCCACGGCATGGTCTTTCTGCATAAGAGAGGATTTAACATAACGAGCATGCTTTGCTGGTGAAAAGGCGCTTCATATAGAGTCTGGTTTTGCAAAAGTCATTCCTATGAACAAGTTTAGGAGTGGCTTAAAAGTAAAGTTCCTACAGGAAAATAACAATCTTGTTTATTATTCCATAAAATAAAATTTGAATTAACATTTTCTACTCTAATAATAACTTTTTAATGTCCGAATGTAGGTTTGTATACTATATATAGATTTGGGTTCGTAACGTGTTAAGTTACACTGTAAATTTAACTACTGAACGAAAGTGACATTATTTCTTCCTTGAGTTAATGGCGTGTGCACCAGATTATTGCGTTTTAAATAGCAAAGATTGTCATAGTTCAAGTTATCGTAAAGAACGTGGTTATATTGAAATAGAGAAGCTTTCCGCTGCAGAAGTAGAATGTCTACAATATCGCTCTGGAATACAAAGGTTTGAAGAGAAGAGTTTGGTTTGCTTTCATCACTATACACATTTTGTTAAGAAATATCCCAGTTGGTTTAAAGTGTGTTGTGATCCGTTTCAGAAACATTCCCGTCATGTTAGGAGCACATTAAGAGAAATTTCACTAGAGGATGTAAAACGATTTGAGAACTTCAGTGACTTGATACCCGGTAAAAAGCTATGTTTTCGGTGCTTCAAAGAACTAGAGGGATTGGTGGAACCTATTAGAGAGCCTGATGAATGCAATGATGATATATGCTGGGTACCTTTTGAACACATAATTTCTACAATCAAAGCTCCAAAATGCCAATCGGGTGAACAAGTTTACTTTGAGGATATAGATATTGGTCATATACTTTCATGCTTTGATAACCTTTTCTAGATGAGCTATATAAACATTCATACATACATATAAACATGTTATATTCTGATAATTTTCCTAGTTACTTGATATTGATTTTAGCATTATGACTTTAAATATACAATTAAACAAAGTTCACTGTTATCCATCAGTAAACCAATTGACCTTCCGTGGCATCTTCCTTAGTTCTCAACTTGATTTTCAGCTTGTTCATAGGAATGACTTTTGCAAAACCAGACTCTATATGAAGCGCCTTTTCACCAGCAAAGCATGCTCGTTATGTTAAATCCTCTCTTATGCAGAAAGACCATGCCGTGGGAGTTTGAAAAATGAAAAAAAACTTTGAAATTTTTTTGGAGCTCAATGGCTTCTGTACATTCGAAGTTAAGCTAATTTTGCCTTTTTTAAAATTCTGTCATTTTCTAGGGGCCTGGGAACCATATTAGGAACAATCTAGAATTTTGTTTTAGATAATTTTGATTCAATTTTGTATGTACTTTTAGCATAAAAAAGCTTTTTCAGCTAACTTGCATAATTATTCAGATATATGGATAGAAAACAGCAAACTTTTGCAAAATTCTGACAATTTCTGACGCTTGAAGCATGCTAACGACCCCCTTGCTAGGAACTAATTGATATGAAACACCTTGAGTTCTAATTTCCACACAAAAAATCATGAGTATTTATCAGAAAATAGGTTTGGAAGTAGTGGAAGTGTGCGATATACATTCTACAACTACTTGATAATGCAACAATGGTGAAAATCACCACAAAAAATGCATTTTGTGACATTTTTGGCACCCTTTGGCTTTTGATAGCAGCATAGCCATCATGTGATTTTTGCTATTCTGACAGAACACCATGCCAAAAACATGCTCTGGACGTATAATGGTCTGAGGGTATCAAATTCTATTGTTAGAGCTCATCAAAAATTGGACAATGTCCAAAATTCGTCCATTGTGCCGAGTATGAAAACATAAAATATGCCATAAAACTGGAACGATTAGAGCTATGAACTTCACATTTTCAGGATTTTATCACCTCATCTAGTTGATTCAACAGTAGAAATTTCATGGATTTTAAAGATTTTGACTTGACACCGATTGTATGATCTACCGTGGAATGACCCGCATGACATGTCAGTTGAAGGTACGTTGGGATCTAATTAACTTTTTCTTCTTTCTTTCATCGGCCTGCATAAATGTCATAGGAAACCCTTTCCATCTCGGTTGTTCCATACTTCAAGACGCACCCCTAAACAAATGGGTACACCTTCTGAAGACAATAGCTCTATACCCGCTTCAAGAACAAGTTGGGGAACACAAAAATCTTCAAACTGCTTTGTTTAGGAATGGAATGACTGACCAAAACGTAGCAGTGCAGTTGAAATTGCGTATAACCAACTCTACGCCATTTATTTTCTCGTGGGACAGGGTCGCGGAGCGCAGGATTAGGATCAGTCTTAGATTGTGTTTGTTTCGAATACTATGGTGTCTCATAGTTGCCAAGGTTTGGTTATCAAAATGCTGGAGAAATAGGCGTGGCAGTGTGACGGAGTTAAGCGGATGGGGTTGGGGCTGTCGCAGCCACTTGTGGACAGTCATAAAGGAAACCACCAATATACATTAATATCTCAAAAGCAACATAATACACCAGAAATATGAAAAGCAATGGTTTTAACAGTGACTATTCTTGAACAGCGGATTGATGATAAATGGAAAGTGTGAATTGACAAGTATCAGTATATTTTCAGATAGACGATTGTTGGATGTTTTGCCAGAATGAAATAAATGCTTGAGATTCTCCACCATATTGCCATTGCTGGAGGGCGACTGGAGGTAGCATTGAAATGCTTGTCTCCCAGCTGTCTCCACTGAAGAAATGTATGAAAGAATCACCCTTTCTACTGCGTGCACGATCGCACTTCCGATTCTAGGCACAGCCAAGTCGCAAGGAGTTCGTACGCAAACCGTTCAGTATTTTTCCTTATTTCTCTCATGCGCAATGCCCGGATTGCTAGCACCCGTCGGAATAAAGCAAAGGCATCTGCCATTTTTTAGAACTTTATCAATGCCATCTTATACTTGGGTGACAACATAGCCTACTCGTGACCATAATTTTAAGCGATAGGCTCAACCAATAAAGTACACTGCTTTTGAAACAAAGTTTTCGATGCACGGTCTGAAATGGCGGATGTGCAGTATGCTTCATTTACTCAGATATCTTGTTGCATTCTTTAACAATATAATTTTCTTTCAAACTATAAGCCTACACTTGTTCTAGGGGCAAGGAAATCTAGGGTAACAAGCATGCAGATTATACCGTTAAGTTGATATCCTTCCCATCATCTTCCTGCTTGACGACAAATGGCAGGTCACAAAAATCTGTCTCTGCTTTTGGCGACTTGCTAAAATCCCTACCTCGTGCAGAGTTAAAAATAGAAGTCTTTCCCACACCAGCATCGCCCGTTAGACACACATTGTAC
The DNA here is from genome assembly GCA_964019165.1 of Mastigias papua. NCBI lineage: Eukaryota > Metazoa > Cnidaria > Scyphozoa > Rhizostomeae > Mastigiidae > Mastigias > Mastigias papua. Next base: position 14,737,845 of record OZ025272.1, on the reverse strand, counting down.
AGATAAGCAGTACCCAATGATGCACACATCTTGGGCCAACACCACTGACACTGACACACTTTGCTAACTTTAGGCCCGTGATGCGCAGCGGCAATTCCTTGCTATGATGGCCCGCACCTTGCTTCTGTGTACACAGTTACCGACTGCATTAGGAATAGTAATGAGACCTAAGAGGTAATGATAACTTAACAGTTACTGTCAGAAATCTATACCACTTTCTGCAGTTGCACTTTCCAAATTGTTGAATGACATACCCCTGATCGACTTGAAAACCGATGTTGTTCATACGTCTGGTATTCCTGTGGGGCACACTTTGCACCTCTTTCATTTTACCGAATTCATTTCGGTGCACACATCAGTTCGAGAAAGAGTAAAGCCGAGTTGCAACTTCAAACTGAAATCCAGACATCTATCTACTACTCCGTACTCAGCTTAGCTGCCACCACGGCACTACAATATCCTCCGTTCTGAGCAAGGGAAATGGTGAAAGGCAAATTAAAATGATGATGTCTGGCAAAACAGTGACAGTAACCTTACCTCATTACCACTATGTTCCATATCATTACTATTTTTCACTTGACCATCGACATCACAACCCTGTGAGCGATACCTATCCTTAACATATTAAAGCATGTTAGGCGGGACATCTATTCGGTCTCTGCATTGCAATGAAAAGTTGAGGTCATGAAACCAACTGAAACATTGAAATGCCAATTTTTCGGCCGAAAATTTTGAGCACAGCAACAAGTTTGCACTAACAATTTCAGGTCCTCAGCATTGATACCATAGAAACAAATATTAAGATATTGACGGTATTAAGAGTTAAAAGCTGGCCGAGCAATTCCCAAACTGGTGACAACGAAGAGTGTCATGGGAGGGGGAGAGGCTGCTATTACTTGTTCGACCCAATGCTTTATTACCCTGTGTCATTGTTGATGTTTGCTCTCTGTGAAAAAGTATGTTGTAGGAGACCGATGTATAAAAATAATGTGAAAAAGTTTGGGAACCATTGGATTAGCCCCTTGTAAGCCTCCACTCCACCAGATCAGAACCGAACTGAAGGCAACTCATTGATACTATCCATCTTGGTCCCAACAGCAATTGAGCAGAATTCATTGAACTAGCTCTACTAGGAAATATAGTCAAAGATCTCGTTTCATACATAATTATCAATTTCATCCCCATTGTAAAATTCACATCTACAGGCACGACAGAATACAAAGAATTCAAACCAAAGACAAGAATTCTAATACTGCCAATACAACAGTTACCTGGCAATTTCACATAATTTACTATTGACATGACCTAGTATCAATTAAATTGGTAAATTCTATCACAAAAATCAACGAAAATCTAACTAAAGAATTGAATCAAAATAGAAATTATCGATTTCAAAGAATACGAGTGTTTACTGGTAAATTAGTTCTATTATCGTCCCATTATAAATTGCTTAGTAATTTGAGGTGTTATCAGTTAACGAGTATAAACAGCCAGGGTAGAGTAACATAAATGAGCAACAAACTTCATAACATCAACAGATGTATACACGACTACAATTGAATATGGCTGAAACAAATTCTTCAAACAAACGCTTCCATTAAAAATTAACTCCCAAGTTCTGAGATAGCCATCGGACCGCCACATGTTGCTATGGGAGAAGCAGAGCCAACCAGGTCCCAGTGGGTGCCAGATACTTAAATTATCACACCTTAAGTCATTGGGGTAAGTAAACATGAGCTTTGCGAGGTTAAGTGAAAGCAGTTACATAAAATTAGGTTAGAATATGAAAGGTTGTGTAAGACAGAATAAGAATTGAGAGGATCGTAGATCAGAAGACAATAATATGTGACTGAATCGGATTCCGAGGCACCACTCGGCCTAATAACCCGGTTAGAGAAATTTAATTAAGACAAGGAGTATACTGGTGGGATGGTGTAGTGCACGTGACCGGGTGTGCCGCCAGATGGAATGAGTTCATGTAGAAGTTGTATATGACTCTTTGTATCTTTATCAAGCCTACACAAAATATCACAGATTATGGACAAACAGTTAAACTAACCTCTGATTGCGGACTATGAGTTACATTACATCTAACGCAACATTTTGACAACTATTTAATGATGGTATTCTCATTAATAAGTCTGCCATGCACCCTTTACTTGCATGACAGACTTGTTAGTTGCAGGCCTTTCAATGAGACGCGTGCGATCGCGCATGAGCGTACACGCCCAGCTCAATTCGCGCCCCCAACGATTAACGAAAATATAAATGCAGGTAATAATGAAAGCTCTCACAATTAAAATATGTACATCTAATTTACTCATTGAAAGGCCTATAGTTATTCTGGATTGAAGTTCCCATCAAATTTTGAAGCAAAACTTATCATTCATGTATTCACCAGGGAGAATGCATTACAACGATTTAAACCAATCTAGCTGGAGCTATCTCATTTGCAAGATATGCTATAATAGTGTGCTAGAACGCTCCTTCTTCCTGAATAAGTCCCGTTTCTTACTTGACGCATCTTTTAGTCTGTGAAAACCACTAAGGAGTTTGTTTTTCATTTCCTCTCTTCCGCTATGTGAAGTTCCAGACCTTTACAAAACAGGCAACAAATTTGAGACAAACTAGCTGACAATCTGGCAGCTATAAACACTAATACATCTATATTATAAAAGCGCAAAGTTTATTCTGAGAAGCGTCTGCATAAACTATCGTAAGCAATAACGTCAACACAAACACATAACAAGGTGTGGTAATTATAGCCGTACCCGAAGACCGCGGGTTTACATGTAAACGGATCTGAGCTAGATTCTGTATGTGTTCAGATCAAATTATAACACACAGAATATACTGCAGAGAAAGAAAGAGCATAAGCAATATGCATTAGCACAATAAAATCGCACACAATTTTCTATACGAGAATATTAGGAAATGACTCTCTAGTGAAAACTAACAAATATTCGTCAGACTTAAAATATGAGGTCCATGTGCTGTCAATGAAATACAGAGACAAATAATTCTTAAGAGGTTGCCAAAATATCTACCTAGGTTACAAACTTTTAAACTTCTTTATTTCAAGGAGTTTTTATTTAGAACAGTAAATTCTGTCTATATCATATATATTGTTAGCTATCTAAACATCGAATTGAACAAAGACCATAACAGCAACAACACTACTTCCTAATTAGGAAAAAGGAGGGATTACGATAACTATCCAGGAACAAAGGGGAACACAATTCTCCTCTCAAAGCTGCTACTTGCAACAAACAACAACAAGTATCTCTAATGCATTGAAATAGACTCACCCTTCGGATGTATTATCACTGGCAATTCTGTTTTCAGCATCTGTTATAATTGATCTGACTGTATCCTTCACGAGAAAAGCGGAAACAATTTACTTGAGGGATTTCAAAGCTAGATATGAACTTTAATAATATGTAATAATTACTAATGAATACATTAGATCATATAGAGTATCTGTTATTACACCCACCCTTTTTGCAAATTGTTCAGAACCACGGGGAACATTATGATTGTGACAGTACACAACTATGGCTGTGAAAGAAGGAAATTATAAAGACTGCTAAACTCCCAACAGCATTTAAAGAAGAAAAGTTCCAAAATCGACAAGTGACAGAAAGCTGAAAAGCAAAGTGGCACAGATATGTGTGTATTAAATAGACTACGGAGGAATAAAAAGAAAGGAATGAGTGATTCTGAACTGCCTTAAGTGAAGTTGGTCGGAAATCTGATCAACATGGAACTCGGATATCAAACGGAAATATAGCTCTGACAGAATCTCATTCAACTTGAAATAGGATCACTGCTACTGTCAATGTGCGGGCTGGAATTCCCAAGCAAAATGTCCCTTTGCTACATTGTAACCAATAACAAACCTATTTTATCTAGAGCCTGTAGTAAAGAATTGATATAAATAGGGAACAGGGACTCAAAAAAGGACATAGGTAAAGATCATTCTAAAATCTAGGCAAAAATAGATCTTAAACAAGAGCTTTACCTTAGAGGCTTGACAATACAATCTATCCAAAAGTGATACTCTAATGCTAATCTTCTTTGAGAGAATGGCGTGACTTAGTGCCATAAATTTATGCTGCTAGAGCATGTCAGAGTACCAACATCCTCATCTTTACCAATGGAGTAGAAGTTGAAGAGTAAATAGAACTCTCTGAAGCCATGGGAATAAAACGAATAAGTTGGAGGATGGCCCAAGCATGCAGTGAGCAACACGGATCAAAACAACACCTAACAACAGTGCCTCGAGTATCATCAACCAAGGTGGCTGACGGTCAGGTTTCTTCTGATAATCAGAATCCTTTATTAACTCAAATATTATAGCATGTATCTTTATTAACTAGCTCCAGTCATAGTTGACATCAATCTACTTACATGTACATCTGTTGCGTATTCCCTCGAGTCTCGTTCTAAATACCGCAGTGCTGGCATAATCTGTGACGATATTAGCTCAGAGGGTATATCTAAAACGTTGTCAAGAAAAATAGAATCCAAAAAGCCTTTGGTAACCCTAGCACGACAGAGAAATATTGCTGTAAATTTTCCGATATGCTCAAAGAAACATAGTTTTAAGATTTCAGGAGTGTTATATGCGGAAACACTAATAGAAATAATGAACACACATGACAATAAAACTTCGTACATGAATTACTAACAAACTAAGACAAACATTGGAATTAATAATAAACGATAAATCCTATCAGAAGATTCTTATCTTCCCACATAAATCAGTTTCAATTTTATTGTTAACATTTTTTCATGAGTTCATGAGATCGCATAAAGTAAAATAAAAGCAATATACAATATTACAACATTAAAGGCATTCTTCACATCCCTTCCATAACTCTTTCAACTTCCAACTAACTTATTCTTCACAAAATAACCAAATTCAACAGAGCATAAACTGAACAATATCTCAAGTCCTCTCGGGACTTGTGTATAACATAGTCAGTCAAACAAAGTACTTCAGAAAATAATACAACAAACAAAAGGCAAAGCGAACAACAGAATACCCAACTGAACATAAATGAGTGACTGTATTTAATTTTGGTTGCCATTAATAAATTAGATGAGAAAAAGGGATTATTATTACTACAGCGAAGCCTCTGTACTCAAAAGCAATTTGTCCCAAGGCAATGGTAAAAAAACGATTTGTTCGAGAACTGAAGCAGTATTTTCCACAAGACGTAAGTCGATTAATGCTGAAAATGGCGTAAGATTGTAAAGAAACCCCAAAAGCACACACACGAATGAATACGTCTTTCGGGTTACACTCAAGATGGCTGCGCGAAGTAGACTGAATAAGTGATTCCGCGCTCGATCGACTGCAGCGGTTCGAACGCGGATAAGTTGGTTGAACACCAAGGCATACCCGTCTCGAATTTTTGGGTCGAATTCCGATTTGTTCGACTTCAGAGTGGTTCGAAAACTGAGTTTCCATTGTACTAGTACTTTGTTTCTTTGTTTTGGGCTATCGTTCGTACAATACACACTTTTTATGAGAATACCTAATTTTTCCCTGAGCCTCAATATTCTTAATTTTTTTCTATTTTGAGCCTAATGACATTCTTACATCATTCTTAAATGTTAATGACTTTAAGCATTAAAACTCGTATGGACTATATTCCTATTATGAAAATAGTGCAACTGACACTCCCCGAAGAGTTGCTGAGTCGCATTATAGCGTAATGACTGACAGACCCGATCAGTGAGGCAAGCTCACACTGGTTTTGTTTTCTAAAGAAAACTCAACTGACCAATAAATCTAAGCCTTGATGAAGCTTGAGCCTTGCAATAGTCTTAAATTATTCCTAAATTTCAGGGATTGTGAGCCGTGATATTCTTATAGACTATATTCCTATAAAAAGTATGTAAGCTTGGTGTTTATCATTTCATTGTATGATAACCAAGGATAGCCAATTACTAAGTTATCTTGTAACAGTCTAACTTGTGATTGCAGTGTAATTCAAAACATCAAGAGTTTGCAGTATTACTACTACTACTACTACTATTACTTCATCATTATAAGCATAATCACTTCTGTCGAACAAAGATTAATGAAATTAAGACAAACGTACAATCGTCATACGTAACTTTAATTTGAGCTGGGTAACTTTTAAAAAGTCGCCTTTTAATCTAGTACAATGGCCTCAACTTTCCATATTAATGCAAACTTAACATGTGAAAAGGATACAGCAACAAAGCAAAGAGCTTATTGTTTGACAAAGCTCACGTGCCATGTCCATCTGAGTACTTAAGTCTTCAATGAAGCTGTTCTGCTCAACCATTTTTCGTATCCGCTGAACAAGAACTAGAAAATGCACGAATAAGTAGCATCAACACATATAATAATTTCTCAACAAGGATTCGCCAAGAATTCAAATTTGCTTGTTTTGCTTTTCTCGTTAAGATACTAAAGATATGAGTGATGAATATTTCTGATTGCGCTACTTAACTGATGCCATTGCAATAAACATATCAACAACAATCAGACAACATTTTCATTGTCTGCTATCCGTCTGTGAATTAAAAAGTTTGCTAAATCAGAGGAGGATATCCGGATTCAGGGCAAAGACAAAGTACTAGCAAATGAAATGCAATGCCTCAAAATCATCCCAACAAATAGCAATTTGCACAAACGAGATTCGCAGAAATTTGCAAGTATTACCCTCATGTGCAAAAAAAAGTAACATAGAATATTAAGCTAGAGTATGCCTCCAATACACACTTACAATCTTCGCGAAATTTGGGCTCGGCATTAGGCATTATTCGTGAAAATGTCCTAAGTAATGTTCTCTGTAAGTCAGTATTATCCTTGAGTCCAGGATCATCCATCAAAGATTGCAATTGTAAACAAATTTTCTCTAGTAACTAGAATATAAAATAATAATCAAACTTTTAATACATCAGTTTGAAAAGTGAAAGCTTAACAGAAGTTCCACCCAAAAATCCCCGAAAGTGCTTAAACATAGTTTGATTGGATACTAGCGGTATTTTCATCAGATCAAAACAATGTGTAATTGAAGGAAAGTATGTGAAGCCCCTACTTTTGAGACCTATAAGTTCTATATACATAATACATCTCAGAAACACCCACGAGGAGAATTTAAAATCAGACTGGAACTAAGTAAAAGAAAACTTCTTCACAATCGAATCGAAATACACTTTGCACATATACCATAACATTTATATAAATATAAATATAAATATATATATATTGTTTTTGTAGATTTCCTTGATACTGAATACGTCATTCTGTATATTGTACAACATATATCAAACCAATACACAAGCACAAAACTGATGACTCTTACGCCTTTGTCAGTCCTTGTCTCCACGACACTTCCTAATGCTGAAACGGTAGCTACCTTCACAACACTAGAATGAAACAAGTAAATGCAAAAACGAAAACAAAAAGAAACCGCAAATTCCGATTCACTAAGTTCTCTATTTCATCACAATAAACAAAGGCAATGTGCTAATACTGAAAATACAGAGATAAAATAGTAAATATTCATCCAAAATTGTGAAAAATCAATTAAACCGGAGTGTATGCAGAACATACAATGGAACTCTCATCGGCAGAAGGCAATAATACGTCATTGATACTAACTTATTGCCGGACGGATATAGGAGGGATACAAACAGAATTTCTGAAAACAGAAATCGAAACTACAGCAAAGCAAGGGAAGAAGAATAGTATACACAGATAAAAATAAGGAAGAAATAAAAACAAATGACTAACAGATATAAGTAAGGAAAGATTGGCTTAACTGCCTATACAAAAATATTCACCAATTTTAAATTCGATGTCTAGGCCTGTTTCGTACTTCGCAAGGAATGAAATTACAAAAACGAGTAAGGGAAATAAGATATTTGTCAAAAACACCCATGAAATAGAGAAAAAAAAGTGGTATCTTACAATTCGCGGTCATTCGACAGTGTTATCAGTGCTGATGCAACTTGAGAGAATAACGAACTGCTTGTCACAGATCTAACCAAAATCTGCAAAAGACTTCACTGTTAATTCAAACTTCACTGTGAAACAAAACTCTCGGCTTAATGTTTAGTTAGAATAGTAACCTCGTTGATTTTAGCACTAACCTCGTTGATTTTTAGCACTATTTCACCATTTTCCTAATGAATTCTATCATCTAAGCTTTAACTAAAAAGCTCTTAGTCATGTTTCCAAGGTACCAACAGTAACATATCAATACTTCAAGTATTGCGGGGATGTCAAAAATTTCTGGCCTAATTTTCCCGACGCATATATGGAAAAATTCAACTCAATGAGCATTTAAATATGAGAGAGCTGTTAGTGGGTTTCTGTTCGAATGGTGGACATATTTGATATCAATCTGATGAAACGCTTCCTGCGAACGAATGGCTATCAAATGCCTTTTACATTAGCTCTTAAGTTGCACACCTAGCAGTGTGAACAAAACTCTTCTGAGTTAACTGTGTTTCCCAATATTTGCCATAATTCGCTTGCAGCTTGGAAACATAGAAGGATCCCCATACACCCCCACACCCCTCTAGATACCAACAAAGGAGCAGTTTCAAAGTCACATCTCAGCTCCAAAAAGCGATTCCTCAATGCAAAATGCACTGTGGTCAATCCCAGGTCCTACTAAATAGCATCTTGGGGTTGGCACTAGAGACATAAGAGCCCAATGCTACAATAAACTGAAAATTCTTGAAACAATGGAGACATTTTGAGGTCGTGAACAGCAGAGTATCCAAAACTGAGCAAAAAAGTTGTTATGTACCAAACGGTTTTTCATTTTTAATTATTGTTGCAAATGAAAAATTTTGGTTGAAAAAGTGAATCTCTATCGTGTGCTTGCGTGGTAACAATATTTCTACCCACCTCAAGAAGTGGCGCTGTACACATTCGAACACCAGTTGATGGATGAACCAAGGCTTCTCTAAGAACTTGAATAAGATCAGCTTGCAGCTCAGAATTTGTGCTGGATGGAACATTGAGCTGTATAAGTACTAAACAAATACCAAAAACTTCGTATGTACAAGATATTGGTTAGCTACTTCATTTGGGTACAGGCACATTCAACGATCAGTTATCAGTGCCTTCAGTGGGGGCGCCATGGGGGGACTAGGGTCACATGTCGCTCATTTTTCTCCAGGACCAAGTGTTTTTGCTCACCTGAATTCGAGCAGAAAAGTAGTGAAGGGGTTGGAGATGATCCTTTGTTATGTCACATCATATCAGTTGCAGATTTTATTCTGTTAAAATCCCCAGCCTGTGGTACAAACTGATGTAACTTTTCCAAACACCTTCTCCACAAAGTTGACATACATAGGACTGATCATATTGTTCCCATCATACGGTACATTATATTATTCCGTTTGAAGTTAGTGCTCTACTTCTCGACGGTATGAAGGAACCAAACCATAAGACATTTGAACTATTCACCTTTCAGACTTTCAGAATGTTGAAAAATCCAAACTCTACTCATTTACTCTAATCCATATTGTATACGAGAATGTCGAGCGATTGTGTTGGTGTATGGCTGTTGGCAAGTTATGACTAGAATTACACAATAAATAGGTAGAAATGAAAGCGTAACTTTTGTGAGACAGAAACAAAAAATCTTACCTAAGTAGCCGAAAAGTTAGCTCAAGGTTATCCATTGCTAAATTCTGTGTTGAAATGGTGACCAAGGACTGCTTTAGGAAAGTACATAGTCTTCTGCGATCTTCTCCCTTTAATAAAATATGTCAATAGATATTAATGCTGTTCTACATACAGGGTGATCCTGACGTTCAGCGTGGGCTGAAGATATTTGCCCGCAACATTTCCTGCTCCACAAGTATAAATTGTGTAGTCTCCTCTACAACAAAAACATCTTGAGTAGGACATAAAGCAGTTGAATTGTAAGCAGAAAGAGGGGCAAGTTCACGATTAAGTTTACAAAATGCCACCTAGTTGTGGTAACGTAAATGATCTCTACGTCAAAAATGTTGCGCCAAAATATCTTCGACTTGACGCTCAGCGCCGAGGATCTTACGGGAAAATGCCCCAAGATTCACCCTGGGTCTACAAATATTTGACGCATATTAATTGCAAAAAATTCTAAAACAAAAATGAAACATCCAAACAACGGTCACCGATCGCAAAGACTTACAAAAATAACTTCAAGTCAAATAAGCAAAAACTAGGCGGTTCAGGCTGTCAATGACGTCAATGATGTCAATGTTCGTCTGACATTCATGGGGCTGATTCTCTTGAGTACCACACAAGCAGAAAGATACACGAACATACACCAATACATCACTATTGAGTACCAAATAACAGGAGAGGTGGGAATAAGTTAGGGGGGTTTGAAAACTTTTTGAAAATTAAAAAACGGGGCAGGAGTTGGAATAATAGGGGAACTGGAACATAGACACATGGTATTTTGAGGAAAAATCTTTTCCGGTTGTATCCATGCACTATTTGTCTATTCAATCAAATCAAGAAAAAATGAAAGTGTGATTGGTCAGTTTCAAAGTAAAATAATGCAATATCTGACGAGAACCACAATTGCACTCTTGAAACTTTCGAAATTAACTAATGGGGGACTGGATTAAATACGGGAGGGCTGACAAAAAATGAAAAATTAACGATTGGGTGGGACGATTATCCGTTATTCAAGACTAACTGATATTGATTTGCAATGCCTTAAATTCCAAGTGATGTATAATTACAACCAGAGACCTGAAATACACTTATTTTACTAGTCTGATTTGCATTTTCACTTAAAAGTGTTTCCGTCATGCAGCGGGACAAGCGTTACAGAGGAACAAACTATTCATTCTATAAAACAATAGCTTGGAAAATTACAAAAAAACGATTAGTTCACCTCTGTAAACACTGAAAGAACACCACAAATAAACAAAGGAAGCAGCTGGCTGCAAATAGGAGGTACATCGTCCTCTAAGAATTGGAGTTCTAAAAGTAAATAGTGCATCTTTTTAATAACTTAGCAGATCAGCAATGCATGACAGTTCTCAGAAAAACATATCAACAATACTAAATGGAAAATAATCTCCACTTTATGAAAATTTTTCCTAGATATCTAAATGCTACCAAAACAAAAACACTGAAAAATATAACATGAAAACATTGCTGCCTTACCCGAAGCCCTCATTAGTTTTTCAAAATATGGGATTATCTGAAGAAAAACAAAAAAACGGTCGATTATCATACATTTCAATTGAATAAATCTGCATTTACTACTCTCAATGTAGTAAACAAATTAGAGAAATGGAAAAAATAATCCAATTACACTTTTTATATAAGAAACAAACTTTCTCCCTTCAGCCTGGATGTTTCTTAATATTTTGTCAAATCCAGCCTTAAATGTTTCGTAAGTGTTTCTTAAAACTCTTGAAATTTCCTATAGCAACAAGCCAACTATGAGACGAGATATGGAATTTTCAGTTAAAAACAGTTGAGACACAGATGTTGCCTATATTTTGTTTCCAGTTAAATTAAAAATTTTCTCGCAAAAAGATATTTTTGAAAAGTAGAAGTGCGAGCAAATAACCGACCCGAGCGGGATTCGAACTCGCGACCCCTGATTTTGTACGTCAAGTGCTCTACCAGCTGAGCTATCGGGCCCGATAGCTCAGTTGGTAGAGCACTTGATGTACAAAGTCAGGGGTCGCGAGTTCGAATCCCGCTCGGGTCGGTTATTTTCTCGCACTTTCACTTTTCATTTCTTCCAAATCCTGTTGCCTTTACAAAAGATATTTGTCAAGTTTACTTTTGAAACTCAGCCCGCCTGTTTCTTAATTGTTTCTTAATAAATGCCTGATTTGAGCCTCATGTTTCCTATATCCTTGTTTCTTATAAAAAAGAACTGTGTATACATTCTGTCAGATAAGGAAAACGAGCTCTGTCCTTAAGTGGTTCTCAACTTCTAACAGTATGCTACCCTTCAGGAGACCTATCCTAATTCACTTATCTACGTACGGAACTCCTCTTTGTACACATCGCTTGTTCCCCCCCCCTGCTCTTCTATTTACTTCGCTTTTCTCTAAAGGGATTTGCTATATTTTAACAATTCCATACATATCCTACATTCTATTATCTTTCCTGAGATTACTTGTATAATATAAATACAGTTTAAATAAATTCCGATTTATACTACTGGCTCATTGAAGGCCAGAAATCTAATTTATCTTGTCGTTGTCGATGCTCCCAAACATTAAAAGCCTGCTTTACGCAAAGAATAGTGAAATTGCTCTTTGTCATAGTTTTAAATGCATTTAATCGCTATGGTGGTCCAATAAAACTGAGATTTCAAAGACTTCATTAGTTCACATTAGGCATACGTCGCGTTCTTCAGTATAAAGAAGGCTTTAAGTGCTGAAATGTCATCTAAAACCTTTCACTTGTAAAACAAACCCATATCACCTAGCGACGTGAGCCTACCTGCATGTCTAAAGATACAAATTATTTGCATGAAACACCGGAGGGGCCTGGTAGAGAGGGCATTTATCTTGGTAGTCAGCTTTGTTGAGTATGCCAGCTAGCTCTTTTCCTCGCCGTCCTCATGAACCCGATGATGCAGCCTATAATCCTCGCCAAAATGGTTGGAACACTCTATCAGTTCTCAGAATTCTTAGCAATTGATAACTAACCTTTTTATAAGTATATATTCTTCCAAATGTGCGGCATAATTTACACAAAAAACAGACCAGCTGCTCTATTACGTCAAACTCAGTCGTCCTTTTAAGGCCTATTGGAAAACAATGTTGAAGAGTATACAAAGAGAAATATCAACTAAAGGCAAAAATTAAAGAAAAGGAAATCAAATATGACGTCAGCATTTCGCACGTTCGATGGACATTAACCGGTTCTTCATGGTATTTCTACCTAGATTCTGCCATTCTAAGTTCTTGGTATTTCTACCTACCGGTTCTTCATGGTATTTCTACCTAGACTTCTACCTAGTTTTTTCACGAGTATACACACCACGTTCATTTGAAATCTTCACTCAAAAACACGTGATTAGAATTCACTTCCATACGTCACTAAGACCCTGTTTACCCTGTGTCGGATCACTTTTTGATCCGCTACAAAATTTGGATCGGAACAGCTTCCCGTTTACGCACATGCAAATGGTTCGGTACAAAATTTCTTTAGCAAAACCAATAGAAATTTGCACCTACAACGAAAGTGGAGCTGTTGCACGGTATTTAACAAAAGCTGTAACGGCATAGTGTAAATGCAAATGCATGGGGCAGTTTTTGTAGTTGACCAAAAAGTGATCCGAAACAGTGTAAACGGGGTCTAAAAAGGCTGTCTGAAGTCTCAGAATACCCTAATAGTGTATAACGTCTCGGTAGAGAACAAGGGTGGCGCTAGGAATTTTCCGATGGAGGCTGACTATTCCAACGGGGGGACTAACATATGGTTAACAGGGTACTGCTAAAATAGCACCGAGAAAAGAGGGTTCTTCACATTTAGGCGAGGGGCTAGCAAGCTCCGATGGGGGGCTATAGCTCCCTCTAGCTCTCCCTTAGCGCCAGCCCAGGTAGCGAATTCAAAGTTCTCTAACAGCCGGACTTGTGCACAGCTCTATCACAAATATCAGAGCGGATATAGTCACTGGTGTCGATAAGGATACTAAGAGTACATAGATATCGTAGATAATGAACAATATATGACAAATACAGAACAATATACTAAAAGATACTACAATTATAATGACTCAATAATAAGCTTAAATTCACTGACTTTTGGCAAACTACTTAGGGGTGACAAACAGGAGATAACACTGGAATATAAAAGTATGTGGGAAAACAATGCAAGAGCCATTTTGGCAACATAAGTCATTTTCTCCGCAAAGGCCGCATGCAAACATGACGAGATAATGAAAAAATAATAATTTGAAAATCAACAGCTAGAAGTGTATACATATATATTTGAGTGCTTGCCTGTAAACTCTGTTACTTGCGATATACTACGACAGAAATGGGAAATATACCGCATACAGTCATGTGAAACAATCAATGTAAATCAGCAGTATTAATTGCCAGCATTGCAAATAAATTACATCAATATTTAATTTTGTACCTAGTGGCTAAACATGCATTCAGCTTAATAACTGTATAGCTCAATCACAAGTATCAGAACGTATACGGTATATAGATTTTGTAAATATTTCAAAATTACAGCAATAGTGCCCAAATATCGAGATCGGCGTCTTTGGCTGTCTTTGCAGCTTCAATAGCAAACCATAATAATGTCATTTCTTCTATGTAATGCTATAATCCTACAAATCGGTAACTTACATCCACGTTGTAATCTAGCTAGGTAAGTCATAAAAGATTCAAAAATTAACCATTTGCCACTGAAAATACTACATGGTTGGATGTAGAACAGGTAGACTTCTTCATGACATGTATATATCTCTAAATATCTCAGATGTAAAACAGAACCAAAACTGCCTTTGATTTTACTCCACGTACTCCACCTGTGGGCTTCAACTCATGGAGAAAGCATTTGGTATATAGAATACTCTTTATGTGCCTACAAACTAGAGTTGTAATCTCTACGAAAAAGGCGGATTCAGCACAGCCACCAAATGTCTCATTCATTGAGAGCTCTGATCAGATCTGTTTTCTCCCAACCTGATAGACCAATTACCAAGCAGGATTCTGAGCACATATGTGTTCAACAACTAAGTTCGGGACCATTTTGCATGATGATTGGTCAATTAGAATGAGAAAAAATAAATCTGATCAGAGGTCTCAACCAATCAAACATTTGGCGGCTATACTGATTCACAAAGCAATTGAACTCACCAAGTATCACAAACCCAATCAAGTTCTGGCCATGAAGGTTCATCAGGGTTTTCAATATGTTGATCGAAGTTATACACCAAAGCTCCCAGTTTTCTGTCATCTCCAAAAATGACATCACAGTTCGTTAGAATATTCTGCTGAGCTGGTAGATGGTGTCCTAAGAGAATTTGATGCACACAAAATATGAGAAAATATATGCTGATATTGATAAATAATACCTTCACCACTCAAAACATAATTAAGACGTTATGATAATAAATTCTACGTGTAGATGCTTTCTAATGGCCCATCACTGAGTAATATCTTGCTTAAAATCAAGAATCTTAATCGAACGTCGTGGTTAGTTTTTAAATATCTAAAAGATATGAGAGACGTGCTTGTAACTCAAATCAGAAAAAAACGTATGTATATAGGGCCATCTTTGAAATATCATAGGTGTGACCCTGTCCCAAAACACGAACTTCATATATGCACAGGCCCTTTGCATACGCTGATAAAATTTCAGCAAAATGCAACAAAATTCTGCTTCATACTTGAACATGCATTAGTATGCTTTTGAAACCTGAGTAAAAGGATGTTTGTTCTTCCTCAAAAAATATCAAGAAGTTTTTTTGGTAAACAGTAAAATGCCAAACATTATACAATTCATCATAGATATGATTTCAAGAGATTTTAAAAAATGCTTCTTTGAAAAACATCAAATTCACTCTTAACCATGGAAGATAATAGCCTACCTTTGATATCTGATAAATCATCCGAGTCAGGCGATTCAAAAGGCCCTGCAATGGGATATTTGCAAGTCACAGTTTTTCTCAAATCTAACTAAAAATACTTCCACAAGGCTTAAGTAAACCGGTTCTCAGGCAGTAACCTGTGATACGGATTTGTTTGCTACTATAAATGTGTGCATGCCGATAAAATAAAACCAACAAAGCTGACGCCAGACTGAAAGTTTGATGCACCCACGATATCTTGGGCGCGCATTAGTGAACGCACTATATGTTTCTATATGATATACACAAGATCTTGAGCGCGGAGAAAACAAACGTTCCAGCATGAAGTTGATAGAAAATCTTACTAAATCCAATGGATTTGCAGAAAATGGAACTAACGACCCATCCACACGCCTTGCTACAAGAACTGTGCGATACATATAGAGCTATGTAATCTATGATTATTGGTGGAATGATGGCGAAGTTGTTTGTCAATACTACAGCACAACCGTAAAATACTCCCTGGCTATATATCATCAATAGGGATGGTGACAAAAACATTTAAACTCCTATGTTCAAAATTTTAGTAGCTTTAACACACCCTTCACAAGCAAGGTCGTCTCATGATCGGGAGTTCATACAACACAGGTATTTAATTCACAGCGTGTTTACGAACTTCGCTGTTTTCCCAGTTACTTGGGTTTTAAGAGAAACAATAATGTTGATAGAATTTATAGCAATAAGCAATACCTGACTGGAGCACAAAAGCAAACAGCAATGGTACCAAATCAATACAACACTGAAACACAAGCTTAAACTGCATGTCACAAGTAGCTAAAGCTTGGATTGCATCATCTTCATGTGTGGCAGTCATATGAACTGAAGCATTCTTTAAGGAGAAATATTTACGCATAAATTACTTCTCGACTTCGACAAATTCAGACTGCAATGCTACTTCAAAATGTAAAAAAGCAAGGGAACGATTCATTCATTCTTTCGCTACATCCACGTATGAAATTACTGCGAAACAATTTGTCTGAGTTTCAGTGCCTAATAAGGGCTATTGTCAGTTCAACATGCATGTAAATTTAAGTAAATGCTCTACTGTATCGTGTTAGATGTAGCTCCACGGAGTTTCCCAACTCTTGCTACGACTCCTTTTGAAGTGAAAAAGGTCCTAGAATGATCTGGCTGTTGAATGCGATATACTTATACATATATATCTATATTAACTAGCTATTGATTCCATATATATATATATATATATATATATATATATATATATATATATATATATATATATATATATATATATATATATATATATATATATATATATATATATATATATATATATATATAATATAGCTCCATCAATACTATACTGACTGTGCCTCGTACTGACCTTCAAAACAGTCTCTGCAGTCTTCAAAAATGGAGTAAACAGCTGAAACTGAAAGTTCCCGAGTTCCAGGGACCATACTCCTATAACTGGAAGAAGCATGTCTCTGGCAGCTCTTGATACCTCTTCGTTTGCATCCATGAGCGTTTTCATGAATAGATCAACAGCCTGCAATGTCAATCGTATCGCATATCATTATTATCTTCGTGAGGAAAATAAGTCGGTTATAATGCGAGATCCAGCTACTGCAAGATAGCAGAATAGAATCAGTGCATTTCCAAGGCAATATAGCCCTGTATGAAGGAATTTCAATAAGAAAAGAGCCATCAAATGATCAGCATTCTTGATACAACTGCTTGTCAACCCCACAGGAGAAAAAGGCAATTCTGACACAAACATGCTCCCTAACAAAAGTAGTCATTAGAAACAGAACTAGCCTAATGTACTAATGAGACTACGTACTGGAGCCCTATTGTCTACTTCTCAAATCCGTGGTACGACTTGGCAAGGATCGATCTTCTCTACCCTCCCTCACCAAATCGGTTTTTTCTTTGCGTAATATAAGATTTTAGCATATTGTAAATAGGATTTTAAACTTTTTGAATTTATCTTTTGGCTGTATTTTTCTAGTATTTTTTCAGGACGGTTTTAATGCACTTCAGCTATTTTCAATGATAAAGATGAAATGAAGTGCAATGCAATGACCGGGTCTACGTTTTAACGCACAAAAAATCCATGCTATTACAACAGTGTAATACCAAATCCTCACATTCTAATATTAACATGATAACAACTGCGTCTACCAACCTGCGTATATTTCCCATTATCATCAACAAACGCCAAAATCAACGAAAGGCTTTTGACAGCAGCTTCTCGAACATGCTCATTTCGGTCATCCTCTAGCATTTGTCTTAGCATGGAGAACATCAGAGAACTTAACAGTTCTGGCTACAAAAATTGGATTAATCTACGTTATACGTGTACTATATGCATATAAGAAAACCTACAAATCCAACGAAAACATCTTACAATATACTGAACGCACTTTTGTGTCTGGCACTCAACAGAAAACCACTCTTCGGATAACGACCGAAAGGTGAACCGAAATACATAACCAGACGCAGCATTCCTTTTGTCACAAGAATTCACCCACATCTGAATAGGTATTTCGGTTTGCTTTTCGGTCGTTTTCTGTCGCTTCATACCCTGAAGAGTCAAAGGAAGTATACTATGGAATATGCTCAGTGATGAAATTAAAGCTGCACAGCCTACATATAATCCGTAAGTGACTATCTAATGTGATTATTGCTACGTGTAACCCGACCCTATGAAGAGTGTCGGACGAAAAGGTGCCTCCAGTGTGATAAAAACTCTACACACTTTTTCGTACGATAATAGAAAATGCAGAACAAATTTAGTAGACTCAAACATCAACAACTAAATAAGTATAAACTATAAAAAGTTGGATAAAGAAGCCGCTTGCCATTATAATAATACTTAAATGGTCAAAAAAATTACGAATCAGAAACTAGTCTAAACTAGGAGTGACACTTTCAGAATCTAAGACTTGTGATGCACAAACTGCTAGATAGAGCAAGGCAATTCATCCAATGCTAGGCGCACTCCTTTACCAAATACAGCATTATAGAAAGTAACTCTCCAGATTCAGAATCTGTGTCTGTTTTCCTCATTTAATTTAATTTCTAATTAGTCAAATTCACTGTCTTTGAATTTCACACATTTCTTGCTGTGCAACCGCTGCCATCATTATTGTCGCTGCTTCCATATACTGTATAACATCAAATGCACAACTCTTACTTTTAAAAGGTCCACGACATTTCGCATTTCGGCTACCTATCTTGCCCTTCTTCAATATTTAAATACTTTAATCATGATATCGATCAAGAACACAAATCAATCAACAATCAATCGATCGATTAATGAATAATCAATCAAATAAAGGCCAGTCAAATAGTATCGTAATAGAGCAGTTAGACAAAGTAGCTAACAACCCACTGTCCATTGTTTCCAGACTGCCATCATTTGGAGCTTCATGCCTAATCTCTAAAAAGTCAAATAATTTAGTATTGACAAGTGAATACTTTCCACTAACCGGTTGGAAATTGTTCAGGAAAAAGAACTTACTGGGATATATGGTGCCATGCTTCCACAAGTTTCGGCAACTAGCAGCCTTCGCTCGAAATATTTGTGAGTAATCTAAAGAAAAATGATGACAAAACAGGATGAAAAATGATGAAAAAAGAAGGTGAAAAATGATGACAAAAGAGGATGAAAATGATGACAAAAGAGGATGAAAATGATGACAAAAGAGGATGAAAAATGATGACAAAAGAGAATGAAAAATGATGACAAAAGAGGATGAAAAATGATAGTAATTCAGCCATATAAGTAACCATTCAATAAATAAACTTATAAGTATCACAAAGGAAAACTGGAAAAGTACATGAGTTCAAAATTTTTAGTGCAAAGGTACCACTGTTCAGAGGTTGAGAAAGCACTTAATTTACCATTTTAAATGACTAAATTAGACTTGCTAGCCCAAACGAAAACAGGCCAAGAACATTCAACCTAAGGAATACAATAAGATACAAGAAACCTGTTCAAAAAACTTACTAATAATTGGTTTAATTCGGAGGCTGCGACTCGTCGTAACTATTTTAACAAACAAAGCTATCGCGAGAGTTACGAGGTGATATCTACAAGAAATGACTACGCGGCAATTATTATGCTGTACTAGTTACGAGATGCTTGCTACGAGGCGATCCGTGCGAGCAAATAACTGCGATTCAAAATCGTAACGTAAACTTATGGACAGCGACTAAAATTTGGCTGCGCACAATCTTGAATAACCAGCATCCACTCAACAGGAGCCAATGAGCTCTTGCGTGTACCCAACCATGATGCTCCACAGCTTTACTCCATAGGACACATTCTACCTCTAAAAACTGGCTTACCTGTTCCCAACACTGTGGTAACAATTCAGCTTCAATCCGAGTTGAACCAACCTTCTTTGCAAAAGCAACACAGCCATCGATTATCATCTTCCTACAAGCAACACCATAATTTGAAGGCAATTACATCACTGAGAAATAGTGCACAAAAACTTTGATTTATAATAACATATCAGTAACAAAATGCAGTAAAAACCCACACATAAACACCTAAACTTTTGAAATGGGGCTGTTCATGTTCTTATATAATTAGGTAGCTGCAGTAATCAGGGTGCAGCTCCTTACTCTCATCTCATCTCTGCAAAATTTACCCATGAAAGTCATGTATGTGTTGCTTTTGGCACATCCCTGAAAGGGGTTGGTTAGCAAACAGGCGGAATCTATTTTTCAGTGGATGAAGAATGAAACGTAGTTAGAATATCAGACTGAAGAAGTTCTTAGTAACTGAAATCAAAACATACAATTTCAGGTAGTAGTTTACAAAAAACAAATTGGGGTTTCTATATGCGAGTTTATACTCTATTATGCATGCATCCAGATTGTGACCAGATTATGACCAGATTGTGACCAGATTGTGACCAAATTGGAAAACCACCACGTTCAACTCGATTTAAATAACGCCCATGTCGAGACAGAAGCACTGTTTACACTACAAAAACTATGCTGGAGTTTAACACGGGTCCATCTAACACGGGGTGAACACAGTTGCGTTTACACTGAGAAGTTCGAAGTTGTCGTCTATACTCCAAAGTGGGTTGAACCCGGGTTACTTTAGAACACGCATGCGTACAAAAAAGTTGTTGAACAAGCGAAAATTTACAAAATGGTGAGTGATTCGCAAGGATGAGAAACAATTGTTATTTTGAAACTAGTGATGGGAATGGTTCAGATTTTTTTTAAAAAAATTAGAAGATGAACTTCATTATCTGACTAATATGAGCTCCGATTTGCCAGTTCAATTTCCATGAATGCGATACACTACAAAAGACACATAAAGTAAACAGTGATGTGTCGCTTCGGTTTTCACCAAGCTTATAAACTGACACAATTTTCGTTCTCAAACTTGTTTTTGTGCATGTGTCACAGAGAATTAACCAGTGGTCAACTCTGTTTTGCGTTTGCACTGCAATTCGCAAAATCTAACCTGGGCTCAACCTGGGCTCAACCTGGGCTCAACCTGGGCTCAACCTGGGCTCAACCTGGGCTCAACCTGGGCTCAACCTGGGTTCAACATACCTCTTGAAGTGGGATATCTCAACCCGGGTTCAACCCAGGTTGGATACCTTTATACTAGAAAAGAGTCTTACCTAGGATTGACATTAAACTGTTCATAGAACTGATATACAACTTAAGCTATTTAATTTAGGATATCTATTTAGCTAGTATTCTGGCAGGTCCACATCAGCGTTTCTGAGCTGCCTTAGCCAGACCTGCAACATCAAATAACTGAATGCATGTATGTGTAAAGAGGGCTAGAGAGGGAGAAAAAATAAATGGAAGGTTATTGCAACACAATGTAGAAAAAAGGAGCCACAAGTCTGTTTGATATCGTGCAGCCTCGAGCAGGGAATCAAATTCAATTAAATGCCCATACAATATGATATTGAAAAGTCGAAAATTACTTGAAGGCTTCTGACAAAAAGAATTTGAATGTGCCTAACATGAATGTCAAAGTTCTAATTGAATTCGTTGATAATTCGTAATTTGAAAACATCTTTGGAGTAAGACAAAATGGGCCGGTTTACACTAAGAAAACTAAAACGAGCTCAACCCGGCTACACCCATTTCAGCGAAATTTTGTGTAGTGCAAACGCAACCAGCCTGGGTTGAACCCGGGTTGAGATATCCCACTTCAAGAGGTATGTTGAGCCCTGGTTGAGCCCAGGATGAGCCCAGGTTAGATTTTGCGAATTGCAGTGCAAACGCAAAACAGAGTTGACCACTGGTTAATTCTCTGTGACACATGCGCAAAAACAAGTTTGAGAACGAAAATTGTGTCAGTTTATAAGCTTGGTGAAAACCGAGGAGCACATCACTGTTTACTTTATGTGTCTTTTGTAGTGTATCGCATTCATGGAAATTGAACTGGCAAATCGGAGCTCATATTAGTCAGATAATGAAGTTCTCCTTCTAATTCTTTCAAAAAAACATCTGCATCAGTCACATCACTAGTTTCAAAGTAACAATTGCTTCTCATCCTTGCGAATCACTCACCATTATGTAAATTTTCGCTTGTTCAACAACTTTTTTGTACGCATGCGTGTTCTAAAGTAACCCGGGTTCAACCCACTTTCGAACATAGACAACAACTTCAAACTTCTCGGTGTAAACGCAACTAGGTTCACACCGGGCCGGTTGGACCCTGATTGAACCCAGGTAGAGTTTTTGTAGTATAAACAGGGCTGTTACTTGAGATCCCATTTACACAGCATCAGGTTGAAAGGAATCAGATGTGGAACCATTCATAAAGGATGTCCGCACAGTTTTGACAATTTTGTAACCCCCTCCCCTTATCCACGCCTGCCCGCTTTTTGCGAAACACCCCCTTCCCTAGTCGGTGCGGACACAAATTTTGATCTTCTTTTCAATTCTAGAAACACAATATAGCTCTATGAACGTGCGCGCATTCCCGTGTACTGACAAATCATATATCCAATGTGCCGTTCATCTAGTCACTACGTGCTTCCAACACTGTCAGGAATGAAGCTGCAAAACTCTTCAACAAACCCGCAGAAATCAGAAAAGTTAAAAGTACAAAAAAATTTTCGACATAAACCTATAACTTATGCATAGAAGCAAAACGACAACTTTTAGTTACGACTAAGACTAATTGATTTTATAAATTTCAAGATTAGCATCAAATTGTAAAAAAATTAATATAGCTTCTATTGGTCTGTCTTGATTCTTTTATGATTATTTTCATTGGTATATTAGTCAACTGATACTTCAATATTCCTCTAAATTTTTGCGCTCTTGCTGTCGGCACTATAGTAGAATGGTCTCTCAGCATTTCTTCCTTTGTGCCATCCCTGACTCTCATTTCAGATCTTGATAACGATCTACTTTTTCATGTTTCTTCTGAATCAATCGCGTGTCAAACGGTCCTTTTTCAAAAATTACTATTTCTGGTCTTCAGTGTGAACTTTGCCAGTTTGGATATACATGCCCCACTTTCACTGCCTCATTTTCCATTACTACCTCTAGTCTGTGGTCATATTACTTCCCGTCGTGTTCAAGGTCGTAAGTCTGGCATATCTGCCAATGCAGTACCTTGGGTATTTGATTATGCCTCCAATATACTTGTATTGTCTATGAGCTCAAATTTTGCATAGTATGAAACTAAACAAGCAAGTGTTTCTTCCCGTTCTCCTCACATTCTGGAAATGGGAGAGATATTCTCCATAGCAATGTGATGCTTAATTGATCTCGTTCTATTGCCTATTCTTGTGCTACCAATATGTTGCCTTCGATAGCCTTCTTTAGGTCTCAAAACTTCAATCCATAGAGAATCGACAGTAAATATTTAAAATAGACAGATAATTCAAAGGAAGAAAACATCCCTATACAGAAAAAACATGAAGAATTCTCCATTCAAAAGTAAAACTACTTGTGAATTCCGTCTCCTCTCTTAAAATACAACAAAACAATTTCTCTGCAACGGGCGTCCGGCTTCCTTGCTAACCCGTCCCCCTAACGCGCGGACATCCTTTATGGATGGCTCCTATTTTCATACAGCAGCGGTCTGTTGCACACTAATAAAATGAATAAGGTAATACTTCAATACGCCAAAAAAATAAGGTAATCAAAAAAACGGTAAAGAGTACTCGGCCTGAATCTGATACGATTTTATAACGGATTGATAGTGCAGCTATGAGGATGGACAAAACAGAATGACCGGGTTGTGGCATGAAAGACATTGGGATGTCCAGTTCCTTAGCATTCTGGTGTGCAACTAGGAATTTTCAAAGGCAGAGGTATAATCCAGAATGAAGGATAAACTAAAACATTTGTATAGAAAATATAACTTAAAACAACATTTTTCAGGCATAAAAATAGAAGAAATATTACATTTATATTCAAGATTTAGTTACACCGTAGTTTACTGATAATAAACAGATCCGCTTAAGGCAATGCAGAAACCCCTCATTAGTTGCGCACCAGCTTTTCATGAAGACAGATGGAAAGTTTCAGTTATGCTTACGATAAATGGCAGTCCATGTGGAATAAAGTGTCCAGATGGTCTGCAGGGCATCATATACTAACAAATAGGCTCTCTTTTTGTACCAATAGTTGGGTTTCAAGCTGTTACTCCATTTGCTGCTGAAATTTATCTAAGACCTGAATCACTCATGTCAACAAGGAAATAGTTTACAGCTAAGTGTAAGAGTTCTCCGTTGGGTGCTCACCTATGCAGCCCATGGGTTTAACCGTTGATTTGCCCCGTGAGAATGAGAGCTGCATCATCTCGGTTCAATAAGGTAACGGTTTGAACACAAGAAACCAAAATACTTAGTCCTGTCTACACTATGAAATTTAACCAGGGGATCATTCCACGTCTCTGTTACCTGGGATAACGTTTGCAGTGTTAGCACAACAAACCCGAGGTTGATCTGGGGTAACATAATCCATCTATCGTAGAGCCCAGGTTGGTTTAGCCCGGGTCGAACCCGGGAGACTGCTATGTCAAGAGCTGGTAAAACGCCAATATTAGTGAAAAATTAAGAGTCGCAAACTATGCCACTACCTATCGTAAATTGTTTTCTCAACAACAGTCTTCGACTCTACAGAGAATTCATGAAAGAGATTTCAAAATACCGATAGGAATACATTCATATTTGATTCAACAAAAAAGGAAATTACTTAATGGTCATGATCTCAACTGCTTTCTGCGTTAGCTGGTTTTAATCACCGATACATAATCTGAAGGCTGAGTGAAGAAACAAACAAAACGCAATGAATGATTCTGCAAATAATAGCAATGACATACCTTTGATCTTCGTCTGGTCGCTTAATCAAATTGAACAGCATATGCAAAAGGTTATCTCTGACTTTGACATTTGGATGGAGTCGAACCAAACAAAGAATAATTGGAATCAGTTCCTAAAAATAATTGGAGAGTTTACCAATTACAGAAATAATGCTTGGGATTAGAGTGGAAAACAAGATTTCCAGAAACGAAAAGGATATAAGTCTGGCTGAAATGATATAAGTCTGGCTCCATTAAGTCATTAAGTTCTAGTAGCAAGGGAGGATCTTCTTCCTCGTATTGCTCAACCAATTCATCTGTAGGTTAATGGAACTGTGCTACCAATTATAATCCATTAATATGTTATTCTAGTAAGCATAATACCTCTAAGCAGATAATCTCTACAAAATAAGTAAAGATACCTCTCTTTTATTCAGGAGTACATTGGGAACAACATTCGGTAAGCATCTAGAGACAAGTTCAACTACATCTTCCTCTTCGGCAGCATTCAATATCTGTAGGGTCATTCATTAAAAGTGCAAAAGTGTGTCGCAAAATAAACATAAATGGAAGATATATAGCTAATAAAAAATAACAACACATAACAGCATCCGCGTGCATAGATCGTAGAAATCAAAATCCAGTAACATATACAGATAAGATATATTCATGGCTCACAAGAAGAGCGGACCTACCAGTCGGGCCAATCGGACTCGGACCGAGGGTTCAGAAGCTATTTATATTAACACAGAAGTTTTCCTCCTGTCGCTCATTCTGCCATGATGAAGAAGGCCCGTCCAGCTTAAGGACTTGGAGCCCTGTCAGTCCACTTCTCGTTCAAACAGCACAAATAAATAAACAGTTTCTTGGTGGGGAACATAAAATCACATTCTAAGACTTTGCATTTCAAATTTACAAAAAGTCTTGAACTATTTATTGCACAAACAATGAACATTGAAAGTTAGAAAAGGAAAAAACAATATCTTTATAGGAGTCCAACCTCTTTCATGAGCCTTGTGTCTGTCTTGCCCTGCACCAGCCCAAATAAAACTTCGATAAAAGATGCCGAGGTCTGTCTACAAAAAGCAGAACATTGCTAATGAATGAAGGGAGTGTACATCCACTAACAGCAAAAATTGTGTGTCTACAAGGAAAAAATAATTATGAAGAACAGTAAATTGAATGCAGTAAACTGATTTCTTTCTCCTTCTGCTAAAATTACAGGCACTACTGACATTCTAAAAACAACTTTTCAAATACATTCAAACTTACCTTTTAGAAGAACTGTTTACGTCGATTGTCTAAACAGATAATAATACACAAGATACAGTCGCAGTAAAATCTTACATTAATTATTACAATGACAAATGTCAAAAATATATTTTTAATGAACTACTGTGAACAACTAATGATAATCTCTTACTTTAGCTTGACGTGAGATGTTCCCTTTTGCACTCTGCACAATAACAACTCAAAATAACCTAGAATACACTATTTGTCTTGCTATGCGTCCTCAAGACAGCCAAAACATACTGGAAGAGGAAATAGGCGATGAGCAGGCGCAAAGCTAAGCGGTGGCACGGGAGCATTGCCCTTCTAGCTACAAGATTCTACCTTCTTTGAATGTCCTACAATTTCAAAATGAAAACAACCTTTTGGCTAAAAGCTTAGAGAACACAGAAAATTTGAAGCAAGGCAACCAGCAGCAGTGAATATATTATAGACAAACTCCTGATAAGGTTGCACTTTCGGACCCTTCATAGAAGGGGGTACTTCAAAATTGTCGGGACTTGAGATTTTTTTGCCTGCCCTTCCCTCCCTCCACCTATTCAGCGCTTACTTCGTACCTGATGATGAAATCAGAACCAAGTTAAGTATAGTAAATAGAAGTCACCATTACGTGTTTCGCAGCGTCTTCTGCTTGGCCTGTGCTGTCAGGTTCATCTTTTGACAAACCACTATCAACAGATTGTCCATCTCTATTTGGCTCAGTCATTTCTAATTGGTCATCCACAGACTCTTTATCATCATTTGTGCTTCCTTCAAGACTATCGCATGTATTGTCATCGATCGTGCCATTGCTATCTGCTACTAATACTTCTTCATATACACCTACTGTCTCCTCAGGACTGCTGATCTCAATTTTTATAGGGACTTCTGTAGCAGTTTCCTTAACGATTTGTTTCGTTGTGATAATTTCTTGCGGAGGAGTTAGAGCGGTGGAAGCCACAGAGTTGGCAACAGAATCGGATTCATTCAATGGCACGCTAACACTAAAATACAATAGAAGATTCCTACTATCTTCGTTAATGAATGAAGGAATTAGTGAAATAATTACCTAATTCATTAACTAACCAACCAAACTAACTAATTAATTAACGAAATAATAACTAACAGATCACTCCTATAGATAAGATAGCCCTGATATTTTTAGAATCAACAACACAAGTCCACTAAACAACAAATCATCAAATATATAACATTAAATCACCTTTCATAGCTTTTTATGATTTCTCTTAATGAACCATTCTCAGTTTGCAAATCTATGATCTTCTGTGTATGTTCCTCAGCATTCATTTCCTGTGTGAAAAGTTAATAAAGTTCACCGCATTGGTGATATTAAATGCTGCACAAACTTAACTTCCAAGAAATTCTGATGATAACGCATTCAATGGGCTTTAATCTTGGAAGAAGAGAATTTCCAAGAATTTATGCAAAGAGAGATCTTGTGATTATATGACAATGCTACAGATTTAGGGGGGGGGGGGCAGAAAGCTCTATACAACAAGCAACTGATAGAAAAAGAACTTCATACATTCCAAAGACAATGTTCAGAGGAGCCAAACAATGATCAAGTAAGATTTACCTTCAGAATGCAAGGTTGAAACAAAAACAAGCATTGTTATATAGTAGGCACTGCTTGGATCACAAAAACACAAAAGTTAGAGCTTGGACAACTTCATGTTGGAAAGATCAATAATCCAGACCAATTAAAACAATCAAAAAATCAGGTCAAAGAGAGATTCATAATGGCTAACCAATAAGCTGCCCAACAGATCAGGATACTAAGACAAAAGTCTAAATCGTGAGTACTAATAAGTTGAAGAGGACAGAAAGCCATTACAAAAAGCAGGGATCTAGTAAATATAAACTCTAATTGCTAATTACATGACTCTTCACATTAACAAAAGCCAGAGAGAATTCCAGCATTTCCCAACATTTGAAAGTGCCATTACAACTATCAAAAAATAGCTGAACTAAAACCAATGAAGGTGTTCACCAATTGCCAAATTTGATCTTTAAGCATCTTGATTTCCTTTTTGTCCTGTTCTAATGGCTCCAAAACATGCTTGCTATAATCTCTGAATAGATGTAAGAGGTCAGGTGGCCTAGCTGTGTTGATTCCAACATCATCCCAATCATCAATATCCTGTGAGCAAAATTTACTTTAACTTAGGGGATTGTAAGACAAACACTGTGCAGAAGCAAAGAACACAAAAAAGGCCAATACTGAGGCTAAGTTTATCATAATCATCATCATTACTACCATTACCAGGCCTTAACCAGAAAGGTGCTCAATTGAGCACAAGTGCCAAAAGCATATCTATAGTTATGCATGGAGTGCAATATGTCTAGCACCCAAATTCTTGAAGTCCACAATATGCATTCTTAGAAAGGGTGCAAAGCAGAGCACCTAAATTGTTCGAGGAGCTCATTTATTAAGAGTACCTTTGTTTTGCTCAGGGCAAGACCTGTACAACCACCATTCTTTTAATCTCCATTATCATCATTATCATTCTTATCCACATACTCTTCATCACCATCATCATCATCATCATCATCATCATCATCATCATCACCATCATCATCATCATCATCATCATCATCATCATCATCATCATCATCATCATCATCATCATCATCATCATCATCATCATCATCATCATCATCATGATCATAATCGTCGTTGTCATTGTCATTGTCATCATCATCATCATCATCATCATCATCATCATCATCATGACCACTACACCACCACCACCACCATCATCATCATCATCATCAACCCCTAAAAATACCATATTTTCCCAGTAGATGTCTAATCATTTCATATATGCATACATCATTACATTCAATCAGTATCCTGAAGAGTTCTATACTCACTGATGCAAGAAATTTATATTATCTACAAGTCAATACAAAGCACTGTCTTCTACTATGGAAGTGACTTGCTAATGTGGCAAGAGTCAAGTTTGTTTGTCACCTTAATTTCAGCTGCCAGTCATATATAATAATTCTCCTATTGTGCACTGCAAAAGACATTATCAGACACCTTCTTGATAAACGCAGTTCACTGAGCCTATACAACTGGTTGAAGAAAGGAAGTAGATAAATTGTACCTGATCTGTAACTTCCTCTCCAAATGTAATTGCAGTTAAACGATAGTCATTATTCAGAAGAAACTCATTTGTGAGGTAGTTGAGTGCTCTTAATTCAAATGGCTTGACTGGTCCCTGAAAGTATAAAACAAAAATACTATGAATTATATGAAGAAATAAATATATGAATAATTATAAACATATATATATATATATATATATATATATATATATATATATATATATATATATATATATATATATATATATATATATATATATATATATGCAACTATATATTTATATACGTTGGAAAGGAAACATGCAAGAGAATGACCTAATTGGGATTCAAACTCACAATCCTCAAACTTGTACATCAAGTGCTCCACCACTCAGCCTGTCACCTGAGGATTTGGTGGTATAGCGCTTGCTTTACAAAGTGGAGGGTCATCAGTTCAAATCCAGCTAGTGAAAGAAACATGCAAACCCTGTCATTTCAAAACATCTTTTAGATACTTGCAAACTGGTTTGCACATAACATTTTCACAAAGAACAAAATACAACATTGATACAGAATTGCAAGTTGGCAGAAATATATAGGGTGCCTCTGTTATGAATAGTATTAGACACCTTTTGTTCTGTTGAAGTGTCTTCTTTGTCCTTTGTTTCTTTTAATGATGCTTCATTCTCTAAAGAAGAAGAGCCCAAACCTCACTACTCATACACCACACAATACAACAAACAGATTTATGGTTTTTCTTGGTGTTGAAGGTTCATACCCTATTATTTACCAGACGCTACTCTGTAACCTGTACACATTACTCTTGGTCATAATGCATATAATTATATAGCAGGGTGCAACCACACCCAGCACTCACAAGTACTGACCAGGTACCCATATATACTCCTGGGGAGAGAGAGGCACAAGTTGGCAAGTACCTTGCCAAAGGTGTTAACCTCATAAGGACTGGTATTGAACCTATAACCAATAGATGATCCATGTACTTTCACCACTTTGCTATAGAAACCAGTACCAAATTCCTCAAAAGAGCACCCTTCAAATGGGCTCTTCCCTTGTGAAATCATTTTATAGCTGAGTGCCCCCCTCAAATGAGCCCCCTCCTGTTTGCAATGAGTTTATGTCATCTCTATTACTTCACAATAGTTCATCCTGGTGCTCCTTTATAACCATTTGTCCTATGCCTAGTGCATCTTCTTTGGTGCATCCATGCATGCTATTACCCTATAGTTCCATTGTCTCTTGTTTTCATATGGCTGGTCTGTGAAATGTGTGCTACATATACTATTAGCAGTCGCTAAAAAGTTGGTACTGAAAGTCATTATGGTCATATTCACTCAGGGTAAAATAGTAAAGTTTATAGTTGTGTTGAATGAAATCATAGAATCCAGTCGCTATACAGATATTTTATTTGCTGATTTTCAAACAAGCACCCCTCAAATGAGTCCCTCCCTTGAATGACTGCCCCTCTCCAAAGCTGACTTTAAAATGAGCACCTGGGGTGCTCTTTTGAGGAAGTATGGCAAGCTGGTAATAGTGCTACCAGCATACCAGTGAAGGACCTTTGCATTAAGCAATTATGGGCGAACAATCAACAACACAGGCAAGCAAAATGAAGCACGTGATTAGAAATGATTTGATAACAACATCACAAGTTTTCTCTCTGCAATACACAACTAGAACTATGATTTTATAGCTTTGATAAGCATGCTTTTATAGTTTAGACCCTGTTTATGCGTTATCGGATTCATTTGAATCCAACATATTTTCATGCCTTATTTACCTTCCATTTACATTTCAATACGCATATGAATACGTTATGAAATGAATACGGTATCATGTCAATACCACGGATCTCAGTGGCAAACACCCCAATCTGATATGACTGCATACCCGATCGATACTGACGCTGTTCTTTCTATTATCTCTGGTGGCCTCATAATCAATCCGGTATGAAATCATATCAGATTGCAGTTTAAGATTTGGGTGTTACATTCAAGAGTTTCCATTCCAAAAAGGAGTTTCTCAAATGGTTTCACCTATTACAAAACACTGAATCGAAACATTTAGCGCATTCCGGATATCACTCTCAATAGGGGGAATATATCACTGGGCGCATGATTAATCACTTCTGAATGAACTCTTGGGTGCGTGCCTGCATGCACGTGAGCTATTGCTTGCCCCCCACTGAAAGTACTACAGTGGTACTTGATTAACTGGAACACTTTTCAATACTACAAACAGAATCTCATTGTCTTCATACCATTTTGCTATTTACTTTAGACAGTGGCAACATTGCAGAAAAAAGACCTCATGCTTCATTAAGTTATCAAATTTCACCTTGTGCATATTCTGTGATGTTCTCCCTCAGCTCTTTGATTGTTTCTTTGGCCCTTCGCAGTTCAAATTCCAACACTGGAAATACAGAATACCACAAAATGTCACAGAAGGAGATCAAAATAAAAAATTTCTGGAGGATAATTACACAAGAAAAAAGCAAACCCTGAGAAAGTGTACATAATGATTTTCATTATAACACACCTGCAACCTTTTCATCTGTTTCCCTGGCACCATCATCAGAGTATCGTGCAAAGTCATCAATAGAATCCAGAGTCAAATTGCTAGCAGATTTTCCTACAGAAAGAGACATGCAAAATTAGAATTTTCAAAGCAGCTTCTATGATACAAGTATAATAAAGGTGTGTTACTTAAAATGTCTCATTTTTCAATTATGTCTTATCTTTGCATTGTATTGCAATGCCACTAGATGGCAACTGAGCACTGTACTGATAGCAGTAACTAACTATAAAAGACAATACACCTAGCTAAGTCCATCCCAGATATAACTGCATATTCAAACTTACAGGGCCACAGGTTTTCATTTTCTCCATACTTCTAGAGATAAATTTATGAAATCTTATTTTAGCTCTCTCTTCTCTATACAGTTTATGTCATCTTTGAAAAAGTTCTCAATGCCAGCAATTGTCATAATTCCCACCAAACACGGGATTTTATATTGTTTTCTGCTGTCTTGAAATGACATTTATCTTAAATTCATATTGGGTTGGACTGCCATCAACATGCAGACCTTCCATAGTATTAAAAATCACATTCAGATTCCATCCAAACATATTTCCAGACCAGTTGTGCTGGTAAAAGTAAAGACATTGATGGAGAATCGTATAAAATCTGGCCTGGTAGTAGCCCCAACATGTTACTTTCAATTGATGGCTCGGTAAGAACAAAACATCAACTTAGCTTATTCAACTGGGCCCACAGATCTTATCTGCTTACTGGAAATAAGTAAAAGTCCTATTTGGACCTACGATCTAGAGTGCATTCCAGGTCCTCAGGACCGAAGGACTTCAGCATACACTAAGTTTTTCATCAGCATTTGGACAGTCTGCATGGAATATACCCTGGTGGTCTATCAACACTTTGAACCTACGGGAAAATGAAACCATGAGTTTTGAAAATGGCCTACATACTTATCCCTCCCAGGCTGGACCCATCATATCTTGTACTGGTCTCAAAATTTCCAGGATTGGAAAAGAAGTCTCGTAACAACGGCTGTTCGCGTCCTCGTTCACACAGTTCAACGTGAACTTCAAGTGCTGACAACAGGAACTTCCATTTTAAAAGTTTTTTTGCAATTTCATTGATCTCTGCATCATTCGGTTGATCTGACAATTCAGATTCAACAGTTTTTTCCTCATCTGTCAAAGAGGTACTTTCAGAGTTCGCAGCTGGCTCGCTCATAGCTCTCTCTCTCCCTCTTTAAGATTGTAGTCCACAATTTTTATCCAGCCTCCATTTTGTCGCTCATATTCTGCTTTGCTTTTTCTGCTTCCTTTACTTCCTATCTCTATGAAACAAGCCACTGTTGCGAGCCTCCTGCGCAGTTAAAACACGCGTATCAACAGTGAACTAAACTGCTAGGGCCGTACCCTGTTGAAGGGGGTACGGAGGTATGTGAGTGTGTGGGTGACATTTAGTTAACGAAACGAAATTAATACACATTTAATTCGACAATAGATGTGCGAATTTTATACATATTTTAGTTGCTATGAGTACACGCTTCCTTTTCTAATAGGAAACCTGGCTTTTTCATTTCATTTTCATTTTATCAATATTTATACACGAGACAGGTCTAGTTCCAAAAGTTCCTTATTTTTGGACCTCCGATTATCAAAATATAATGCTAAAAGTTCCTTAAATAGCTCCTTAATTTTCATCTCACATTTGGTGCATAAAAATGGTACAGACACAGGAACACAGTGAAATCTTGAATTTTACCTTTAATTTTGGGTGTAACGTAAGATCAATGAAAAATGAAGCACTTAACACAAACATAGGAAACAATCTATGAGGGTTTTGGCTGTAAATGAAAGGAACCTGCTTCCTAATTCTTGATTGTTTGGTGTTATAAAATTTTTGAAGTTGAAAAGTTCCTTACGGAGTTTTCCTTTAGTAAAGTTCTTTGAATATTTCGGCATTCTACATGTAGGTTCCTTATAAAATGGTTTCTTATAAAAAAGCTTGTATTTGATTGTTCGGTAGGTAAATTAAGTTTTCAATCTGCAAATCATTTTCACTTATATAGTTTCAAATTGAGTTTAACAGGCCCTTGGTTGATAACAGCACTTTATTGCTGAACAAGTTTAAGCCTGAATAATTAAGGTTATATTGTTATCAAATTATATCAACACCACAAGAAACAGGTATAGGCTGTACTCTGTCAAGGATATACCTTCCATCTGAGATGTATTAACGGCAGAACAGCGTAAAATGAGCTGTTTCTTCTACCCCGTCATAATACAAACAGATAGCGCTTTGAGTATTTTGAAAATCATATCTCAAATCGTGCTCCTTCATATTGATCAATCGAACTCTCAATTAGGTCAAGAAACGTAAGCTTTCAGGGTCGTGTATTTCCAATACCTCCCTTTATCGGTCTAATTACTTTGAGCAGACATTTTTTAGAAATCGTGGACAAAGAAACAGATTGATAAAAAAGGAAGCATTGATCGGTTGCTTAGGCACTGCAATGTAATTAGTTTTGTGAAGGCAACAGGGCTTGGAAGAATTTAATTAGTGTTTCTACAGTCATATCTTTACCAATGTTTGTTATATCTTGTCAAATTTTGAAGCTATGTGAACTGGATTCTTACAGAAAGACCAAGATCATGAGAAAATAAATTTAGAATCGCAGCCTACAAGCCACCTGCTTAGCTTAACGTGACATGCTTCCCACGCATTCCTATCCCCCAAAAATAATAACCCTTCATTCATTCACCATTTATCTCCGTCATCCTCATTCAATTCTGCTTTATTTTACGAGTGGACTGTATTTAAGGGATATAGTTTTAATGCGTTCCATTAATGATGTTGTCTAAAATTTTCCGGTTTTATTATAGCTTCTCTAAACATCAACATACTGCTTAAATAATGCCATGATCAAAACACTTGTCTGATTCAATACACCATAGAAGGTTACTATGCCGCTTTTGATTATACGCAAAAAAATGTTTATGTAAGTCAAGTGCCAATAAATCTGTCTGTTCCAGCACCAGTAAACAGTGGTATCATGGCACTTGGTAGCGTTGAGATGCAATTGAAAAGTATTTACAGAGGTGAAAAACGATTATATAGAACGATAGCATATAAATAGAGGGCAATGCACATCAGATTGCAAGGAAATCAATGGTAGGTGAAGTCTAACAGATTCCAGCACTGTGAACAAGGTGAGAGATATTTTACCAAATGTCACACAGTTTTATCATTGCTCATTTGTACGATAGCATTAAGTTCTACAGACTTCATTACACACTGCATGAAGCTGTATGTTATATCATAACCATTAACAAGTACAGCACTACTAACTGTAGAAGGTAACGGCAAATCGCAACAACTCAAAACATTTCATAACAAAGAATTGCAAAATGATTAAGCAAGTCAAATTGAGCGCTTTAAACCTGTGACGTATTTGTCAGGTATCATCTCTTGAAATGAAGATTGTTCCAAGCCAATTAATACTACTTTTTCTCCTTTTAGTTGCAAACATGTGGCAGATTATACTCACCTCTGCAATTCTGATGCACACGTCCTCAGTGCTTGCATGTCCTGCTTGGTCATTAATGAACGGATGCAGTGTTCCTATTAACAGCACATCGTTTCCTTACAAACAATTCTTCCATGAAGCTTGCCAACGCCATGACGTTTGCTATTCATGTGTAGGTACCAGACTTCTACTGTTAATTAATCGACCCAATCGAAATCACTCTCATACATATGAAGATAACACCACTTTTTGAGCAGCCTTTTTCTTGCCAAAAATTGCATAATTTAATTCAGCAAAATCAACTAATGGAAGACATATGCATTTCACTAACATATAACTAGCAACATATATTTGGTTTGCATGGCAGGAAATAAATTCATGAGTAAGAATATACAATAAAGAATGTACATTAGAATTATGTTATGTCGGATTCTCACGGGAGAGTTAACTAAGTCTTTCAATAAGTTGGAGTGAATCCAAGGGAATGAAAAATCAGCCCGACTAAGTGAAAGTCCGACTTATCCAAGGTACGACTTAACGGGATTTAACTGAATATACAGTGGACAATTGATAACTCGGAATTGTCATATGATGTTGAAATTCATCCGATTTATCGTATTCTCAAGTTAGGGGTACTATCTCTGTAAGAACTTAAACGTATGGAATTGACAATTCATTCGAGTTAGCAAATGTTTAAGTTATCGAATTATCAGGTAGTTTATTTATCGAATTGTCAACTGCATGTGTAGTTGAGCATGCATACGCAAGTTAAAAATGCGGCAAAAATCTTAAAACTTTACGTAAGCTTGGGAATCTGAGTTAGTTCATAATTTAAATAGTGCATAGAAAATTTGGTAAGTAAAGTCTTATAAAAATGACAACAGTAATAGTCAATGAAATTCATTCAAAGCTGGTAGTTAATATTAATTGAATTACTGTAGCAGTGATTTATGCGCCTCTTTGCAACAAGTAGATTTAAACTCTATAAGGACAATGACCATGATCAGCGTGTAACATAGGAATAGGAGTTTTTCAAGTCTTAATGTCCCTCAAGAGCATTTTTTGAACAAGCTAGAAATGTTTTTTGGTTCTACGGGGATTTTGTCCCATAGCGTAGTATTATGGAAGTATCTTAATTATGGGAACATTCAGATCAATAAAAAGTATTTCAACAAACATATGTTTGTTTCTAAGTTGATCATGGGTCATTCTTAATAGAAAAATCATAAATATAATATACAGTAATTGCAGCTAAACTTATTACCTATCGCTTTATCAAGAGTTATTTAGCGATATTGACCCATTACCTTCTTTGCATATATCGACAGCTCTGCTTTGGCTATACTTACCTTGGAGCCCTACTTATCAGTAAAAAAGAGATTCAAAATAAGTTTTGATTTAATTGTTGGGAAACGGTAGCTTATGGCAGGAATTGGGTCGTAGTTTGCTGTAGCTTTTTATGATACGTTTTTAATGAATAATATAACAATGTGAAAGGCATCAACTAGAAATGATCTTTTTCAAAGTTTTCAGCTTATTCTAGGTCTAGGTCTGAACCACGAATAGCGACATTGCAATTCCATGCATACAAACACACACACACACACACACACGCACACACACACACACACACACACACACACATATATATATATATATATCTATATTTATATATATATATATATATATATATATATATATATATATATATATATATATATATATATATATATATATATATATATATATATATATATATCTACTTCCCCTGTTCAAGTATATATATATATATATACTTGAACAGGGGAAGAAGATAACTATTAGATTCATTGACACAGGCACGTCTGTATGTCTTGCAAAATTCTGATATGATTCAGCTAAAACGCATTTTTGCAAATTGTATATATGACTTGTTTAGCTACGTAATCAATGCCATCAAAAGCTTTTTGTGAATCAGAAGAGAAAATTTCTGCAAGCCCTCCAATGCCTGGAGCAGGTTTGCATTTTCCAAAGAAGCGGATTCTATGTTTAGCATTATGACGCCATTTTTTACATGCTCATTGCAATGAACATAAAAGTGGTTGAAGAAAAATATCGTAACGTCATGCCTCTATCACTGGCACATCTTGTACTTAGCAGACAGCACAGCTTTGGCCTGCAATTGTCTTCGATTAGAGGGATATCTCTTCCGAAATCCCCGATGCATTAGTTTGACTAAAGAGGAGCTTTCGTAGTAGCAAGAGTCAACAATGTAAAAGAGTGGCTTATGGAGTATAGCTGCAAGATTTTCAGGCTTTTTTACTTAGACACCCTCAAGTGGAGATGCTTCTTCTTCCAGTTTATTGGGCAGTTCCAAAAATTGCAGACTGACTGTAGAACTCGGTAGCATATTGAGTGTTTCCTGTTTTCTTTTAATGTTTGAGCGTGCCTGTACTGGTTAGTTTCTCAAAGGAATAACAATGTTAGCTCTTCCATGATAACAACGTTTTTACTTTCCTCTTGACTTCTAATGTCAGAAGTTTGTACTTTCCAATTAAATAAAAGTTTGGGAAATTTCCAAAATTTCCCATCGTCACAAAGCTAGTTTGTATATAGGATTTAAAAATTCAACTTTCTTAACCTATAAGTGGCAGTGAGAAGATTCTGATTTGAGTTTACCAAGATAGTCTACCTTGGCGGCATTTACTGCATAGCTTTGGCAAATGCTCTTGCACCTTTCTTGCGTGTATTCGTAATGAAGCGTTCATCATTGTCTTTCTGATAAGGGTTATGAGTCAAAAAAACTCTGCTACAAAGTGTATAATTTCTCTGCTCTTCTGCTCCCATGATTATGTCATGAGGTTCTGGCATCACTACACTCTATGGCAATGACCCTATGAGGATCATGACACGTGAAGAATTAACCCTGCTGCTTTGCTAATTAGTTACTTTTCGAAATAATCGTCTGTCACATGTACTCAATGCTCTAAAATTTCCATCAACAGTCCTTTTTAATGCACTGGTAGTGTTACTTCTACAAGGGACTTACAGTCATAATATATACGGAGAGCTGCTACTGATGAAGACGCTTCAAACGGGGATATCAAAGAATATAATTAATAACTCATTCTCTGGAATAATTTATATGACTCTTATTGTTTAACTCCTAGGGTAATATGCATGGTTGGTCTAGAACTAGTTGCGATGATGCATTTTATAACGACATGATAACTGCATGCAAACAGTCCGGTGCACAATCAAGAAAACGGCGTCACATTGAAGATTTCAAGCCACTGTTGAGACACAAATTCAAGCGAAGCCAAAAAACGCAGGAGGCAGATGATTCATTTTTGTTTTTGTGGGGTTCCGTGTGTGAAATGGCCGCAGGTATGCATAGAAATATATCACTTGAAATATATGCATATTGGAGAATTGGTGAGCTGTGCTCATTGAAGGTTGTCCATACACTTTCGTACAAGCCCTGCGGGAAGCTACGGTGTAATCATTTTCGTGCTGTGAGTTTAGTTTGCAAAGCCATTAAGATCCTCAGCTTCGATCCAACAATGCCAGCCAAAAGTCTTGGAACACTTCCTATGAATTACGCTGTAGACGGGCTATAGCACCCCCTCCCCTCTTAAGCAATGTTCAAAAACTTGTGTGGGTATTCCAGCTACTTTGGACTTTAACGGTTGATATAAGCGAGGCAATCTTTTCACATCCAGGACAGGCAATAGGATACATAGCGTACGCTTATGAGCAATATTCCCAGGGTCTCAGCGTGATAATTCCAACCTGTTTCAAATACCCGAATCTAAATGTTGTGCAGTAGATAAAGTACAAAGTAGAGCCATCATAGAAACCTGAAAAATTCCAGGCCCCATTCCTTCAAGTATACCCAATATATACCAATATATATATACACAACTTTTATAAGAAACAAGTTCATAAGAAAATGAGGCTCAAAAGCCAAAATCCCAAGAAAATGTTAAGAAAATCACAAGCCTCATGCTCCTAAATTCACCTATTTTACGTGCTAGAAATCGATGTTACCTCATTCTTTGCAATATTTTTTACAATGAACAAAGATCGAAACTTTTCTGTGACAACCTTGGTTAGTAAAGATCAAACTTTTTATTACAAGTAATGGCAACCTCTTTTAGCCAGTTTACTCCAAGTTAAGAAAATCTTAAGAGAAACCTCAGCCTCAAATTCAGGAAAAGTAAAGTAATTTATATATATACATAACATAATGCAAGAGGAAGTCTAAATGTTCTGTTCTCTAGTTCTAGATGTTTTAGTATTAATAGTCAATCGTTCATATACATATTTGTGGATACTTATACCTGATAATTGAGGACGATACCCATATTCTATCGTAGGTACCTACTTCCATGCTGTTCGTCTATTTGGAAACTGCTTCTATGCCTCTCCATCTTCTAATATCTGTAATGAACAGTGTGCTATTGACACTGGAAGACCAAGAGTGATTTAACATTTCAATATTAAGCAAGTAAACAAACTACACTCGCATAAACATGTAACACATTTGAATTTAATCAGAGTATTAAAGCAGTCAATCATTATTTGATGTTTCTTCTGGTGTCTATCGAAGAGGTAAAATTTTTCAAGAAGTCTTTCCACTAGCATCAGTAGCATCTTTCGTTGAGCAATCCAAAGCTCAGATAAGAAAACTGCTACTGAAAATGTCTCTAAGGGTCGTCTATTTACAATATTTAATAGAAATACTCCATACAATACGACAACAAATCAACGAATGTTTGCAAAAATTTCAAACTCAGGAATGCAATGCTGAAAGGAACTGAATTTCCCCCAAATCGCAAATGTTGCTTTACGTTTAACGATTACAGTGGACGTTACAGCACTAGATGAATCTTTGGTATGATTCCTCTCACTGTTCAATACCAAAGTCTAAACTTTTTAAATAGCTTTTTCATCATGTTTACATACCATATTGAAAATCTCTTAGTGCTTGTAGCTTATGTGCTTATGTGTTTGTACAATCAGTAGAAGCCACAAGACATATGCTTCTTTGAGGTTGCATACGTGCCGATGTGAATCTTCTTCAGTGCTTAATTTACAATGACATTCAAGCAATTAACATTACCTAAAAAAGTTACAAGGCCTAATTGACGAAATGTTCAAGCAACGATGATAACATATCTTTGAGCAACAGAAAATACGTGAACAGAACAGAGTCTTCAAAAGCTTGGGATCTCGAAGATTACAAGAGACTCTACAACAGATGTGTGATGGCCAATCATCTCTAAAGCTCGACTTAAACAATATAAATATATAAATTATACTATACTATAATATACAATACAATACCGACATAATATATAATATATTTTTTTACATTCATATATTGCATATAGTATAGTATAGTATAGTATAGTATAGTATAGTATAGTATAGTATAGTATAGTATAGTATAGTATAGTATAGTATAGTATAGTATAGTATAGTATAGTATAGTATAGTATAGTATAGTATAGTATAGTATAGTATAGTATAGTATAGTATAGTATAGTATAGTATCGTATTATGCGGTCTGCGGGGTACATACCTCCCTCTGACTGACTCTGAGTGACCCGTGAATGATTAATTGAACATTATAAATGAGAACATTATGCAATTTCATCTCATGCGTGCGCTAAAGCTGCTATTATTAAAAATTCACTTTTATTCACATATATAAAAATCCACTTAATACATAGGTTTCAAGTCAGCTTTTTGGCCTTGTCCTCATGGTACAGCTCACCAATGGCAAAAATACTTGCCCATTAGTAGAAGTAGAACTTATAAATGATACATCTTTTATAAATACTACTTGAAAATAGAGCCTGCCAAGCGGGTACAATGGCACGATACTCAGAGTTTGCTACATATCTGAAAAAGGACAAGTTGCAGGACTTTAGGAAATGAGAAGAAGGTATGCCGCTCCAATGCTTACTAGTTATTGGAATCAATTATGATTTTTGGGATAGAGTTCATGGATTAGGTAGGAAAAATTGGACATTCTGTGCGTGGATAGAGCTCTGGATGTCTCGGACACGTCTCAGTGGTTCAGGAATATCATATGGCAAAAACTCTTTTCTTGTGAGAAATCTTCGTATCTAATTTATAAGAAGATGCCATGAAAACTTCTCGTATGAAAAGATTTTGTGTCCTTCTGATTTAGTTTCACTATCAGTGCATCTATGTCTATCTCAAATCGTGGTTGTTTTACCAATTAACTTTATCATCACAACCCTTAGGTGGTGGTTGTATTGCAAAAAGAATTCTTCTTAAGTGATTAGGTTCCTAATACCATATATTAGGCCTTGTGACAAGACGTAAGAGCTTCTCCAAGAATCTGGAAGAATTCTGGGTGTAAAGTAGTAGATACACGTACAAATCATCCGGAAAGGAAAACTTGTAAACCACCTAAGAAATTACAAAATGAACTTGTGCATTCGAACATGCTGAAATTATATTAAGGTGCTTTACTATCGGTACAAAATGAAATGTGATTTAGTCAAAGGGTATAAACCTGACTGTTGGCTTAATCCATACAGACACCATTTGTTCGTTAGTAATGCCATATATATGAGCCAAAGGGAGCCAGCTACTTCAGCCAGTACGCAGATTGCTTTCTAACGAGTTCTTGCTGCTTGGCAGAAGCCCAAGACGAGAGATGTTCAGAAAGCGACAACTCCATAAAATCTCGTTGTAATGTTGTTCTCAATAGCTTTCTACGTTACAATACAAATATTTTCAGAGACAGCATTGCACCATTGGCGACTTCATCCCGACTCATCATAATGCATGTAACCTGAAGCTAACTACAGATCAAATCCTTCAAAAATAATATTTCATGCATAAAGCCCATGAAAAACTACAAATACTGCAAGAAAGCAAATGCAAGCTAAAATTATACAAGCAAATATATCACCAATTTAAGGAGAATGCAGATCGACTGCCTCCAGTCATTTACTTGTAGTAAAAGCATAAAGGTGTACTTAAGGCAACAAAAGTTCAGTAGTGTACTGGCAGGGAACATCCCATTAAGATTCTAAAAGCTTAGAAATGTCTGACAACTAAGGAATACTGCTATCGATAAATACATTAAGTATTGAGAATACAAGGTTGACATTCCTTACTAACACAGTGTTTACTGATAACTATGTGAGTAATAAATATGGGTGAAATGTGTGAAGCCATGTTTCAAGGCTTCTTCTTTGTCTTGTGATAAATGATTAGAGATGTTATGGATCTAATCTTTGGAGGAAAAGGTAGTAAATTAACAGCAAAAACTATCACTGCAAAAATATTCGATGGGAAAATTTCGGTGAAATTTTGACCACTTCGGTGACAAATATTGGTGAAATTCGTAAAAATTTCGTTGCTTCAAGGAAAATTTGGTATTGTCAGCTTAAGCAGGAAAAAGCTAATGAACTTTGGCTAATATGTTAAGTCAATTATAACTACAGTAATTTACAAATTTGCATATAGGTCCTAAGGTTCATATTCTTGTAACAAATGTCACTGGTTCCTGTATTGCGAAAAAACAGAACCATCTCATCACCGAAATCAAGTCCTATCGAAGAAGCATTGTTGGTTTACTTTCGCTTGTAGTGGTGAATGGTCATTAAAAATTGTAGTACAAGGCAAGTTAATTCTATGTTTGTCTTGTTCCTCAGAAACCATGAAATTGTATATAGCCACTTAAAGAAACTATCGAGAAAAACTAAAATGTGCCAGGAAATTGTGCCTCAGCAGGAGATTTTGACTTGATAGAAATTGTTTGGGCTGTGAATTTTGAAACTAAGGATGTTGTACTAATTAATGGTTGCAGTGGGGATGATAATGGCGATGTTAACGATTATAATGATCATAACAATGCCGATCCATCAAACATAACAATTGATTATCAATAACATAATCAAACTTATTAAGATTTTAAGAAAGGAGAGTCTTTTTAATTTGTAGAGGTAAATTAGCTAATGTTATATGAATCTTATGATAAAAATGAAAATCTTTGAATGCAAAATAAAAGAAATCGATTTTTCTTTGTGTCAGAAAATTTCAGTGCTATAAATTTTTGGTAGCAAAAATTTTCGATAGTACAAAATTGCGCTACTGTCTCATCACCGAAATGAAACCCCACCAAAATCTTGTGCACTCGATGTACTTTATTCTTTTGCTATGAAAACTTGTAATCAATAAATCCCTCACATCGTATGTTTCACCGTTGTTCGCTAGCTGTGAGCTTCTTTCTGAGGAAGGGAGTATTGAGCAGGGGAACATGTGGCGGACTACCTCTTCCAAAGTATTTCCTCTACTTTATTTACTACACAGAAGAGAAACTTAAATACAATCACCTCCATAAAAAGAAACTTTGTCATTAGCAGAGCTAGTTAG
Source organism: Mastigias papua (assembly GCA_964019165.1). Taxonomy (NCBI): domain Eukaryota; kingdom Metazoa; phylum Cnidaria; class Scyphozoa; order Rhizostomeae; family Mastigiidae; genus Mastigias; species Mastigias papua. The sequence goes on along the minus strand of OZ025272.1, from coordinate 14,694,077 downwards.
CTATTAAATAGAGCAATTTGGATAGCACTTACGTCTACAGTTATCCGCTATGAGCCTAAGCTTCTTAACATTTGGCAGCACTGAAGAAGAAAGGTTGAATATACAGAGGCATACACGGTTTTTTTTATAAGAAACAGCTCTATAAGAAACCTACTACTAGACACCCTAAAATTTGAGAAACATTTAGAAATATAAGGGAGGAGTTAAGAAACTTTAGAACTTTCTATGCCATCTTTCACAGTTTCGGAGGCCCCGTTTTCTTCCACGGATTTAACAAGTTACCACTGCAGTATGCTTTATGTGCTAAACCTTATGGGAACTACAAACGACAATGTTTTCGTTTTGCTTTCGCTGTCACTGCAACTTTGTCATTAACTGGAGACACTTTTAAGACACTTTTAAAGCTAAAATGTGGTAAAAAATTAAGAAACTTTCACTACCAGCCCTTGAACCGGGTTATGTGTAGTTCCTACAAATGACAATACAAATGTGCAAATACTTTTGTAAGCCAATCCGGAACATGCGATAAAATAAAACTACGTATGATATCTGACTGTACAAGATGCAAATGTTTCTCTAAACGAAACAGAATGTGATGAGTTGCTAGGAGCCAGGAGATGCTTAGAAAGTGAGGGCCAATGAAGCGTTCCTACTTTCATGGTTAAATACTAATGCGAGACATTACGCATTGAGGATAATGGAGCGTCATTTGCACGTGAGTAATTCCATGCATTTTGCCCTGTTTTAAAGAAAGGAGCAACTTTTAGGGTTAATGACGCTGGTGCCAGATGTCTATTCACAGCTTTCCTTTGTAATTTCACCATTGTTGTTCAGGTTTCCAGTAAAATCTTTCAACCATGTTTCAACTTCTTCAAGATTGTAGAAAAATGGTCCCATTCCGCCAGCATAAACCACCTCGTTGTTGAGGAGTATGAACAGCCTCTCAGGCATAGCACCGAATGCTTTGTTCAAGTGATTGTCCATCAGATCAGCATAGACTGGGATACTTGGGCATTGATCTGCAAGTATTTGTGCAGCATCTAGACGGTCTTGCAAGCACTTGTGCTGATAGATCGAGAACTGACCACTCTTGAGGAAAAATTTTTGATAAAAGTAAGCGCATTGAATATTTATTGCTGATTAAAGTCTACTGTCAATCGAAGAGGTGCAGCATCATATCACCAACTTTCTTAATCAATTTTCTATATGCACATTTTTTCTATCAGAACTTTTTCTCGCCTATCGAAATTTTTTGTAGTTTTGTAATGATTTCTGAACTAAAACTGTCTAAAGACTTAGTAAGAACATTCAAGTTTTTGTAACACTGGACTGTTACACAGAAAGACAGTCACTGTGCATATATAACATTGAAATACATAGATGGTCACAGCAGATCTGTGCAAATTAAACAAGGGATGAAGGGCTCACATAAAAATTGGAATTTCAAACTTGTATCAACTTATCGACTTTCATAGGTCTCAAGGATTAGGCACTGAACTTTGTTACCTTTTTAACTCGAGTACTACTTTCTTATACACCACTTTGTTTATAAAAACGCATGTATCTGATAAATGTTGTATGCAACATTAACTTCCATTGTAATTATATACTTTCAATCAAATAAGAAGCACATTCTCTAGCCTGTTGACACAATCCCTCGTCTGGGTAAAACTGAGTCATATAGCAATATTTCTATCGATTTCATGGTGATTTTAGGGACCACTCAGAGGGAAGGGGGTGAAAAATAAAGAGCATCTTAAAGGAGGAGTATGGAGTTTCTTCTGAAGTCCTATAGTGGGGTCCAAAATTCTTACATAGATCTGAGAAGGGGGGGGGGGAGAAAAATTCTATCAAATATGTGAGAATGTCTTTCACCCCTCCACATAAGCAATTGATGACCCGTCCCTTATAGGCAACATCCGTTGTGTATGAGCTGCACGACAAAAATTTATAACGTAAAAGCCGATAATGAATGAATGAACGATGCATCACGCATACACGGACACTGAGTCAGACCTCTCAAGCTCTGCTTTCATGTAGCAGGGTCTAAACTACAAACTACTATCAAAAGCAGGCGCATATAAAGCTTCTGAGCTCCAAACAGCTACTTTGTATAACGATAATCGGCATGACTATGACATTGAATATTTCAAAAGAAAAATGCTCACACGAGAAAAACCTCAAAACTATGAGAAGTAGTTGGTACGGAGTGTATTCATGCATAAATTGAGTAGAGGTACCGTCCGTACAGGATTCCATGTCAAGTTAAATGTGTATGGAAGAGTGGCAGAACGCATAGAGCGCCCAACTGTTGTGCGGTAGGTCGATGGTGTGAGCCACATCTCGGCCACAGCCTGGATGCTCGCTCAATGTCCACCCAGTAGCAAATGGGTTGACAAGTGGCGGCACTGGAGAGAAAGGAACACGCTTACCTCTAGGAGCCGATAGCACAGAATAAGGTCTCCTCATTAACCGATCCTTTCTAACCGTACGCATAGTATTTGAGTTCGATCTCTACTTCCATATATAAAATTTATTATACTAATACATTTCCCAACATCACATTTCAATTTGATACTCCCAAAACAAAATTTGATTTGAACTTCGTGATTGTAAATCTTACCTTAAATTTCCAGCCATCGATTGGGTGCGCCTCCTCAACGTAAACGATGGCGAAGTCGACGAGATTAGCAAACTTTTGAGTAATCTTGCCAAACTCTGACAACTTCGCCATAAACGGGGGTCAGGAGCAGCTTCCAAAGTTGAGAACCAAAGGAACACCTTTCCTTGCTAAAATCCCAAGATTAACACAATCGTCTGGAATCTTCTTATTTTGTTCAATGGTGCCTGTGTAGTTGGCATTAACATCCACCGCATCTGCAGCGTCATCCTTGCCATCCTGTGAACGATTTGGAACTCTCAGTAATATGTATGTTTCAGGTTCAATGGTACACCCTTTCTTGATAGACATAAAGCAATCAAGCCAAAGTTGCTTGAAGCATGTTTTCAGCATTTCTATTCCAAGAAAGCTGTCCCTAAAATTGTCGTAATCCAGTGTTGAAATCCTCTTCATTCTATCCACAAGGATCCTTCTTACCATTGGAACTCTAAGGAGTAACATGACCTTGAGAATGATGAACAAAATGACGACGCCAACTGCTCGAAAGCAAAAGTTGATAAATCTGAGCACATTTGACAGAGTCATATTTGAGGCAGTATTCTCCGCCATGCGAGTGTAAAGGGGGGACTGAATAAGCTCACGTAAGCTGGAGCCTGGGTTATATGTTACGTCGGCTTTGCCTTGTAGTGTCACGTGTTTGGGCTTTGTCAGCTGACCGGTTGCAGAACCTAGGTAAATAAAATGACAAAAGAGGTCGTGAGGTAAGGGTAGACTGATTGTAAAATGTGTAGTTAGATGGTATGCATGCATTCAACATCACACACAAACTTAATTTGCTACGAGCATCTGTATAAATCAATTATTAGAATATTATGGTAGCAGAATGCATAAGAAGAAAAGCTATTTGATTAGACAATCATTACTAGGCGACAAGAAGCCAACAAAAGCTGACGACAAACCTGAAAGTCCATAGCTCGTATCAAACAAAATAAATCATCATTATCGAACAATAAAATACCAGTTAAAGCTTAGAACAGTCCAAAGCTCCCAACACTCTAAATAAACTATGCACAGGAAAGTCTACAGTCATCCAAAGGAAGCCTAGGAAATGTCTTCGATTCTTGAATTAAATGTCGACGAAACAACCGGGTTCTCATCTAATGCGTCAATGATTATTAAAATGACTCTGTTGTCATGTGCACACATTTTTAAGAATATGGTCTATAGGGATATCAAGGTTCAAATTCGCAGAAATTTAAGAATAATTTAAGAATATTGCAAGGCTCAAGCTTCAGCTAGGCTTAGATCATCTGTTAATTTGAGTTTTCTTTAAAAGACAAAATAAGTGTGAACTTCACTTATCTGGTCTGGGAGTCATTATGCTATGATGTGACTTGGCAACAATTCGGGGAGCGTCAATCACACACTTTCTATAACAAGAATAGTTTATAGGGGTACTAATGCTCACAATCGCTAAAATTTAGCAATAACTAAAGAATATTCTTAGGCTTCCAATCAACAACATTTAAGGATGTTGAGGCTCAGCGAAAAATTGATATTCTTGAAAAAATTATGTAATGGTTCGATGATACATTCCTATTAAATGCAAGTTCGCTTCATATTATTGCCAGATTTCATAGCGTATAACGGAGCCCATTCAATATTTGTTGACGCAAGGGCACATAATAGCATGATAGTAGCTCTGAATAAACATGTTTTGTTCATGGCATGCCCTCACTAAGATCACTAAGAACAGCTCACTGTACGTTTCTTGGAGCTTGCGTCTGCCACAAAGAGCTATTTAATCACATAGCTCTACTTTGAGTAGCGTCAGTCCGTCTTTCAATTGACTAATCCAACTATTTTTTCTAGCATATAGCATATTCAATGAAACTCAGTGCAGAGCATCCTTATTGGGTTTGTACTGGTGGTCGGGCATATTTCCAATACCATCCTCAGGTTTGAAACTTTCCACAGCATATGATTCCCATAACTTATTGATAACATACATTCAGGAGATTTGATTCTTTACCGTTAGGCCATGTTTTCACAGTTGTTGCTAAGCACTTTTTTACTACTGTGGCAATTGATTTTAGTCTTGTCAAGACCTTGAATGTGGCACTACTATAGTCATTTCATATTCATAAACGAAAGATGCGGTAATGTGAAAAAGGGGGAAAGACGGGGCAGGTAGTTACCCCAGAATGCTTTCTGCATTAACGACGAAATATTTTAATCAGTAGCATATCTTTTTAAATAAATTTTAGTCGTTTAAGATAATATGGTTTTTTGTATTAAATTTATTATTATGAGTCTACAATATAGGAGGGGAAATAAGAGAATCAAAAATGCCAGTGAATCTTGGTTTCTGAAGGGGAGAGTAACTTTAAACGCCATACTGGTGAATACGCAACGGGCTCTAGAGTGTCAAACTCTAGCTCCCTATCTAGGCAAAGATGAAGTATGAAGTGCAACTGAACTTATATACTAACCTATAGATAGAGGTAACATTCGTGGACTATAGTAAACATCTATGAATGCAACCAATGCAACAATATTCAGGATTTCATAATGACAGTCTAAAGCTATCGAGATTAGCTGGTACACACAGCCGTTGCGATGATAGCTACATAATGGGGGCGATAGTTTCAAAGGCGATACTTTTAGGGGTGATACTTGGAACCAAAAAGGGGGGTTCTAACAACAATCGATGAAATGAGAGGATAATTGGAGATGAGCTAAAAAGAAACGCGGTGAAAAGAGGAGGGACTATGAAAAGCTTTCATGCAACTTGTCCCTCATCTGTTACCCTACCCAGTCAGTTCTTACCTTAGCTCAAGGTTAGCTGCTTGGAGCGTTGAGAAATTCTGCTCCCATAACGGGGCCCACACACCACGAATTTCTTAAATCGGTACCTTACTAAGTGCTTTCATATCTGCCCCAATGAATTGTCATAATCTCCCCACAGTCTTGCTCGGCATATGAAAAGTACGGAAATACATCCGAAATTGTCGTCTTCAATAAGCATAATTGCTATTAAATAGCTAAGAGGCTTCCACGCAAAACTGCTAGCTTTCCAAGAATAAGATCTTAGTGAAAATAACGGACAATGAATGTCACATGACTGGATGTATAGTTTTATAGCTCCAATATCAAATTTAACTTGGTGCCAACCTCTAGATTTTATCTTGGCGTACCCAATAGAGGATTTTCAAGATAAAATCTCCTTATGAGTGTAAAAAGGTACTTCTTGTTCTGCAATTAGGGTTCGGAGATACACACACGTCGAAAGAAAGTTATGTTGGCTAATTTGTTTTATGAATCGCAAACGGTTTTAGAAACTTGCAAGACCAAATTGGGAGAATCTTGATAAAAGTGGTAGGCAAATCGAAAGCTTCTACGCACGCTTCAATTTGGTATTTCCTTGAGCAAGCAAAATGGTTATAGCTGACTCCAACATGTGCAAATGGAGCTCATGGGATTGGCCTGTGTAGAGGTCTGTTTGATAGCGCACCCTGTACAGTTACTAAACCTTGTAAAGTAGGTTAATGCGCTTACGGAAATTAACTAGGAATACTCATTCTGCCGATAAAAAACAGCGCAAAGTTGCCTACCTTTTGTGATGACTTTCGTGATAGGGGTATTTGGCAGGATTTCTCTGTCATGTCAGATTCATAGAAATGAATGTTCGCCGTCAATGCTAACAAGCCTTAATGATTGACAAGAAATGACGTTTGATACTACGTAAGTGACGGCGGTTACAAAGACGTAAGCTACTGAGATAAGAGCGAAGTACGTCAGAAAATGAAAGTGATTTCCTGTCTGCTAGCAGTTACAAAAGTACGCTCACGATATTAAGTCAATAATATGAAATCTTTGCTAGAATCCCAAAGTTCAAATGCACTAGCTAATCATAAAAAGAAAATTAGACCTAAATTTGATAAGTTAGAAAAAGAATGCAATTTCCTGTCTGCTAGCAGTTATAAAAGTGAAAGGTAAAAGGTAAAAGGTTAGTCCCATATATGATTCCGTACTTTGGGGGAGTGCCTGATAGGGAGGACACTTATCCTAAGCCGTCGGTATAGTGAGGCAGGGTGGCCAGTTCCTTTATTCGCTGCTTTTAACTTCCCCGTGTTGCCACCAGGTCGCCATTTGCTGCTGGGTGGACAGTGAGAGACCATCCCACCTTTGGTCCGAGGGTTCGGCTAGAACCATCGATGTTTCGCTCAGAAGCCAAGCACTCTAACCACTTGGCCATTCGCTCAGTTACAAAAGTACGCTCATAATATTAAGTCAATAATAGGAAATCTTTGCTAGAATCCCAAAGTTCAAATGCACTATCTAATTAAAAAAAGAAAAATAGACCTAAATTTGATGCTTCAGTCTGCCACAAGGAATGGTGCTGCATCAGGCAGTGAAGTTATAGGTGAAAGTACTTAAATATATGTTATAGCAATAAAGCACTCGATAGGCTGGGAATCAACTTGCTAATATTGGTCTTACATAGTGTACAGTAGCACTTAAGTAAAAGGCGCCTAACTGTGGGGTGGATCTTGTGACCTTGACCACTGCCCTTTTCCTCAAGAAGGTAAAGTGTCTTTTTTCTTGGAGAGTTTTGAAACTGTTTATTGTATTTCTGCTAAGTAGACCTGTTATAATCAATCTATAATCTTGTTGCACTTGAAAGAAACGAAATTTTGAAACTTCTCGTAAATTTCTTTTGTTTCCAAATCTGAAAGAAAGATTTCAAGATACACCCTCCTTTGAAATTATTTAGTGTGCACTTTTATGTTGGTTAGACCCCTGCCCTTAAAAATTCCTGGTTGCACGCCTGAGTTACAACATGTAATTTTGCCTTTGAAATTTTTCAAAACTATGTATTGCATAAGTAAGATGGAGCAAAATGCTAGGACATGATCTCAAAGCATCTTACATGTTCATTAACATATTCTGCGGCTTTTGGCATTTATATTGCAACAAGAAAGGTTGATTGACAAATCTTCCTCGATTAAAATTTACCTCGCGAAACTTGGAATGAGATTCTTTGAGTTTTAAGAATTTCAGTTGTAAGAAATATAAACTCTCCCTTTGCGAGGACAAGAAATTTGCTATTTTCAACAATCATCGCTAGTTGAACCTCTATCTCTGCATGGAACTGAGAGCTGTTTCGTGAATTTTGTTTATCTACTCACTAACTGGCAAACTGTAGAATATCCAATCATGTAGACAACAATTAGACTGAGAAACGAAGGAAGCATGAATCATAATGTTGTTCAGTTTCTCAACGCAAAAAGTGATTCAAAATACATCCAGAGCGCACGTAGCTATTGTTCAGCTTTCTCAACAACAATGCCTTCATGATTCTCAAAAGCAAGAGTCTTGTTCACTTTACGTCAACAAGGTTGTGCTCAACAGATCCTTCTTTCTCAGCTGCAAAATATTGTTTGCAACACAAGATCAGAACGTCTCGCTTTGTAGCTATTATTTTAACTTAGCCTACTGAAAATAAATAAATGATGATGATGATGATAATGATGATGATTCTCATGGATAATCTCATAATCTCATATCATTAGCTATGAATAACTTGCAGAACGTTTTAAGACCTATTTTATGATCACAGGCGTAGGTAGTTGCAACAATTTACTAAAATGGTAAATCTTAGTGATTCTATCACGTTAAGCAGGTGAAGGCCACTTGTGAGAACACTGAATGTGGTGTGCCGCAAAGCTCTGATCTAAGAGGTGCGAGACCACAGCCTTGCGGCACACCTTAATGCTACCTGACAAACATGATGCTGACTCTATTTGGTATGAATCACGTGATTTTGTGCGCGCGCATAGCCTTTTTTGAGCTTGCGTCACGATGCGTCAAAGTTCAAAAAATTTAACTTTGCCCCTTTGTGACGCTTCAGAACAATAGTAACTGAAAAGAAGATGGCCGCCAAATCTGTGAACAAGAAACTTTTGATAGAAGCTGTGCCAAAAATCCCATGTTTATATGATACGACAAAAAAGGAGTACAAAGACGAGCTTGCTAGGGAGAACGCATGGAAGAGCGTGTGTTCAGAGGTGTTAAAGAATGAGTATCAAAATGAAACGGAATTCGCTGAAGGTAATTCATTTTCGGTTAGTTTTGTAGACTTGCTTTGGTTTTTCGAAGTTGGCCTTGTTTTATAGATAATATTTGGTTTTGAACCACACTGTTTCGTAGCCTTGAGACTATCATACTAGATGATATAAGATTTGTATGTTTTGCATCACCAGATATGAATGTCGCCCGAAGAATATTTAAAAACTTGAGGGATCGATTCATGAAAATAAGAAAAGAGTACAAGCCATCTGGTAATGCTGGTTGTGTACCGATTGAGCCTACATAGCCGTACTACAAGCAAATGCTTTACCTTGCTCCATTCATGAAGCATAGATTAACAAAGGGCAACTTCACAATTAACGAGAAGGCTCCATTTCAAACTTCATCAAATGATGCTACGAAAATAGAGGAGGAAAGTTTCTGTAATTTGATGAATGAGGCATACGACTTGGACAACTCTTTACCGGTTGAAGCAGAAACTGTAGAAGAGGTTCCTATATCCCCAGAAGCCCCTTGATCTTATGATAGCACTCTCACTAAAAAATCAAAAAGACCAGGTAGCTCTCTTGGAGCCTTATCACCCTCTCCAAGCGAAATTAGCCATAAAATATCGGAACATAGCCACGACATTTCAGAATTATTAATGGCAGTAGTCCAAAATACCAATGAATTTCTCTCGATTGCTGGGAAGCGGTCTCAGCCAGATGAAGATGATTTATTTGGCTAGAGTGTTGGAAAAGATCTAAAAACCTTATCCCCATACGAGAAAGGTTTAGCCAAGATGAAAATACAGCAAATTTTGCACGAAATAAGATGGGCAGCTGAGGAAAAATGAATATTCATCAACAATAGTTTGGAAAGTGTATTATGTATTTTGTGAAAGACAAAAGGTAAGTTCTTGAATAGTATCAATGTATTCATTGCTAAAATTCCAAGTTGGTATGCTATTATTTCCCGTCATGTTGTGCTCTGATTTTCTAATATTTCGTTAAGATATACAAACTTTATCAGCTATTTCATTAATTATTTTTTGAATGTCTGTTCTATATGTACCATTTGAATAAATGGAAGTTATGAAATGCAAAGTATGTAGCCTAAATCAAAGGAATTGTAAGAGTTCTTTCCGCTTTCATTCTAGGGCTTTAGTGCCATGGTCTATTATAGTTTCCGTCTATCCTTGATATATAGAATTTCAGTAAATGTAAAAAGGAGGCATTGATGTTATGCACATATGCCACAAGGCAACTTTAAGAAAAGTGCCTCCTGTACGTCACTTATCACAATAGTTTTAAGGTAGAACTGTAAAAGCAAAGAGAACAAAGGTAAAGCAAACATTAGCCATGTTCAGTGGTCAAGCTTCTTGTTGGATTTGTAGATTGTTTTGAGGATGTACGTATAACCCTAAGCACGATGGAAAACCCCATAAATTCCAACAATCATCAGATAGTCTTTTCCAATCCTCGCATGATTGTGGAACTGTAACAGCCACTGGATTCAGTGCTCCCCATATTTTCTCTGGAACGTCATTTAATATATTGCAAAACTGTGGATCTCCCAATACGATAATTGTACGAAAGAAAACCTTGTGATCCTCCTCTTGCAAGAAACCGTAAAGCAACAGCTATCCGTAACTCAAAAGGGAATTTTTTACAATAATAAGTAGCTCTTTTTATTAACAATGGGCCAACTAGGTGAAGGAAATCATCAAAATTTGAAGGAAGCATACGCAAGTAGTTAAAGAACATCGAACGGCCCTTCAATTTCATTTCTTGAATTAAATTGTGGTATGCCCCTGACTTTCACGTTCTTTCGATAGTTCTCTCACCCAAATGGATCGGCGTTAAAAGACGCTATGTTAAATATTTACAGCTGATATGCAAGCGTCATGACGCCTTCAGTGTGAGCAAGTTGATTTAGTGCACGACGCGTCGCTTGGTGGCGCTAGGTGACGCGCCGCGCCGCTTTCAGTGTGAATTCAGATTTAGCTCGCTGCTTTTCCTTGAACGGTTGTGATAGTTAGGGCAAGCTTGCTAGAGCAGCAAGCTTCTAGTTTTGCAAGGAGTAGTTCATAGTTCAAGTGGCCAAGTGCTTTCAATAGATTTAAAAGAATCTCATAACTTCTGTAAAACCTGAAGAAGATCTGCAGCTTTTCCGTAAAGACACTTATTGGAAACGAAGTCTGTCACGGCTCATTACAACGTAAATACCTTAAAGCTATTTGTAAGTAGTTCAGTTGTGCTTACAAATAACTACCAGGTATTATTTTGAGGGGATAATCAAAGTGGGAACTTAATAACCTTGTGAGCCTTGCCGTCAATATAATCAATTTTGAACTGAATCGAGAGGACTTTTTATAGATTTCATAGAAAAAATTAAATTGGACAAAGCATGATAATTTATTTTGGCCCAAGTTGGGACAGAAATATTCGCCCTTCATGGGTCAGCCAAAGTTCTGCATGGTGAGAATAATGAAGGGAAGATATATCTGTAAAAAGGAGAGGACACTGTTTCTCAATATACGCTTTTTCTATAAGGAACCTAGCTCAAGGCCTAGTTCTAAAAGTTCCTTGTTTTTGGACTTCCCATGATCAAATATAGTACTAAAAGCTCCTTAACAGTTCCTTAATTTTCTGTGCACAATCAGTGTCACAAAAATCGTACAGACACATGTAAAACATTAAAATCCTGAATTTTGCTTTTAATTCTGGCTGTAACTTAAGATCAATGAAAAATGAAGGACGTAAAACATGCATAGCAAACAATCTATGAGGGTTTTGGCTGCAAATAAATGGAGCCAGCTTCCTAATTCTTGATTGTTTGGTGTTATACAAATTTTTGAAATTGAAAAGATCCTTAGGGAATTTTTCTTTAGAAGTATTAGTTCTTTAAATATTCCGGCATTCTACATGTAGGTTCGTTATAAAGTGGTTCTTTACAAAAAAAGCGTGTAATGCGGTAGTCTGAGAGCTTATGCACAATACTAGCATACAGAACATATACACTTAATGATTATGTCTATAATTAATAATCTCTTATACTACGATCTATTAAATTTACACTCTAGACAGTTGAAGAATGGTTTTGTCCAAGCAAAATTCTTTTTTATGATAAATTTCACAATCACCACTTGCAACAACTTTTGTAAACTTTAATATTTATCTACACTGACCCAGCCCTTCTTGGGCTTTATTTTTCCTATCAAATACGATGATCTTCTATTTTATCACTGCTCTGCTTTATTCTACTAAACCATGAGCCCCCCTCGCCCCTCTTTCATTTAAATATGAACTTCCCTTCCCTGGAACAAGATACATATATTGTCTCTTTCTGAAAAATTCTCCAACATAACGTTACCGGTGATTTGTTTTACACGTTCTTTTCTAAGAAATGAAATTTTATACTTTTAGCTGGATGTTTCTTAATACTTTGTCAAATTCAGCTTTAAATGTTTCATATATGTTTCTAAAAATTCTTGAAATTTCCAATAACAACAATACAACCCAGGTAAGGCACCTGCAAACTATAATACGAGAAACTGCAAGGAGATCTAAATTCCAAGATATAACCTTGAATATGTGAAAAAGGCTTTAATTTTTAAAGCTCTTTCTGCGTGGGACAGCATCCCCCCCTCAGTATCAGGGAACTGCTAACCCTCCCGCACTGTAAAAGAAATCTAAAGGCTCATCTAAAGAGCTGAATTGACATAAAACATGACCCCCTGGAAGAGCAACAAATAGGCCCTAACAGTCTCACTTTATCTCCTTGTACTCATTGTATTATAGATTGTAATTTTAATCCGCAATAACATTTTTTTCTTTATGCTGAAGGGATGTTGTGTAATATAATCAATATGAAATATGAAAATATGTACGTATATTTTCGCTTTTTATTTACAATTTAATAAAGAATTTTCTTGCAGAAACAGTTATTCCAAGCTTAATTTTGAAGCTCAGCCTGTCTGTCTTTTTTAAGTGTATCTTAACTTTTGCATGATTTAAGCCTCATTTTTCTCAAATATACTTGTTTCTTATAAAAAAACCGCTTACCTCAGGCCGCAGGAATGAGACTTGCGCACATCGACGAGCAAATTCACATAAGCAGTTAACTATAGACTAAGCGTGCTAAGCCCAAAAATTGATGTTGGGTTGTAAGGAAAAGCAACCCCATCTCAGTGTTTTCTAATGCTAGACTATCTGTATAATCATGACGTGGGCTTGATAACGAGGCAATTTGAACCAAGAGAAAATCGTTTGCAAATCGAACGGAAGCATTCTCAAAGAAATATTGCAATTTAAAGTTTGATAATTTGAAACTTGAACCTATAAGACACTACATTCATAGAGGCAGGTGGCTGTAACTTGTCCCTTATTGGTTTGAAATTTCTGCTTCGTCATCCCCCGTAGGAAATCGGTTAATTTAATATTCGTAATTTGTGACAAAGCCACCTGCTCGCAAATGTTGTGTATTTTGGACTAATGTCAGAAAATCGTCATTACCTGCACTGTGCACTTGGATCGGTGAGAAAATCAATGATGATTTCTGAGCAGTACACAAGGGCAGTTCTCAGTTTTCAATTGAGGGATTCTCGACAGCCAAAGTCTGTGGCTAAACTAACCAAATAATTGTGGTTTTCCAAAAAATCTGCAATTGAATATTGCTTTTATAGAAAAGTGGTTTATAAGAAAGTAATACTCGTTTGCTCATAACGTTAAGAAAGTTCAGTACTGGATTTTTGAGACCTAAGAGAGTTGATAATTCATATACCTTTAAACTTCCAATATTCACGAATGACAGTCATTGCTTTTACTTAATTTGTAAAGATTTCTTGTGGTAACATATGTCAGTTGAGTGTTATGTTTGTGTAGTGCCTGCCTTTTCTGTGTAGTACGCAATCTTGACTATTCTTGCTAAGAAGAGTTTAAGAAAGTTTCAGTACTGAAATCATGATAAACTGGTAAAGTTTCAGTACTGGACGAATAAAACATTTTCTCTTAAAAATAGCGCGTATGTTGGATGAGCTTCATTCAAGACTATCATCTGCGGCCAGAGTGGAGCGATTACTTAAGAAAACCAACAACACTAACTGGCAAGGCGTGAAAAAGACTCTTAAGACCATAGCGCATGTACGTAGGAAAATATTGAGTTCAAATGACAAATGTGCCATATTGCTACTGCAGAAAAGAGGATGGGGGAATGGGGGTAAAACGAATTACATAAACTGAATTCCATCGCGCAAATTTTTTGATAGAAACACATAATATCATGATCACTGTCTGCTAACATGGCACTTAACTGAAAGCATACAACAGTATGGTACCAACGTTGTGGAACTCCTGAATGACATACCTGTGCTTGTGAAAGAACATTCTACGTGCAGGTGAAAAATGTGCGAATCCAAACCCCGCCCTATTAACGAACCTCGCCAAAAGGATATCCAAATACCTAGCTATCTCAACTCATGTTTTTTATTAAAAATCAAGTTATTCAGGGCTAAAAATTCTAGAATTAATTAGAAATCTAGAAGCTTACTTACGAATTGGTGGATTAGACGCACACGAAGGCGAAGTAGGCTAAAACAGCCAATTCTTTCTCCTCAAATACCCAGTGAGTGACGCAGATGCGACAAGGGTTGTGGCCTAAAACAGAACCCTGAACCTAACTTCGAGGTAGTCGGCAATGCTATTTGTCCTCCTCCTTCAGATGTTCATGTTCTCGTTAGGTTGCTTCTCCAACGACAGAGTTCCACAACCACCAGTGAACTGTCTCGTTGTAGCCACTGGTTCAGACAGCGTCTGGTTCTCAGGATTTATTTTTAACGAAACTTTTGTTCAAGAAGTCGGGGGGATCATCCAAGGGAAAAGTCAACTGTTGCTGTATTTTCATAACCTTTGTTACAAGGGATCCATTGGAAACCGAAGAACGATAAATCCAACTTTCAATAGATCTGCAATGCCCGAAAGGATGATTGTTATTGGCTACAAATATGCTAGGCAAAACCCACTAAAATTTCACAATCTTCCATAAAAAATACACAAAGTGGGCTTTATGGCACAAGGGTGTAAGGAAAAAGTGCATGATTTACAAATACCAAATCCGAACATGACAAGTCATTTTCTATAAGAAATGAGTATTGGGTGTGTTGCTAGTATCAGGGCCAGAAAGCTCGGGCGATTGTCATATAATGAGGAGTTTATGGTGGAAATTAGTAATATGGACTAAAGGTTCTTACTGTACCGCGAGATGACAATAAAAAGAGGCTCAACAAATTCCGGACAAAGAGATATCTGGTATCCAGAACCTCCAGTGCATGCATACTACATGTGAACATAACTGAATGGGCATACACGATCTTCTCTAACAGGAACCCAGCACAAGGTCTAGTTGTAAAAGTTCCTTACTTTCTTTTAACCACATTTTAGAACACGTTTCAAAAAATGTTTGGTCTTCTACATACATGTAAGTTCCTCATATAGCGGTTCCTTACAAAAAAACATGCAAGAATATGTAGGTGCTGGGTTGGCATGCCAGAGAGAGAGAACGTTCAATTATATCAGAACTGTATGTTTTCATCTATCTGTGAGACAGAACATAACAAATAGGGCGAGGGTAGAGGCTCCACATTTGAAAAATTTGGCATTGCATGGTAACATGCTTCCTGCTGAAAGATAACTTTCATAGCAAAATTTAGTTCACAGTTTCTCTTGCGACCAATAATTTTGCAAATGTTAAACATTTAAGAAATTACAAATACTCCTTTGGTTACGTCACTGTCTCGGTCATCCCATCTGATACACTTTTTCAGCTTTAAGAGTGCAGTATCAAACAACCAGTGACACTGATTCGTGTAAATTTACATATGTCATTACATACCGGGGTATATTATATTATATTATATTATATTATATTATATTATATTATATTATATTATATTATACTATATCATATTATATTATACTATATTATATTATACTATATTATATTATATTCTATTCTATTATAGTAAATATATATATATATGCATGTATATATATATATATATATATAAATATATATATATATATATATATATATATATATATATATATATATATATATATATATATATATATATATATATATATATATATATATATTGCTCTACTTTAAAGAGAGAATCCTTCTTAACAGATGTATAATATAATTTGTACAGATTATTTTCGAGAACTGCACAAAACAGCATATTTTGAATAGAAGTGCACGTGAAAAACACTGCAATACATAAACACAAAAGAGAAGAAATAAGGCTGTCTTCTCGACAATGTGTGGCTTTCCAACATTGATTTCGTTTAACTCCGTCTACTGGCAACACAACAACGATGATCACGATTTGGTATTGAACGATGATAACAACGATGATCACGATTTAGTATTGAAGATGATTGATGACGATCGTGATGATGATAGCTATCAATGATCATCGGTGCAGGGGGACTTTGAGTATAAGGCTGCAAACCGTCTACTCAAATCACCAATCTGTTGCCTGAATGAGCTGTATTGAGTTGCAGCAATATTCGGGGAAACTAAATTTGTAAAATCGAACAGAACATGCGCAGAAGTAGCTTTAGGTTATTCTTTTGGATTTAGAATTCAAAAATTTATTTGTGTTACGTCTCTCTTTCAGTGTACAACAAAGCATTTGCCTGGAATCTGCATGTAAGGATGGAGACGACTGAAAATCAGCTGGCTTACGTAAAATAAACGCTTACCAGAAAAAGATGAAATACCGCCATAACATAAACAAAGCGGATTTTGACACTTTATCAATGCGCATAAAATGCTGATTCTCCTAGTCTTCATAAGGCACAGATTTAAAGCTATCTCGTGTGTTCATCCATATATATATAGTTTCGTGAGATAGTTCCGTGTGCTTCCTTATCTACAATGCATTATGATAGACACGCCACGACAGCTTTGAAGTGTAGAATATAAACAAGGTGCAGGCGTTGAGGCCGGTTTAGTCCCGAGTAGCTGTATCCTATTTATCTACCTACAAATCTAATCTGAATAGGAATACTGGATATTATGGCCCCTTGAAATCGCAAAGGGTATCACTCTCCCTCGATTGCATCGGATCACATATCAAAGAGATCAAAAATGACCTTCGTGACTAGTCTCGCACCACGATGACCCGGTCAAATTAATCACGCAATAAATTTGGTGATGGAAATAAAATTACAGACAAAACCCCCGTTCAAGAAAGCTAGGTCCAGTATACTGTTGCTAAGTCCCAGAGGTATCCACCAAGATCTACAACAACACATTAAGAAACAGTTCTCTCCTATGCCATAGCTATATGTTCAAATACTGAATGTGAATATAAAAAGTATTTTAACGCTGGCATTTTTGGTTTACAACAATGATTGGCTAGTCCAGTAGGCTGAAATAAAAGTTTTCCCTGTTTCCCATTTGGGTACATCTTAGTAAGTAGGTTGGCAAATTAGTGTGTAAGTATCTAGGAAACCAAATAAGTAAGTGCGTAAGTAGGTAAGTAAATCATTGAGAAATCAATTAAATTAGGATGCAATAAATCATATATATTACAATTCGGAAAAAGACAGTACGATGCTGTGAAAATGGTAATGAAACGGGATTGAAATCTGGCACATCCTTTTAAATTTTGCTTTGAATTCAAAAATATTCTGTACGTAACAAGCTATCAGTAAAAATTTACCATTTTACAAGCTGACCTACCAAAAAACAATTCTAACATAGTTACAAAATTTTCACAAGTTACCAGGGTATTATGAAAACTAAAGTGAAACGTGACCATTAATACAGCATTTGATCGAATTCGTCGAGAGGGGACTCTGTACAAATATGTGCTTCGATAAAATTGTTTTGGACACAGCAATGAAAGGCCTAGGTCGCAATGCTACATAGAAAAAGGACATTCTGCTGCCGAAAACTGTTCTAACAGGCGCGACCCTTTATGGCAGAATCTGTCCAGTCCATATCGATATCGGCAGTTGCATTGTCTTCAAAATACCTTAGGGGAAAAATAGATGGGAAGAGCTGTCTAAGACAAGCCTACAACCTTTTAACTTATTTTAGAACTCGTAGTTAAATTCAGACTTTAAGTTTGACTAAAATATCAAACAAGGAAAAGTAATCATGAGACATAGAATAATGAAATCAAGCATAAAACAAATAATGTTTTTCATATAAAAACAAACTTTCTCCCTTTAGCCCTGGATACTTCTTAATCTTTTGTCAAACCCAGCATTAAATGTTTCTTGAGTGTTTCCTAAAATTCTTGAAATTTCCCGCAGCAACAAGGCAACTATGAGACAAGAAATTGGATCTTTAGCTAAAAACATTTGAGAGGGATGTTGTTTGTACTCTGCTTCCAGCTGAATTAAAAATTTTCTCGCAAAAACAGATTTTTCAAGTTTACTTTTGAAGCTCAGTCTGCCTGTGTTTCTCAATTAATTTTTAATTTTTGCTTCATTTTAGCCTCATTTCTTATATACTTGTTCTCAAAAAAAAAACGTGCAATCACACCGTCATACTCTTCGACCTAGAAAAATCCTCGTATATAAATAAAAATTTCAAAATTATACATACAGGTGTGTTGTTTGTCTGTCTGTGTAATACTGCAGTGCTACGCAAACCCGAACATGCTAGCTGGGAAAGGCCTAAGAAAGTCTCTGTACTGAAATCATGAAAAAGATGAAAGAGTTGCAGCACTGGGCGAAAAAAACTCCCTGAAAAATGTGTACACCTTGTTTTAATAAGAGAAAAACCTTTTTTCCTGAGGGTCAATTTTCTTAACTTTTCACGAATTTGAGGCTGAGATTTTCTTAAGATTTTCTCAACTTTTGCAGGAATAAACTGGCTGAAACAGGCTACTCTGTATTTGTTGGGCCACCATAAGTCTCGATCTTTGTACGAGAGTTTGCAAAAATGAGCCAATATCAATTTCTGGCATGTAAAGAAGATGAACTGTGATTTTCCTAGCATTTCCTTGAACTTGAGCCTTGTGATCTTCTTAAAATTTTCTTAAGATTATGGCCATTTGAGCCTCATTTTCTTATAAACTTTTTTCTTATAAAAAAAAGGTGTATTCAAACATAGGACTGATACTTTGGTTTGTGGATGGGCTTGCAAACCATAGCCTATTCTCATTTCTATTGCAGTACCATCTTGCAAAATATCACTGTTATGAAAGTAGTAAGCTCATTAAAGTATGCTAAGCTCCTAAAAACACTGTGTAATAATATCAGGGGCAACTATGCACTTTCAGCTATGTGACCCTTATGAGCAAGATATCACATCACGCAATGCATCGGTTTGCTTTGAAAAGTTATGTACGGTAGTTATATAACAAAATTTATATTATTCTAAATAGTTTTATAATAGTCATTAAGTCTGATTTGTTCACTTTAGTATTGCATTGTTCTTTGATGGTATATGACTCGTGATAAGCGAGATGATAGAGAAGACACGTGAATCACGCGTCCCATGCAAGGGCGAAACTTCATTGTATTTAATAGGGGGTGTGACGCACAGGTGCCCAACGAAAGGGAGTGGCTTCCTTTATGAAAGAGCATGTCGTACCTGAAAATCAAGACTAATTTAAAATTCTGAGGAAATTTGCAGTAAAGTGATACAAACCACTAAGGACAGCTTTGTGACATTAACTTGTGTTATAATCAGATACAAGATAACACAAATACAACACTGAAATACATTGATTTTCATTTAAAATCTACGAAAATTAAATAAAAGGGATGGCAAGCTTGCGTGAAAAACGGAATATCAAGTGTGTTTCAACTCAACGACTTTCTTAAACCTCAAAAATCCAGTACTGAACTTTCTTAACTTTTTGAGCAGTCGAATACTACTTTTTTATAAACCACTTTAAAACCTAAGGGAAATTCTACTAGTACGATACTTTGAAGCATTTCCTAAGTTTTTTTCATGTTCAACTTCCATTCTGCTCTTCACTACTGATCAAAAATAGTCAGATACCAAACAAAACCATCCGTTCTGCTTCTTCATTGCAGCAAGTATAAATGCAATCTCAGAGAAATATTTTCTTTGCCTTTTTAAGAGACAACTTAAAATTTGTTTTCAAGCAGAGCCTCGAAGTAAATCCTAAATTGCATGAAGAGCTTCAAATAGGCAATGCAGTCGAAGATTTCTTCTCACTAATCTCTCATAAATTGCAGAAAAGGAAAAGAAGAGGAATCATGTACCTGCACAGGACTATTGGTAAAACGACAAAAAGCCTTCGCTCTGGAAAAACGCACCTAAGTTACCAAGGCATATTGTAGCAAATTCTAACACTCTAACAAGATAAGTTTGGAAAGAATCAGACATAAAAGGTGTCAAAAAAGGTGCTATATCTATTACTCAAGGCACTACCGGACAATACATTTAATTATGAGAGCTCTCTCCAATTTTATCTATACCTC
The DNA here is from genome assembly GCA_964019165.1 of Mastigias papua. NCBI lineage: Eukaryota > Metazoa > Cnidaria > Scyphozoa > Rhizostomeae > Mastigiidae > Mastigias > Mastigias papua. The sequence goes on along the minus strand of OZ025272.1, from coordinate 14,673,908 downwards.
AAAAAAATAACGTCACAATCATAAACACAAATTTTAAACATAAATCTTCTCCCTCTTAGTGTAACTTTATTACACGTTTCTTTATAAGAAAGATTTTTTCTTCAAATACTGAAACTTTCTTAGCTCCTTCATGGTTCCAGCAGTACTAAATTTTCTTCAATACAGTACAAAACTCTTCCACCCACGCATCAGTGATGAAAGTGAGTGAATTTAGCCATGCTCAAAGTGCTACCCTACGCCAAGCTTGCATGGGAGAGGCTCTGAACCTGGGATGGGCCTAGGTTACGCATAAACTGAGTGAAGACTGGCAAAGTAAACTAGGTTTGAATGATTTCGTGAGTTTTTCTAGACAGCATTGTCTAGAATCATTGACCAAGGTCAACCATAAAGCACAACGATTTGTAAAGATTTGTATTACATAATCTCTATTCACATCTGAGGTCAGACAGTTACTTTCCATTGTCCATCGAGCTTTCAGACAAAGGCAACAGATTACTGGAAAAAAACATCAATGAAACACTACCAATAGAAACGAGGCGAAATATACCCCCCCCCCGGGCCACGTTTAGGGATTATAGCCAATGGCCTAAGTCTGGAAATTGCCACGTAGAAATTTTGTATTTCGTTCGATACAGAAGAGACCGCGGCAAAAAAATATACTAGAAAACAATCTGAATAAAAATGCCACGCCATATCTTCGACAGTAAAGTAAATAGAGTTGTATATCACTACAGCATGAAAAAGCGGTACCATGTTTTAGACATACTGAAAAGCTTATTTTCGTCCGACACTCGTCAGAGTATGAAACGTCGCATAGCGACCGAAAGGTGAACCTAAATATATAGCCAGACGTTCACCTTTCGGTCGCTATGCGACGTTTCATACTCTGACGAGTGTCGGACGAAAATAAGCTTTTCAGTATGTCTAAAACATGGTACCGCTTTTTCGTGCTGTAGTGAAGTTCTGTAGTACCAACAGACTTTTCAAGAGTTGTATATATGCCAAAATTCGAAGAAAAAGAGAAATATCAGTAAAAATTTTGCGCTCTGTGTTGTTTCAAATATGAAAATACCGTGCTGATGTTCCTCCTTCCCAACAATTTATTCCATTGCACTACTACGAATATTCAGAGTCAAAATGTTTAGGGTGCAGGGAAAAACCACCACACCAGCGTGTGTAGATCTACAAAATAACGCATGCCTGACAAAAATATAACCTAAACTCGGATGCATTTCACAAAATGCTGAGCACTTTCTAATTCGGTTTTTTCCTTTAACTCTGCAGTAACATTCTCCGTAATAGAGGGTAGACAAGTGTTACAGCTCAAAGCTATATGGGTTTTCCAAATGGTACTGCTACCAAAGATGGTTGCCAAAGTTATAAGATTTATCTGTCAAAATATTAATAGTAAAGGATTAAGAAATTAATTTCAAGATATACACAACATGTTTACTATAATTCATAGTCTCCGAATAATTAGCTGTGTGTGCACTAGTGCAAGTCTATTCTATTAAAAAATAATAGAATTATACCAGAATAAGGTTACCATGTCTTTATGAATATTTAACTTCCAGCTTTCCAGCACCCCAGTCGGTAAAACGCCTCTCTAAATTACGTCTTCCTCCACCACGAACCTGTAATCAAAATGAAACAATGACCTGCATATCACATTTAGCTTTATTGCATTTCCCAAGGGTTAGCTTTAGTTCTTGCAAAGCTATTCAGTTTGAAAAACGACTTGCACACAATATTTGACTAAGAGTTCCCTTGGGAAGCAGAGGAATTGTTTATCAACTCTTTCTTTGGAAAGAACAAATTCGATGACTTGTGGTAACATGCTGGTTTGACTGGGTACCCTCCGTATTCTAACAGCTCCTGAAACTGGAACCGTTTACTAATAACCAAAAATTATTGCAGGGCATGAGGAAAGGGGCTTCTAAATGGAAGAAGTGGCCGTTCGTGAGGTGAAGCCCAAAGTATAAACCAGATACAAATAATACAATGCTAAAAGATTAACCCACAAGATCCCGTCCCCTAGGGCATTACACTGGAACAGATTAAAGTGATATATCTACAATTAATAGTCTCTCGTGTAATGGCATAATGCATTCAAAAAGAAAAGGAAACGATTATTATCCAACACCGATAATGAATCATGGCAAGCATAGGGCCTTTCGCTTTCGAGCTCTGATTTGGTTACAATTTTGACCAGAAGCACCCACCCGCAATGCAGTTTACAACTCCCAGCACGTAAAATCATCAACATCTTCTTCAATACGATTTTGAATTCAATTTTAGGGCTTGAGCACACTCATCACAAAGAGAATTGCACACCTAAAGACAGTATTAGTTAGTCACACATGAACATCTACACTTCGCATTGTAACTTTCATTGTGCTCTCCTAGCGATCAAACTGCTAACTTTATGTAACGCTTTTTCTTCAAAGACATACATAACCAGTTTCTTCCTGGTACTAAGAAAAGTTTCGACTGCCAGGTGAAACTTGGATTTTGGGTGGCCTTACATCTTATGATTACAATGAAGTAGAAATTTACCAAAAAACTTTTCTAGGAGAAGCAACGCAATCTATTGGTAGGGTCCCTAAAGCTGCATAGAATTGCCTAACTAGGCTACAATCTTTATTTTGCATCCTTGCATTGTATTGTTATGATCTTTCTGTACGACGTAGGCACGGTCTTGCAATCAAATAACTACATCCCATTCCCTAAAATCATATCTAATTTAACGCGAAATAAAGTAAGTATGTCGCTTACCTCAATATATAATGCCAGTCTTGTTTTAATCTAATCTGTGACATTATTGACCAAAACAGCGTAAGCTATTTTGTATACAGTTGATATTCGATAAATCGACTGCGCGACAACACGGACATTCGATAATTCCAACAAATTTCGATCGAAGCATACCGAATCAAAGATTCTTCTCAAACCCACCTGGAACTGAGAGCTTGCTATAATCTTCGGGTTGCAGCAAACAGTCAACCAATTGCCTTTGGAAAGTTCTCGACACATCAGAGACCAGATGTCTTTAAAGGGGAAAGGTAAACTTTTGAAAGCAAGATTCAACACCAAACAATACATATGACACTCAAAAAGTAATGTGTTCTTAATATGTTACAAACAGCATTCCTTGGTCAACGAAAAAGAACAGACAAGGTGTAGCCTAGCATCAGAGGGTCATTTACATCTATGTTATGAATACAATCAGTTAGTCTGAATTATAGAGAGTATATTATAGCAATTGAAAAAATTGTACGATATTCTAGGGAACAGAACATTGCACTTGCAGCTCTATGGTCCTTTTTCTACAATTATTTGCAAAAAATTGAAAAACTGAAGGTACTGAATCGTCTAAACTTTTAACCTATCATATAGAAAAGATACAAACAGCATCCTGGCGTGGATTGCAATAAAAATTTCGTATATAAAAACACATGATGTTGGAGGTTAGGCTGACCAGGTTCCTATTTATCAGGTGCTGATGAGCTGTAGTTACCTGGCAGCAGGTTTTTTGTATGATCTGAAATGTCACATTCATTTTATAAGAACACTTCATATTTCTAGGCTGCTTTTGTTCTTATAAAAAATGGTGCTTTATTTGCAAAATTTCAGCCTGATGTTCTTAGTTCATGTGTTCTTATATGCGGGTGTTTACTGTACTACACTTTTGTGGCATAAGCTATAATCATACTTGTCATGCAGAATTGAATTCGTTTTTACAGAAAGTTTAATACCTGTTCAGCTCGGTCCTGCTACGCCACACTTCATACAAATTAAAAATTCCAGAGCTTGAGTTCATGTAAATTGACAAGCTGAAAATCAGAGTAGAATGAGTCCTTTCATAATTAAAAAAAGAGAAAGATACCACAACAGTTAATAAATAAACTGAACTCCAATTTCTATTAACAAACATGCAGCAGGTATAATTATAAACCAGGAGGGTATAGAGTAGGTTTTCACGGAATATCAGTAGGGACCACTGGAAATGTCCTCCTCATTATATTTTCATCAGTCAATGTAACAAAAATCACTTGTTCTCAAAGTGCAATTTACAAAGACGTGAATTTAACTCTATTGAAGTCACATAGGCACCTTGGAAAAATTAGGGATATCATAAATGTCAAAAACCCTTACCCTAAACAGTTGCTATTCTTCCTTATGTTCTCGGCATAAAGTTTCAAAAATGCTCTAATGTCTGTATCCTTTTTCCCATCAAATACAAATTTTCGGCAAACAAGCTCAACCTAAAAGAATAAATCATGATATTGGCACTTAAAAAGACGTTTGACCTCTTAACAATTATTGATTAATTTTTAAACTCTATCAATATAATTAACATATCATTACAATGATATACCAAACATCAACATCAAAGGAAATTTTGAATTGGCTAGCATAGTTACATGCGAAGGAGCAAAGCAAACAAACGAAACAAAACAAGTAGCAATAATTAACTAAAACCAAATCAAAACAGGACAGGTGCAAGGTTAGTTTTTGTGGCAAAAATGAAATTTGTTGATCGAATGATTATAATGGAGGTTTTTCTGATCATGAAACAGAGGTAATTTTGTCAAAGTCTAAATCGCTGCACATGTTGACAAATACTGGGAATGATAATACTGACAAGTGGGAAAGAATAAACAGCTCTTCAGATCAAACTTGTCTCTGTGCAAAGACTGCATGAAAGCTCCTGATCAAGTAAAATTGTCCACGTGTAACAAGATCTCTGCGAGTATTGGACGAAGTTCAGTTCCTTTTGCAAACGACTAAAAAGTATTTTGAGCTGCAAAATTAGTCTCGCTGGTACGACATTGAAGGTTTCTTGATTCTCAAATGACACATAGGCATTAAAATAAGGCACGTTTTGACGTCATGCTTAAGGGAAATAAACTGCATATATAACACTTTACATTAATAGGAATCATTTTAAATATATGCACAATGTAATCTGAGTACATTACTTTCAAAAAGCTGCACAAAGATTATCTATAACTGCACATTTTGTGTAGAACTGCACATTAAAACAAACAACCTTGGAAGAGAACTTTCGAACAGTATGTGAACCTTCAGCTAATGAATTATCTAAAAAGCGAAATCTAACAAAAAAATATAGCGTACTTATGCTTGGATATTTCCTCATTAAAACGCTAGAACACAACGAATACAACGCTACTAAGTAAACATATAACAGCATTCAGTCGCATTTCAAATTGGTTACTTACAAATTGTTCACTGTCCCAGTCATCAATCAGCTCTTCCATAAAGTCAAATCTGACCTAGTTTACAAAAAAAATAGCACAAATACTCTTTGCAAAGCAACGAACATGAATATTCTAGCAAAATACAAGCAAACAGGCGAAGTCTATTTGATTCGGAACAGCAATGCAAGCAAAGTCTAACAGGTAAAAGCTTTACAAAATGCACCTGATACAAATCTGCACATTTAACATAAATAAAATTAGGTCCTAGCTTATAACATAAAGATTTTATTGCGATGCTCTCTACTTTAGGTTCTCACATCTTCTGATAAGGAAGTAACAATGAATTTACTGCTTTTCAAAAGGGGACTACGTCTTTTTAAATGTACTAAAATCAAGCACTGTAACAATAATCTCCAAACAGATCTATAAAGTTGTTCTTGTTTACTCCTAATATACCTCCGATGAATATAAGGGATAAATATTTTCTCATGACCTTGAAGAAATACGTCCTTTTTTAGTGTCTCAACATCCTGAAAAATGATTAAAAAGAGCGTATCCAATAGAGCAGTACACGCAGAACATAACCATCAAATTTGATGAACCGTTGACTCCAATGCCTAAGGTTCAGGTTGGTTACGGTTCCCTACCACTCGTGATCTCACTCGATTGCCCACCAGATAAATTAGATTAATTCTTTTCGAAATTATCGCTGTTACCAAGCCAATCATCGGATAGCGTGCAGCAATACAAAGCCATGACTAAAATTCTCTGCTGACCTTTCCTTCAAGTTTATCAATCAAATCAGCAAGGCGATCAACTTCCTGCACCATACAGGACGCAGTATCAGCTACCAAGAAAAAGAAAAGAGGATATTGAAATTAAGCAATTAAACCAGGGGGATCAAATTAACAACCAAATATAAGAGTAAAATGCATAAGATCACGTGATTTAAAGGAGGCTACTCGATCAGTCGTTGGAAGAAGGCTGAGATTTCTCGTCAAAGATAAAGGCCAATTTCTGTGTAATGCACACTTCCATGGATTCAAGCTACACAGTACTTCATTCACGAACAAACAATGAATTTCTTACACTTTGCAATAAGGAGGCTCATAATGCAAAACACAGTAAACAGAATTATGCTCACCTGGAAAGCTGGTCTGCTGTTGATAACTCTTTACTCCTCTAATCAACCGACGTGCTTTCCTTCCTGATACTTGGACAGCATCAACTCGATCCGTTACTTGCCTTTAAGAAAGAAGATGGTTACTGATGATTAACACGTAAAACCATCAAAAATCAACAGTTCTCATAAAAAGACACAGAGATGTGTACTTAAAAACACGGTTTTTCAACAAAGCAGCGAAGACAGGAGTGATAGATGCATTTCCTTTACGGACATAACGCAAAGTTTGTTGCGATCTAATACTTGTAAATAAACTTATTTCATAGTGGCGTCAAGATCATTTTCACTAATGGGGAGGAAGAAAACTAATAAAGTTCATCTTAAGAAAGAAGACAAAAAAGGAGAGTAAAAGAAACAAATGTGATTTAACTTTAAAGCCATAGACATTTGGAATATACCCATCTTTTTAAG